>CM017321.1:16679442-16777589 GCA_006937295.1 Carpinus fangiana | reverse complement strand
AAAAAAAAAAAAAAATCATCATCTATCCTATGAACAATCTACGAGTCCCCTTGAGGAGCAACAGGGGGGTCTCGATCAACGGAAGAAGCCTCAGCATTCTCGGATGCCTCCCTAGCTTCTTCCTTCTGGGCAGCCTCGGGCCCAAGGGCTGGCGGCTGGTAGTCAAATTCATTAATACCAGCAGTGTCGGGCATCTCCTCTCTTCCCAAGGAAACTAGACGAAGCATGGCCTCGGTGGTGCAGGGGATGTTCTCGATATTAACAGAGTTCAGGTCCACTCTCTGAGCTGGGTCCCTCCACCAAGTCCTAAACGTCTCGAACCCGAGGTAGATCCCGTCGGCCCAGGCGGCATCCCTTATCCTTGACGCAAAGGACAGCTGATGCAGATAGTTGGCCGCCTTCGCTTGAGCCTTCTTCAGCTCGAGCCTCTGCTTCTTATGCTTGTCCGAGAAGTGCCTGTACCTCTCCTCGGCAACAAGCTTGCCCTTCGAGACCCTCTCGACCGTGGAGCGGCTCTCCTGCAGCTGCTCGGTGGTCTCGGCATGCTTCTCCTCGAGCTGCCCTAACTCCTCTTTTAATATGGAGTGGTCCTCCTGAAGCTCCGCATGCTCCGCCTGCAGGGCGGCATGGCTCTCTTGCAAAGCAGAATGCCTGACCCTTAGGCCCTCAAGTTCCTCGGACAAGGCGGCATATTCGGCCCTGACCTGGTCCCTGGCCATGGAGGCCTCGGAAGCCTCGCACTCCATGACCTTCGAGTGCTCGCCTAACACCCGAAGGTCGTCCTCGTGCTTGGCGACAACTGCTTTGAGCTTGGCATTCTCCTCTTCGGCCTCCGCCAGCTTCTGCCTCAGGTCCTCTGCACCGCCTTCATCTGTTGAGAGCTTCCTGAAGTGGCAGTACAGGATTGTCGACCTGAGGAAAGCCTACGAGTAACAAAAGTAGTGTTAGAACCCAAACAAGGGATAAAAATAATAATACAATGGCAAAAAACTTACCAAGAACTGCATGGTCAGCATCGCCTCGGCCATGCCTCAGGTCGAAATGTCACGCCCCTTCAGCTAGAGCTTCTCGTGGTCGACCATATCCACCACGGCCTTGAAGGGATTTCCCTTCAAGTCTCCTCCAAGCTTCGCTAGCTTGCCTCTGAAGGTCCAGTTAGCCCCTTCTGGCTGAATCTCGGCTGTGCTCTCGGAGGACCCAGAAGCCTCGGATGCACCATCAGCCCGAGACCTCTTCAGAGCAGAGGCCTCCTCCACCTGGTCAAGACTCGGACACCTTGGCCTTTTTGGAGTCGGAGCCCGAGAAGAGGCCCCTTGCTCAGGAATTGGAGACAAGGGCTGTGGGGGGGTCCTCAGAGCGACCATGTTCGCAGGCCCCATGTTGTCATCCGCCATCCCGACGGACTCAGATGACTCTGCGTAGATGTCCTCCAGGATGTGCTGGATGTTCGAGCCCAGGGGATTATTCACCCCAGAAGGGATCGGTCCCTCGGGCACTTGCAGAGGCTCCTCGGCCTGTCCCATTAAGTTTACTGGGACAGCGAAGACCGACTCGTTTGCCAGGAAGGCAGCTACCTCCTCTACTCGAGGCACAGAAGGAGGAGGTACTCGACTCCTTCGAGCCGCTAGAAAACCCGCCACGTTGCTTGTCTTGGCGGCAGGGGCAGCAGTCTCGACCGCACGAGCTGCTGGCTCAATCATGGGAGCTGCTGGCTCAACCATTGGAGCTGCCAGCTCAGCCCCTGCAACCGGCCTCTTCTTTCGGACAAGAGGCACCTCGACTACCTCCACGTTCGAATCCTCCTCGACGACCGGTACGGGCTTCCGGCTTACATTGGCTGGCTCCTCACCCTCCGAGTCGTCCTCGTCGGCCAGCCTCAAGACTCTGGCCACCCTGGGAGGGTCCTTAGCCTTCCTCTTCTCCACCAACGGGCTCTTCCTGGGTGGAGACGAGATTGGTAGGGTCGGCGGAGCGGGAGGCCTCGGCTCCCTAATTTTGAAGTTTCCCCCAGTTTGAATGGGGTAGACAGCCTTTTTGGGCTTCTCGGACTCGACCAAGACGCCCTTGCCCTTATCATGCCTCGTACTTCTTCCCTTCTCGGCCCCTTTGGCTGGGTCTTTCCGCGGAGTATTACCCCGGGTATTAGCCGCCGGAGGATCAGGGTTGGCGGGTCCACGTAAGTATTCCTCTCTCAGCGCCACCGTCACATGGCCAGCGGGCGCGTAGACCATCTCCATGAGCCTCGGCATCGTGCCGAGCACTGCGTAGTTGAGGTAGGAGGGGTGCTTCTGAGTCCACTGAAGGACATCATTAACCCGAGCCACTTCCTTTGACGTCAGGTGTGGTTCTTGGGAACCCTTCTCGGAAAGATAGTTCACGTCCCGAGGAACTTTAAATTCGGTGGCCTTCTCTGTAGGGGCAAACTCCCACTGCCCCGAGGCGAAGAAGAATTTGTTCTTCCATCCTCGATTGCTGGAGTACTTAGTCTCCAGAATTATTAATTTACCCTTGCGGGTCTGAATATTGTAAACCCCGCCTCCTGGGTTTTTATGAACGCGGTGTAGGAAAAGAAACTCCCTCACCGTTAGCTGATGCTCCTTACCCAACGCAAGAGGCCACAGCACCATGCAGCCGTAGAGGTACCTCCAGGAATTTGGAGCAAGTTGGTGGGGAGCCAAGGTAATGGAGTAGTTCTCGGACCATGGGGAGAAAGGGAAGGCGAAAACCCGCTTGAAACATCGCCTCGTACACGCAAACCTCGTGACGGTCCGTACGAGCGATGGCGCCCTCCCTTTTCTCTTCAAACCGCAGCGAAATGTATGGGGGAATGAAGCACTCCCTCGGAATCCGACGCTCGTCGGCACGAGATACCTTGCTGACCCATGTGGCTGGGTGAGATTCACCAAGTCCGTCAGAGTCTTCACCACCTTTTGTCATTTTCTAAGTAAAATGTGTGAAGAAGAGAACGAAGAGAATGAAGGGAAGAAAAGAGGATGCCTCAGAGAAAACAGAAAAACTCACAACGAAGGAAAGTAAAGGAAAATAATTCGTGGATGGAGAATTTATAGATGGAACAGAGAAGACGAGACGTCGACGCGGTTTAAGAGGAAGCAGCGAAGAGTCATACCTCGAATCCCTGAAAAAACGGTTCGAATCCTCGACGGCGATTCGGTTTTTAAGACTGACAACTGCCAGCCGCTCGAGCAACCACTGACAGCTCGACACGCGGCACAACCTCGAAATTTGAATCGCCGCATTTAATGCTCGGCGCCTCCTTAAACCTAAGCGTCTCGAGCATTTTTGGCGGGAAATTTCAAAAAATAATAATAATAATAAAAATAAATAAATAAATAAATTTATTTTGAAATTCAACTGTTCCTTACCTGTGTTGATTCATTCTTTCGAAACTCTTTGAATTTCCATAGTCCTCCAGACAAGGAAATTGGGGGGTAATTGTTGGGTCATGAATCAACCCCACAGGACCATTCCGACCTGTACTAGGCCCAATGAAGGCCCATGTTCTCAAAGCCCAAGAGCGTCTCGAGCCTCGAAAGCCCAAGAGCGTCTCGAGGCCTCGAGAGCCCACGCAGGCCTCGATCATCCGAGAACGCCTCGAACAGGCAAGAAGGCCTCGGGCCTCGATCACCCGAGAACCGCCTCGGGCCTCGATCATAATATACCACCGATACATTGAGCTTAAGGATTCCGAAGCCCGAAAAGCTAGGGATCAGGAGATTAAAATTCAAAGATCCAATCTTATCCGTTCTATTCAAATGCCAAGTACCTGAAAGTGCAAGATTAGATATATCATCTACAAGCATTCAAAATTGAAGGTGCCATAACAAACCAAATCCTATCTCGATCTCATTAGATCTTGATACGGATAACTACCCAAATCCCTGATAACAAACTGCCTCGCAGAAAATCAGGGAAGAGTCAGTCATTGACAAGGGAACAATCACTCAATGCCTATATAATGCAAGTCACCTCCACATGTTCTGGTAACGCAACTCTAGCACTCTTAAAGCTTCTGTTGTTTCCTCATTATCTCAAAAGCATACACTGACTTAGGCATCGGAGTGTCCCCGCCGGCTCACCCCCGGTCTCTTCGATCCTATTCTTTTCTCTATTGTGCAGGAAAAGTCAAACTTGGATCATTCATCTGGAAGTCAACAAGCGTGCCACGTCACCAATCGGGAAACTGTGTATCAACATTTCTATTTTTATGATAAATACTTATCCTTTTTATCTCTTTTGAATTAACACCCCATTTTTATTTAATTCAAAGAATAATAATAATATTTAATAAATTTTTGTATAATTGTCATACAATTTGATAATGTAATAATTAAAATTAACACTTCAAAAATAATTAATTTTAATTGTCACATTATTAAATTATATACCAGTTATATAGGAGTTTACTAAATAGTATTAGAATTTAACTTTGGTCAGGATGCTCCTTAAAATACCACTTTTACAGCACCCAATCCTTAATTAACACCTCAGAAAAAACTAAAAAAATGCACCAAAATTAAATAAATCCTAATGCACTAGATTGCTCTGAGGAAGAAAAAGAAAGATTAAAGAACAAAGACCCATGCAGTGAACTTGGCTAGACCCTTCGTGCAGGCAGAGACCCTTCGTGAACTTGGCTAGATCCACGAGACCCACGCCGTGGGTTTCGCCGTGGATGGGGTTTCGTCATGGGTTTCGATGTGGGTGGGTTTCAACATGCGTTGTGGGTGGGTTTTGCCGTGGGCGACGCTGTAGGTGGGTTTCAACATGGGTGAGTTTCGTCGTGGGTTTCGCTTTGGGTGGGTTTCGCTGTGGGTCATCTCTCTCCGGCGTCAGTTTCCGACCTTTAGGGTGATAAAATCCCTAATGGGTTAACTTTCTACTTCTAGATTTTAGATTTGAATCTAAAAACGAATTTTGAGGCATTAGAAACGAGTTTTGAGCATTAGAAATGAATTTTGAGGCATTAGCAACGGGTTTTGGAGCATTAGAATAGAGTTTTGAAGTGGATTTTGGCGGGTCACGGCTGGCGAGACCCAAGCCAATCGGCCGACGTGCTCGCCTGACCCGCCAGACCACAGCCGGTGTGGGTTTCGCCAGACCCCCGGCCGGCGTGCTTGCCTGACCGGCTGACCCACGGCCGGAGTGGGTCTGGCCAGGCCCACGGCCAGCGTGGGTCTACTAGGTTTGCTTTTTTTTAGTCTGTTTGGTCTACTTGCAAGGGTATTTTTGGTATTATATTTATTTTGATTTGGTGTGTTTGTGTTCATTTTTATTTTTTGCATTTCTCTTAAAGTGATGATGTGGCACTTGGTAAGAGGGTGCTGTAAAATGAGTGATTTGCAATGCATCCTGACCATAGGGACTTTCATAGTATTATTCTTAATGCAAACTACCACTTGTTATATTTGACCTCCTTCCATATAAGTACAAACAAAAAAATCCCTCTATTAACTTCTTGCATTAAAACGAACCAAAAACACAAAAACAAAGAAGAGCACAAGACACTTGAAGTATTCAAATTGTCTTCTCTTTCCCCATATGAAATAGACAGAATATATATATATATATATATTCAAATTGTCCTAGTTGGGCTTAATTCTCACTTGCTCAAATGAATTCTTACTTATACTTTTCAAATTACTAACAATTTGGACAATTTATTTTTTCTAAAAATCTTTATCATGTGTCACATGAGTATCAATTAAAAAAAAATAGTATATTTTCCCTTTTTTATTTATCTTTTTCTATGACCGTTCTCGTGTTAATTAATTTGGACCTCATCATGTTTCAATCGGTGGGTTTGATTTTGATTTTTATCATGCTATTTTATTTTATTTTTTAAAGGAAAAATCATTTCAGTCTCATTAGTCGATAAAAGATCACGAGCATAAAGTTTTAACATCACAGAGCAAAAGCTGTTAGAAAATCATAGTCGAAGCTACACGGTTACAAGTCATAGATACATACATAACAATTTAACATTCAAGACCTATCAATCTATAACGTCAATATCCGCTAACCCATGACTAATCTTCAGTTGTAATAACAGATCTATTCCAAACTGACTCAACTCAATACATAGGTAGCTCACATTCTTCTGCCCAAAACAATGAAAAGGGGAACAAAATTTCACTTTCATAAATCATTTTTATTCTGGTTTTTTTATTTTTTATTTTTTTTATCAAATTCGTGCCTATCTATATATATAGACGAAGCATGGGACAAAGAATATTGGGTTTGTTTCACATGGGCATTCCAGATGCATTAAATTTGACTCTTACATCACTTTATATTTCTAAGAGAGTCAAAGTTGCACCCGTGCGTATATTCTTTATAGATTTAAGATTATATAGTGTACTAGTTTTTTTGTTCACCATGCAAAATTGGGACCACCATGGTAAATGTGTTTGGATATTAATTATTTACTCAAGGTTCTACTTTAATTACCATACTCATTATTTACTATTCCCAAACACCAAATGGAAACTCAGGGAGATCATAAAGATGGATAGTGTAAATAGAATTATTAGATTATAGAGGCACTCATACGTATTAGTTTAAATTAGTTCCTTACTAGTTATTAGATGGAATTGAGATTTATGAATAATTTTAATAAAATTTTAAATTGACTGAATCATTTTATAATGATAACGCAAATATGACTAACATTTTTCTGAATCTTTACAAAAACAATATTAGTGGTAAGTGCATTATGTGCAATCTTATCATACATACTAAAGATGATCGATGAATTCCTAGTTTAATCTTCAATGATGGAAATGGAACTATCCTTTACAAGAAATAAAATTTTCTACCCATATACAGTATAATCTTTATAGTTAAAATTTAACTTAAGGTAAGGCCTATTTTTCAAAAGTGTCGAAGATAGAATGTTGTCTAAATAATGAGATGTACTTCTGTATATAATTTTAATAAATAGATATGTCAAACTAATCAAAAACTGCTATATAGTCCACATGCCTCATTAATTAAAACAAAAAACAGAAAAACTTACAAAGAGTAAAAAAATTGGGAGCAGCTCTAGCTACCCTCTTTAGCTTACTAAGGGGTGGTTGAAATTAGGGCTACTCAAACGGGGCGGTTATAACCGCCTCGCAAACCGCTAATCACTTATATTTGCTAACCGCTAACCGCTTTGGTAGGCGGTTATTAAAAATCGCTAACCGCCTTCATTTATATATAATAATATAAATACATATTAAATATTTTATATTAATAAAATATATATTAATTTTTTCATTTATATTTGGATTAATGGATTTGGGCTATTTATGATTATATATATGAAATATATAATGTGGTATGTGATGTTTTGGGCTAAACCTTAATCAAAGCATTTTTTTTCTTCTATCTTTTTTGGAACATTTTAGCCTTAAACATTAAAATAAGCTCAAAAAATAGGCCAATCCCATAAAATAAGCCCAAAAAATAGGCCATCAAAGGCCCAAAATTCTTAAAAAAACTCAAAAGCCCATATAAAAAAAGCGGTTATAAAACTACCGGTTATTGTATTAAATAACAGCTAACCGCTTAAGCGGTTGCGGTTATTAAAAATCGATAACCGTCAAAGACGGTTGTGATTATTGCCAATAACTGTCGGTTATAACCATTTAAATACCCCTAGTTGAAATCACCCTCAAGGCCATTTAGGGTGGCTTAGCCACCCCCTGTTTAGCAAAGGGTGGCTTCAACCACCTGTTTAGTAAGGGGGTGGGTCGAAACGAAACCACCCTAAAAAAGGCAAATAAAAAAATAATGATAAAAATAAGGGTTTGGCCATAGGGGAGTTTGAAACCTTCTTGCTAGCCATGGGTAGCTCACGCCACCTCTCAGTTTTATTATTTTTGGTTTTAAGTTTTTAAATAATATTAATAAGCCATCTAGGACATGTGTCACGTTCTTAAAGGTGTTGATCTGGATCACAATTAGTTTTATAAACAAAACATGGACGAAGGTACCATCAATGTTTATAATTGGATTAAAATAAATACTAAGACCCCGTTTGGTTCGCGGATTAGGCCCTTAGATTGGAGTGTTAGCTAATCCTTTGTTTGGTAACATGTTATTCCTGGGAGCAATTTATTCCCATGAGACTACTAATCTCATACACACAGGGTTAGCTAAGCCACTCAAAAATGAGTGGCTTAGCTAATCCTTTCTTGTGGGATTAAAAATATATTGTAAAATTGCTTAAAAAACCTTATGCTTCTCACACCTCTCACGATATCCATCTCTCAAAGCAAGGTATCTATCTCCCCTCTCTTCTCTTCGATGTCTATTTTCTTGGTTATTTCATTATCTCTGTGTTTCTTGGATTTTTTTTTTTTTTTCGTTCTTCGTTCTCTCTCAGTTTTTCTTCATTCTTTCTCAATTTTTTTTTTCGTTCTCTTCTCTCCCAGAGTTTTTTTTTTAAAAATTATAATATAGTTGTTTATGTTTCGAAGAAAAAAAAAAAAAAGGTCCTTAATAATATAAATTGTATTCGTATTATAAGGGTATTTTAGGAAATAATATCACAATACGATTTCATTCACCAACATATTGCATTATACCAAACGAAGGAATATGATTAGATAGTCTATTCCAGCGTTACAACCAAACAAAGGAATATGAATAGTTGATCTATTCCCAGTGTTAGCTAATCCCAATGGTAGCTAATCATTTTCTAATGGACTAGACAATCCGCAAACCAAACGAGGCCTAAGGGTAGTAACTCTTTTACTAATATAGGCTTACTAAACTTATGTATAGCTTAATTATTCTTTGGTACTTGTTCCAACTTTTTTAATTAATTGTTTTGCTTTTCTCAAATGAATGAGCTACACATTAATTTAGTAAGCCTATATTAATAAAAGAGTTAGTGCCATTAGCATTTCTCTTAGATTAGTTTAAATACCACTTATGATACTTTTTAAAATTGAGGTAGTCATTTAACAATGGACCTTATACTCATGCACTATTTCATCTATTTTAATTTTTTTTTTACATGTCCACACAAAGGAAGGGGAATGAGGGATTCGAATTAGTGACCTCTGATTCATGAGGTGTGGTCCACATATCCCGGTTCCGGTCCCGATTTCTTGGTATTTTTTGATACCTCTATCCACAACCAATTGAACTACTCATTAGGGGCTTGAGCTTGTGGGATAAGTCATTATTTAACATAGTATTAGATCTAGAGGCTATAAGTTTAAGTCATAATTTTATAATTTGAATTGGGATCTTAAATGAACAGAAGAATATTCAATTAGTTATAGTTAATAGCTAGATATTTTTGTTCCTTTAAAAATTAAAAAGACAAAAATACCCCTAAAATATATCGTAGTTCAAATGATCATGTTCCCTTTAAATTCGAAACAACAAGATACTCTCCATTTTAAATGAATTAAACTGTATATTCAGTTAGTTTTTTGAGATGACAAAAATATATTTTCACTATAACTATAAGTGGATATTATTCAGTTTTTTTGAAATGAAAAAAGGATCATTATTCCTATAATTCACCCTTTATTTTAGTTAAACATTTAATGTGTTAACCCTCAATTATTAATGAGAATTGACCCTCCTTCGTAATTCTCTTTCCCGGTTCTCCTTTATTTGAATAGAATATATATATTAATGAGAATCGAGGAGGTTGAGTCCAAACATAAAGGAAAACGTTAGAAAATAATTGAAATTCCCGGATCGGATGGATGAATGAGAGGAATCAAAAAGCAAAGAATTTGATAATTTTAGGATCTGATTCTGAAGAGATGTTACAAATGTACGTTGGATCATTTTCTTCACAGCTTTGGCAACCTACAGACTCAATCACTGCGCTATATCCTATATCCATCATGAAAACACAGCAGAATCATTGCTCCTCCGTCTTAACGTCTTAAAGCTCAAAATGGCACTACTCATTTACCATGCAATATGATGTCACTTTGTTTACTCTCATCACCTATTTCATCGATCAATCCCCTCGATCATCGCCCACAGGCCACAGCAGAGCAGAGCACCACTCTCTCGTACGGTCACATCCTCCCATGCAAACATCCAACATGGAACAATGGCCGGCCGGTTCATATGATTGTTTCTTTTTTTCACCGGCTTCTGGGTCTTTGGGTCCGCTGGTGGTCGGTGTGGTTCGTGCACCGCGTAAAGGGATATGGGTAGACTTCCGAGACTGGGTCGAAGGTGGTCACTCCCTATAACTAGTGGACACCGATCGATATTACTCTGTTTTTTCACGAGGTGCTGACACCTATTAAAATTTAAAATTGGTGGATTATTGGGAAAATCAAGGTGATCCCACTTCAATATTATTCATTTTCTCTGTTTTAATCTTTTATTTTTTCCATATATTTTCACTTTTATTATTATTATTATTATTTTGGCTTTTTGCTGCATTTTTAAAACCAAATCCTACCCATACAAAGTGTTCAGCGGATGGAAAGGCTATATACCTCGGATCATGGAAGCTAGCTAGATGCCTAGCTAATAATTTATGCTTTCAAATTCATATGGATTGTTACTTTATATATCTCACCCAATTGTTGATATTGATCAATTGGTTAAAATAAAAAATATTGGGGTCATTACAAATTTTACTATAATTCATTTCAAATTTACCTGATAGTTCGTCACATTTTATAAAAATAAGTGTCATATGACCGTAAATGTCATTGTTTAGTATAACTCTATAATAAACTGTTGTTTTTTGAGAATATTATAAAAGAAGGGATTTTGCATTATGTAACCCACTCATCCATGCGTGAAGAGTAAAAACAAAAAAAGTGAAGGAATTTTCTAATCCAACTTTATTTTTCCCCCATATAAAAGTATCTCACCTAGCATTGTTTTGTCTTGATGCGATTTTTTTTCCCTGTTTATGTTAATTAATTTATCATAAACTATGATTTTGAGCTCTCAATGGGCAAGAAAAACACAAACCCCCATCTATAATATTTGTTTAAATTAGTGTATGATTACGTGACAAGAAAGTCTTAATCTCTAGCTAAAGAAAAGAACAAGAAATCTCCCTATCTCACTCTATCTGCAACGAGTGGCTTCCACATCATGCACAGTCACTCCTCAAAGACCTACTCAGCACCTAAAAACTTGAAGGGCGTGATGTCACACTCACAAAACCCCATTTATCTGCCAATTGGAGGACGGATTACTTGCAAAAAGCAAGCGAATCAGTAAATTGATCTTGTGTAATCTTTTGTTGCTTAAACCCTAAAAGAAATTTACAGCTAAAAAAAGCCCCATAAGAGGTGAGTGAGATTTCGTGCATTAAATTCCCCTCCTCTCTCCCTTTCACTGAATTAAGTAGCCCATGACGTGTGCTTTGGGAACCCACATCACTAGAATAGTGTTGATTAGCAATTAAAAAAAATAATAATTAATTTATTTTACAAAAAAAAAAATTTAAAAAAAATTAGGTGGGCCTCTCGAGGCAAAGAAGGCCCAGGTGATACCCACTGCCACACCATCTGCAACACATTTTCTTCCTTCCTAAACCCATTATAAATACCAACCCTAACCCACCATTCCATTTCCTCAGACTCAGTTCATTACTCGCTCACCCACTGTATTTTTTATTTTTTGGTTTGTTGCTTTCCTTTTTCCTCTTTTTCTCCGTGCACCCAAAAGCCAGAGAAAGAGAATTCTGTCGAAAAGTTTACATCCATGGCTTCCATTTCCTCGGCTACTACCGCAAGTGGCCCGCCACCGTTTTACTTTGATGAGAAGTGGAAGCTGTCAAAGAAGGAAGGGTCATCCAGAAGCCGATCCTCTACTGCTCCTTTCATGAAGAGCTCGTCGCACAGAAGGTGTTCTTTCGCAAGAAAGTGCGCTAGGCTTGTGAAGGAGCAGAGGGCGAGGTTCTACATCGTGAGGCGCTGCGTCACCATGCTCATCTGCTGGAGAGACTATAGCGATTCTTGAAGGAATTGAAAGAGGGAAAGAGAGAGGAGGGGTTCTAGAGGGAGAAACTTCTCTCTTTCCTCTTTGGTTCTATGAGATCGTTCTTGGGTATGGGAGGAAGAGGATGACATATACGTGTATATAATTTTATTTTTATTTTATTTTTTTCGCCCTTTTTGATGTTTTTTGGGTTAGATTTTTTTTTTGAGCTCTGAATCTCCATTGAAGGAGATGGGTTCTTGATGTTGCTGTTACTTCCACTGTTGTCTGTCTGAAAATAGAGAGAGAGAGAGAGATAGAGAGAGAGAGAGATTGAAATTGAAAGAGAATCAAAAATTAATAGCTTCAGCATCCCAATATCATTCCCACTTTAATTTAATTTCTCTGTTCGTTTTTCGTTGATGGGTTTGGCAGAGGAGAGACCTTGATTTCTCTGTATATTTCTCATCTAAGTTCTCTGGCCATTGATGATTGAAGTGATGGGTCTATCAATGCGATCTTACACATCTCTCTCTCTCTCTCTCTAGTCTAGATGGAGATTCCATTCAACCATTGCAGCTGAGCCTTGTGTGGATCTGGTGTGCTCTGCTGACACTCGATTATTTTATACAATTTTCCCAATTTTTAAATCGATCATGCATGCTGAAAAACTAATAAACAAAAGGTGGTGTATTCACAGAGGAAGATGGATCAACGTGGGAGAGAGACTCCTCACTCACTCTTGACTCTTCCATCATCACCATCATCATCGATCCTTTTGTGCACTGATTAAAGTCGAATTTTGGTTTCAAAAACTGGGATTTTTACTTGTACTAATAATAAGCTAAATATGGCTGGAGAAGTAAAATTGGGCTCGACACCCTATATGTGTACCAGAACCGCAATCCAAATGACCTTTATGTCCTTGAACCTCGAGTTCCTTGACCAGCTATGGACCACTTTGACCTCTTATCTCATGTTTAAGGGGCAGCTCTGAACTTTCCCTACCCCTACCCCTGGCTTTGAGTTTGTGAGAAACTCCAGGAATTTTTTCACAGCTGGGTTTGCTGTAGTTTACACTGTGGGTGTGGGGGGGTGTTGCATCAAATTATCGTCATGGATCTGAGAACTTTGGTTAAAAAATTGGGGGTGGCTTTGAGTGGTAAAAAGAGTGACCCACGTACAGTAAAAATAGTTGTTTGTTTTTGGCGTGTAATGCAGTAAAAACAGAGAGAGACTTTGGGAATGGCAAGTTGGCACGTTTGCTGACACTGCAGCAACAGATCTACACGTGGGCCTCACACGCTCGAACCTCTTTGTTTTTCACTCTTCTATGTCTGTTTATATTAATTAAACAATTAATTTTCTACTACTAATAAATATTGCAAAAATTCTCTTTACTTTTCTCCACGTCTCTCATAGGCTTCATCTGATTCGACGGTTGGTTGCCTCATGCCTCTGGTTTTAAACTTTTAATCTCTATCTGTGGTGAAAATCTGAGCTAAAATTATTATTTATTACTATTTAAATTTCCTATGATAAATGAAAAAAAATGTGTAAATTGAGTTTTACTTATATTAGGATGAGTCTTAAAACTTTATTTTTACAGTCATTAATCAATAACTGTCATATAAGCAAAAACATAAAAAGTGCACAAAAATAACCTGCAACAAAATACATTAGATTTGAACTCATAGAGAGAGAGATTTAGAGAACCTACACCCAGCTGTGAGTGACCCATGGTTGGGTTTGGTCGTGAGTCACCTTCTCCGACATTGTGAGTCACATTTTTCGACCTTTAAGGTGATAAAATTCCTAAAGGGTTAACCTTATACCTTTAAGTTTTAGTTTTGAATCCAAAAATAAGTTTTGAGGCATTAGAAAAGGGCTTTGAGGCAGGTCACAATCAGGGAGGAGTTTAGAAGGGGACTGGGAGTGGCCCTGGTCCCCCCAAATTACAAGGAAAAAAAATTTAAGGCAAAAAAAAGAAAAATTAAGGCATTTTTTTGCCAATTAGTTCCTACCCAAATTAAAAGCTAGATTCGTCCCTAATCACAGCCGGCCAGACTCGTGGGTCACGCCAAACTCACAGCGTCATGGGTTTGGCTGGCCACGGGGTGTTTTTGTTCTCTTTTTCATTTTGATTTAGTGTGTTTATTCTCACTTTCATTTTTTGGATTTTTCTTAAATTGATTATGTGTCATATAATGATTAGATGCTGTAAAATTGCTAATTTACACGAGGACATGGGCTCTTATATAAATTATATGCACTTTATTTTATATAATATATATATACATATATATATATATATATATATTAAAATCTGGTCTCGCTATCACTTCAAATTTGATAAGGGGATAAGGGAATTGATTCTATGGGATTTCCTTTGCATGCTTTTGTCTTTTCTTTTTTTTTTCCCCTCTCACTTTCCATGGGTGGGGGGGGTTTCCCGTGTCCCTATAATTTTCAGGTCAAGGGATGAACTTTGCTTTCCATTATATTTTCTTCTTTTCATGCACTTTTTATAGTCAATGAAACAAACATCAGTCCCTATTAAGAGTTGAGATTTGATTATTAATCATTGGATTTAGCTTGGCGTGCCAAAGGTTAAGGGACCCCCGGAAAAACGAGAAAAAAATGATTGCATATATATATATGACATATTTTTCAATGTGAGAAGGAAAGATTGCACAAATACAACAGATTTGAGAAGAAAAAAGTGGAAACATAGTCACCCCACGTATCTTAGCCCACTATTAGTTCGATGATTAGAAAATCTTGGCGGATATTCGCGTGTTATGTAATTCTTCATTTTCAAATATTCTTGCTTTCTTTTTTCTATCAATCAAAAGCATCACTAGATACGATAAAAGAGACTTATCGTTTTGCCATGTGAAGCTCTTTTATGTTTGGAGAATTCTTTGGGTATTACAATAGAAAATGATGTGGCCCTTCTAAACCTACTTTCATTTGAAAATACAAAAATACCCTTCCATTATAATTAACCGAATCTTGTTCAGCAAGAGAATGGAAAACTATAAAACTTTTTCCCTCAATTATCAAGCTTTAATAGGGTTAGAAGTCGATGTAATCATAGCTCAGTCAATTGAGCATTTCTCTCGGTTGAATGAGAAGATAACATTTAAATAATTTTTTTTTTTTAAAAAAAAAGTTTTAGAACAAAAAATTAAAAATTTCACCCTGGTTTTTTTTTTAAAAAAAAAAATTGTTTTTTGTTAATTGTTAAGGGTATTTTTGTCATTGAGGGGACGTTGTAGCAATTTAAAAATATTATCAATTTAGCGATACTTTTAAGGAAGGTATGTGAACTTTTCTCAAAAATTATAATGAACCTAAGATCATATACACAATAAAATAAAAAACTTGCTATAAAATGACTTTTATTTAAATGGAAAGAGTTATGTTATATATCATTTTTCATCTATTATGTAAATTCGATGATCAATTCGCCAATTCACTATAAGTAAAAGAATAAAAGATGAAGTGAAAAGTCATTTTTATGACCATATTTATAAGAAGTAATGCTACAAGTTCTTTTTGAATCCCTTCAAAAATGATGTAGCTATTAAAAGTACTATTGGACTTGTGATTGATCATCATTAGATTTTGATCAAATGATAATTTTAATAGCCACATTATTTTTTTGAGAGATATAAGAAAAAATTCTAAAATGAGTAAGCATTAGTCACATATAGGCATAGGCATACAAAGGGTCAATAAACACACCCACAAGATTCTTAGAACTTACATATCAAGGATTCAATATAATGGGTGGGTCCACACCTCCTTTTTCTTTTGGTAAATACCAATATTTATGGGTCCTAGCCCTAATCCTAATCCTAATCCTAATCCTAATCCTAACCCTAAAGAAGATTCCTCAAAGGCCCTAAACCGTCCCTACGAGTAAAACCGTCTGTGGCCCTGGTTCTTGCCCCAAAATAATTCTGGTAGTAGAAGACAAAACTTCAAAAGATAATAAAAACAAATGGTTGAGTCTCAAAAAAATAGCTCAATTGACCGTAGACCACGCCTAATAAAGCGAAAGTCACAAGTTCGAATTCTCCCTCCCCCTTCTCTTGTATGAACATGTCAACAACAAAAAAAAAAGGTTGAAATATATTTTAATCCATTTAAATTTTATTCTCTTTCTCAATTTTTAGAAAACTATATTTACCCCTCATTCTTATATATATATATATATATATTTAAAAAGAAAAAAGAAAAAAAAAAATAAAAGGTAAGTCATTTTTACTGGGATTACATATCACTTCATTCTCATAATAAAATTTAGAATAATGTTACATGTTACATTTTTATCTTACTTTTATTTTAATGGGTCGATGTGACATTGCTTATCAATTTATATTTTAAAAAAAATTGTTAAAATAATGGCATTATCACATCAATCCAATAAAATTAAAAAAAAAAAAAAAATACAGCACGTAACATTACTCTAAAATTTAGTGTTAAATCAATAATGTGAAACCAATAGTTGGAATGAAATAAGTCAATAACCCTTCCCTATACACATCAAATAAATGAAGTGCAACTCCTGGACCATTTCAGGCACATGGTATAGTAGGGGCCCAGAGAGTGTTGAGATTGGGCTTCCCCACCTATTGATTATACCAAGTTTGGGCCATTATTGAGGGTAGGGACCCCTCATATTCCTCTTCTCCAAGGACATGGTGTACTGACCCTTGGGAACACCTTCACATAACATTTAAGATGGTGGTCTAAAACTGAATGTGACATGCTATCTCTCTGAGGAGCTTGGAATTGGACCACATCCAATATTTACCGCTCTCTATGTGCATCTCTTCACACACTGCACTTGGATTGCATTGGCAACATATGAAATTTGTTCCTTTAGTGGGGTTTGCTGTCACCATGTTTTTCTCTTTTCTCACCGCCTCGAAAAATGTTGGGTATTGTGTAATGATACAGTCATACAATGAATAACGGAGATAACGTTTGAACTCTTTTATCTTTGTTTTAATAACGCTTTTAATGAATGCTATCATGCATTTTCGCCGCTTGAATTTACCTTTGGTGACTGAAAAATAGAATGATTATTAGTATGCCCTTGCTCATAAAGTTGTTGGGGGGTATGATGGAAGATCAAATCTATATTGGTAATCAAGATTGCTTTTAGTAGCACGCCATTTTCGTGGATATATAATAACATCATAAGCTTTTGACCAAAACTATTCATAGAGAACCATAGTTGCTTTTCTTGACTTCAATGCACAACAACAACCTAATCTCAAGCCACAGCAAAAATTGTGAATACGGCTCTTGCAATAATGACGCCCAATTCATAGATGAAAAGGCAAAGCTAGAAGTACGGGGTGTAAGGGAGAGAAGTTTCTCGCGAGCGTAACTGAGATCAACTCGTAAAATTCGATTCGTGTTCAACTTAATTGTTAAATGAGTCGTTTGTTTAGAATATTAAACGCAGCAAATTCGTATAAATTTGACTTGGGTCAGTTAACGCTTGTGAGTAAGTTCGTATAAGGATCAACTCGTTTATTAAGATTGACTCCCGGTTCAAGTCATAGCGAAATTGTGAATACGACTCTCAATTCATCAATGATAAGGATTCTTTTCATATTTTTGTGTTCATAATTTGATATTATTATATTTAATGGTGTATATAATATTATATTATTTATAATTTTAAATAATATTACTGACAATATACTCATTTCATGACGTTAAATATACTTGAATAAAATCCGAAAGGAACGTCCTTCTGTTTCATATGAGGGGATCCGGTGTACCTCAAAATCAACGAATCAAGGACTTTTAATGAATCATTTTGACCTAACAGTATCCTTAGGCTAGAAAGTAGGGCAGACAAAAGCAGTCAAAGATACATGCTCTCATTGAAGTAGGGCAGACAAAACTTTTGAAACAAACAAGAAATCAAGTATAATACAATTGAACTAGGGATTCTTTAAATTTTTGGAATAGAAAATTAAATAATATTTACTTTATAAAGATGAGGAGGAAAAAAATAATCACCAATTGAACATGATCCTTTCCGGTTCTCATTTGAACCCGATAATATCTAATGAGTTATAATAGATGAAAATTTTTGTCTTTTTACTTTTTGAATTAACTAAAATATCCGTTCACTATAAATAAATGGATATTATCCAATTCATTTGAACTAAAGAGGATCCTAATTCTAAGCAATTACGGTTTCTGTTGGCTAATGTGTTTGAACAATATTTTTTTTGAATTAAGTAAAATATCCGTTCACTATAAATAAATGGATATTATCCAGTTCATTTGAACTAGAGAGGATCCCAATTCTAAGCAATTACGATTTCTGTTGGCTAATGTGTTTGAACAATATTTTTTATTTGAGAAAATACTTTAATATGATATAAAAAAAAAATAAAAAAAATTGCAAAGATCCATGCATATGCTTAAATCTTTGTAATTTTTTGTTTTATTTTTTATAATAACAAAAATAGGCATTTAAAATTTTTGACAAAATTTAACAAAAAATCTTAATGGATTAAAAATATTACAAAAAATTAAAAGTTCAATATTTCAAATTAAGAATTTTTGAACTTCAAAAGGATAATTTCAAAACACTTAAAGTTCAAATTAATGCTTCTAAAAGTGTTCTCATGTTCCTTCCCCTCCCCTTAACTATGTCCGCTAGATTAATCATTTTGATATATATATATATTGAAAATGAGAACATACTATTCTCATTCATAAAAAGATCGCGAGCGAAAGCTTTTACAAACAAAGCAAAAAGCTCTTAAGCAAATCATAGCCGAAGCTAAAGTTCCAATCAAACCATTACAAATAATATCTGCTAACCTATAATTAATCATCAGGTTTAACATCAAATCTGCACCAAACAGACATTATCCAATGCATACGTAGCAATTATTCCTCGGCACTTAGAGCAAAGAACCCCAAGTCGAAACTCATCCTCCTCGACCCTAAAGTCAGGATATCGTTTACATCAACAATCCAAAGGTCTGGATCAAGAGCAAATACCCCACATAGCATCAAGATATAAACGAGCAGATTAAAGAGAGGGGACCAAGCCTTATTACAAGCAAACAAAAAAAAAAAAAAAAGCGTAAGAAAAAAAAATGGAAGAAAACAAAAAACATAATAGAATCAAAACAAAGTTGAAGCGATAGATCGGGAGCAAAAGGTGGGATGAACATGGACGAATCCAGAGGGTAGGACGGCGGGGCACATGACGAGGTGAATCAGACGAAGGATGATAGATCAAGCAAAGATAAATCGATCAACAACTAAGCCCAACCCAGAGGAGACGCAACAGAGGCTGGTGGTGGTGGGAATAGGTAGCACATCGACATGGTGAAGAAATGCCAACGGGACAAAGAGATAAAAAGGGGCGGCAGATGAGAGCTAGGGACATCAAGTAAATAGGTTTGCTCACCAAAGGGAGAGGGCGCGGGGAGGAGGGAAGCAACCAAACAGCTGTCCTTCCTCCCCAACCTAGGATAACCTACTTGTGTGGCGCTCAAGGGAGAAAGCTAGGGTTTAAAAACCCTAATATTTTATATATATATATATATATATTTGCTCAAGCAATTGGGTAAGATTTTTCAATATATTATTTAATAACTCAACTTTTGCTTGAATATGCATATAAAATAATGACAATTAAGGGTGAAAATGCAATTACTATTAGCAATTTTAGAGGTTAACAACTATTGACTAAAACTACTAATTGCAATCACCTAGACAGTTAATAAAATTGAATATTAACCGCTAACTTCTTTTTAAAAGAAAAAAAAATTCAAAATGATGTCGTTTGTTGTTATATATATAAGAAATATTAAAGTCACAACATAGACCCAACAAAGACCCAACTTCTTTCATACGTGTCATTTAAAAAATTATAAAAAGAACAAAATTAAATTCAAAACACCAAACTTTAATTTTTACGATTTAAAAAATATTTATTTTAAATGTGGTTAGTCGATTAGCGGTTAGTAGTTAAGGCGGTTAGGCTGATATTTCAATAACACTTATCACTCTTTCAAAAAAAAAAATAACACTTATCACGTGCTAGTCATGCGCGTGGGCTTTTCGTCCCTAATTCCAATTTCCGCGTACAAAGCTTCCGCCATTGCTCATTTGCGTGAAATTCATCAAGACGCTTATGGCCTCCGAATCTCTCCGCAATTCGTCACGATTCATCGTTGCCTATTCGATCCGACAGCCCGAACTTTCCGTTTCGTTTCGGCAGCTTCTCCCGCGCTTCGAAACGGGTGAGTACCCCAACCGTTGCGCTCTCTTTCTCAAACCCTAGATTATCATAATTTTTTTTTTTTTTTCATGTAATTTTTTGATTCCACATATTCAATTTTGTGTAAATGTTAGTTTTTTCAGTAATTTAATTTTTCGATTTAGTTGATAATTTTGTCAAAAGCAATATAGTGATGGAGGTAGTGAAATGTTATTAGTATTCAATAGTTTCAGTTCGTTATATCCAGTTACTTGTTCTCTTGATTGGACGTTCAGAAGTTTGATAAAGCTGTAATTGTTTTCTTCTTCTTTATTTAATACTTGTAGAATTTTGATTCTTGAAAGAAATTTAAGAACCCATGGGCTTTTGATGGGCTGGAAACCACATATTTGGCGCGAGCAGGATGTGAATTTGTTGATTTCTAGTTAATTTGAATAATTTTGGGAATCTTATCTCAATTTTTTTGGGACTTTTTTTTTTTTTTCTCCTATTGGGGGATTTGCTACATAAAATGTTTAATGAATCTGTGTCGTTCTTGAGCTTCTTAATTGTTTTCCCCTCCACCCCTTGTTCAATCCATTGAGAAGGAGGGTCATTTTTTTTTTCAAATGAATATATATTGACAACTACAAGAATTGTAATGGTACTTGGACTAACTACGAAGAGTTAAGGGAAAGCAATAGCCTCATTCACATGGTAGCTCAATTTTGTTGTATTCGAACTTGAAGTTTTGAATTGAGGACTTTTTTTTTGTTTTTTGTTTTTTGTTTTTCATTTCTCACTAGTTTGCTTAAGCAATGCTCTATCTGTAAAGGTTTAAAGTCTGAGCAGTATTTAGTTTTTACTATGTCTTGATCGTGCTCATGCTGCTGACCAGGCCATTGACAGTTTGGAGCCATGGGTGATATGATTGATTTAACTGGGGATGGAGGTGTCATCAAGACAATTGTAAGGCAAGCCAAAGCTGATGCCATTGCTCCAACAGATGACATTCCTCTTGTTGATGGTATGCACTTGTTACTAACATTTACTATTTTACTCTTTATTGGTATAGTGATGGAACTCTCCAAATTACTAATGGATAAAAGTGTTTATTGGCTCATTATAATCTCTAATCATCAAATTATACTTGTTTGTGTTGAGCAGTTCATTATGAAGGTGTTCTTGCTGAAAATGGTGAAGTTTTCGATACTACACGTGAAGATAATACTGTGTTCTCTTTTGAGCTTGGAAAGGGCGCTGTAATTAAGGCCTGGGACGTTGCATTGAAAACCATGAAGGTCAAAATATGCGTCTCTTGATGGAATTCTTACAAGCATTCAGTCGAAGTTTTTATTTCATGCTGTGTGTTTGATTTTACCAGGTTGGGGAAGTTGCAAAAATCACTTGCAAGCCAGAATATGCCTATGGCAGTGCTGGTTCTCCGCCAGATATCCCGCCAAAGTAATGTCTTTGCATTTCTTATCTTATAAAGTTGTTTAGAAACACAATTAAAGAGCTGTTACTATATAAAAATAGATGTATAAAATTTTCCATTATTACCACACTGGCAAGCATGAGGTTGGTTCTACCAGGGAATGGATTTGGGTCTTCGCCAGGACCTATTTCACTCAAAGTAGGAACAGTATATATTTGGCTACTCCCACGGGGTGCATGAGTTGAAAGGGAAAATTGAAGCTATACAAGTATACAACAAAAACTGACCTGATTAGGGTCCTTGAACAAATTCTTATCATCACCCAACAAATTTTTTGATTTAATGGTTGAATTTACAGAAGGCAAAAGATTGAAAAATGAGTCTGGATGGTTAGGATTCTACAAAGAACAATCCTCATATGGCATAATAGCAATGTGCTAGTGTTGTACCAGTTTGTTTACGGTTGGTATCCAAGTCTTCAGGAAAGTGTTGCGTTTGCCTGGTTAATTGCCTTTCACAATTGTTAGTTTGTTGTAAATAACTCATTTGTCTCCAATTTCTGCAAATATTAATGCAAGGACCATTATTTGTATCTCATGCAGCGCGACCCTTATCTTTGAGGTGGAATTAGTGGCTTGCCGGCCACGGAAGGGATCGAGTTTGGGTAGTGTGTCAGAGGAGAGGGCTAGGCTGGAGTAAGTTCGATCTTTACCGTTTACATGTATTTTTCTCTTGAAATATTAGCCCAAGTCATTTTGGTATCATTTTTCCCTCTTGAGGTCTTCCTATTTTGAGAAACATTTGATGATTTATGTTGCATGTGAAACCTCAAATCAGAGAGCTGAAAAGGCAGAGGGAGCTTGCTGCCGCAGTCAAAGAAGAAGAGAAGAAGAAAAGAGAAGATGCTAAAGCTGCTGCTGCTGCCCGTATTCAAGCCAAGTTAGAATCCAAGAAAGGTCAAGGAAAGGGAAAGGGCAAAGGAAAATAGGGGCATATTACATATTTCGTTTACAAACAAACATATGTGATAACTAAATAGAGATATTAAACTCATTTCATTCTGTTTGAGTTAGACGTTCAGACCATATATTGGTTTGGAAATCCTGTTGGTTGTGCATGAACCATTCACAGGGGCAGCAAAACTCGATTTCCTGATCCATCACAGAGATATGGAGAGAAAGCTAGTTGTTTGATTATTTGCGAAATTTTAGTTGGCTGCATGTAGTGGCAGGTAGCATCCATGATCTTTTCTGATGCCTTTACATGAAGCATCTACAGGTCCCGTAATGTTTTTGCTAGACAATTTTGCATCTTGTTAGAATTGATAACTAATAATATCAAATTAATCCCCCACAAAAGAAAAACATATTAAATTATAGTTGATGGTGCAATAATACAAGATCAATGCAAATCCCCACCATATCACTATATCTTATGATCGAAATTAAATCTGGTCATGATTAAAACAGAAAGGTAATTGAGGAAGTTTCAGGCTTTCCACGTCTGACCACCTCCCTACGATTGAATTGCTTCCCCAAAAAAATAAAATACTAAAACTGTATGAATTCACAATGGTCAAGTAATCCAATGGGATCTTACAGGAATACAATTACAACATGTTATGTGAGTGATGACATAGTATTCTATAGTGCCTATGTCAGATAATTACATCAATGAGGGCCATAAGTTACAACATGGATCTTCCACTTTGATCCGATCCATTCAATCCATATGCAAATTCCTATAGGTGAGAATATATCCAATAGCATCATGCATCCATGTCTAGGACCGTGCTAATAATCAAACCATGTAAGAAGCATCCAAACCACCTTGTCCATTTTCCTGCCACCCAGATCCTGCTCTGTATTTACAAACAGGGCATGTTCCCTGTTGTCGCAGCCAGGGATCGATGCAGTTAGCATGAAACTGCAAGATGATAAAATACTTTAGTTAGAACTGAAATGAGGACATTCAAAATAACCAAACCAACTAAGGTAATACTTAATCGAATATGAGGCTAATAAAACCTAGGAAAATGTATAAAGATGACTAGACTTCCATAAATCGGATCCATGTCCAGACGAATCTAAGAAACTAGCGTAAATCAATTGAACCATGCAGGGAAAAAAAAAAAAAGTGTTTTCAGTTATGGAGCTCAGCTCTTTGCTAGGTATCCAATGACTCGAACTCAAAGAATGGAGCTTCTGGATCATATTTATGGAAAGATAGTTTCGCAGACCATATGCCATAGATGGAAGGGTATATCGATTATCAATGTGAAAGGACAATGTGATATATGACAGTCAAATTAACAGAAAATATGAGATGCAAGAGATGTGTATACCCACTCTTAACTCTTGACAGAGATGAGTATTTTGTAGAAATATACACATCTGCTAAGAAACAACAGTTGGAGCAAGAGGACGAGGAACCTGATGTAAGCATGGCAAGCTACGGATGAGTTCTCCAGCATTAACTTGCTCCAAGCAAACACTGCATGTCAGTTCATCTTCTGGGCCCTTTGTGCTCCCAACGGCATTGGCATTGTCTTGCTTCTGCTAAAGAAAAAAAAGTAAAACAGATGTCTCTCTAGAATGTTTAAAAATTAAAAATTAAAAATAAAAAAAAAATAAAAAAATCTGAGGTAGAGAGCAAGATTCATTGACAGGGAAAAAGATGTAGTATATTTAAACAATATTTAAAATATAAACAAGATGTAGATGAAAAGTTTATATTGATAAATTGATTTCTAAAAACAACCAGACTCCAACATGGACAACTTAACAATACTTGCATTTTTTATTCTATTACGTTAAATCTATATGAACCCTCCCCATTTGACCTCCACAGTTACCTATATAAAATACAATTCAAAAGTGTAAACATCTTCTCTATGAACTTGGGGACGTGTAGGGGAAAAAAGCCAAACCAGACATAATTTTCTCCAAAAATGTCTGAATATTTCAGGCTACAAACATTTTGCACATGACAAATAATTTGATTTACCAAGAAGAAAAGAGATCCCAAAAAGAATGCAACTTGCAGACAGTCTCATATGCTTTGAACTCAATGCACATACCACACAAAAGAGAAGGGATAAAAAGGGGGAAAAAATGTGCACATGCATATTCAAATGCATATATGAAGCACAAAACTTTTGGCTCAGAGATATTTTTAATAGACACAAAGTCTGCAAGCAAGCAATATATATATATATATATATATATAGAGAGAGAGAGAGAGAGAGAGAGAGAGAGGGAAAAACAAAGGACCAAAATACAGCTACTACCTCAGAAGATGCCGAAGATGAGGCCTGTTGCATCAATTGGCCACCACTGTAAACAAAACAAATTTCTCATCAAATTATTAAAATATCTTAATCCCATCAAGGATTTCAACAGAACGTTGAAAATAAATGGATCATAAACCCAGATAATAAACAACTACAATCAATATATTCATCCAACCCCCAACTCCAAATATCAAATTCAGCCAGGAGAACATACTTTTGAGTGCCCACAATCTTGTATTTGTGCACAGGAAGGGCATTTATCTCTTCCTCACTCATAGAAGGAACTGAGGGGACATTATCAGCATCCAGTGCTCTCAAAGTTTCATAATCTGAAATTAAAATACAAAATTACTCAAAATAATATTAAGAGCTAAGAATATAAGGAAAAAGGGTTAAAGAACTAAATGAGTTGTTAAAGGTTTGGTTGTCAAGCTATAATTATAATCTATTCAACCTCAAGCTTTAGAACACAGACAATAATATCATATTTACAAATGAATCAAAACTACTGCACCTAGATCATCAAATTCCCTATCAAGGAGTGCAAGCTGAAGTCTGAGGCCCTGTAAACGTCCTCTTGTTGCAAGTGCTATGGATGGGGGCATGTGCAACCGCAATTCAGTATGACCAAGAAGGCCACTGGCTGCCGCAGCATGAGCTTGGGCCTGAGCTTGAAGTTGCTGACAAGTTGCATACATCCTTAGCGTTGTAGCCGTCAAGAAGACGCCAAGCACTAGCCAGAGCTGCTCACAAAAGGACCAATTAAATCACTTATTTTCATACTTGTTGACGTAAAGACAAAATTTCCCCTTGTACAAAATCAGTAAAAGAACATACCAGAAAATTAGGTGACATCTGGTGTGAGTTTAGTATCATGAATAGCAAGAGAACTGACACATTAACAAGTAATACGTTGGTGAGAAAAATCATTTTTTGGAATTCCATATCTATTAACAAAATAAATCCAAGATACAAAAATGAACATAATCAACTCAAAGTACCTGTGACAAGAAAAGCGAGTGAGTTGGAATTAACAGGACGTGCTGCATGAACACGCTGACAGAGAGCAGAATCAATATCAAAACCTAATGATTGAGAATTGAGAAAGGAAACTAAACACATACAAGACAAACATCCAGGGTACACCAGTAAACTCAGTCCAACGGGTAAATTACAAGAGACATACCATTGCACGCCGCTCAGGTATAAACCCTGGAAATCCACTTTCTATATCTGCTCTTGTTCCCCGAAAAACAAAACTCATGGCTGTAGAAGTTTACGAGAGCTTCCCCAGAGTATAAAAGTTAATATTTTGCAGGCCCCCTGAAATATATAAAGCACCTAACAAAATAGTCTTCATATGTGCAATATCCAAAACCACAAATCAATGCAATATAAGGTAGATGATGCATGCAACAGATAAGAAGTTAAATGCAATCAGAATACTAACAAGTGCTATAAAATACAGTAACAAATTTATAAACCCTAGTTGTATAATCCACACAAATGACTAGCAGATGTATAGAGAATTAAAACAATGGTTTAAACAAGAAGCCTTCAAACCTCTAGGGAAGAAAATTTCACAGCGTATAATACAAAACCAACAAGGCGATGTCCCTCTTAATCGTCTATTAATCAAAACTGTCATAACCAATTAAATGCTTTCGTTTTATCCTTCAAAAGCTAAAAAACTCAAAATACAAAAGGAAAAAGATGATGTTACACAATGACTCTTGATGATTTCTTAAAGACATTTATACAAAATAAATCTCAGAAGCTTTTATCTGTCTAATTCAGTAACATATGTAAGTTCATGTCCAACATCCAGTTAGCAATGCCCTGGTGATTCATCACACAAATGGGCCGTTCTGAAGTATGGGAGTCATTTACACAACGAGCAGTATCAAATCTAGCATTATTCCTCTAATGGGTGCATTTGAAATAAAAAAATTTGGGGGCGCATGTTCATGTTTAGTCTAATAAGCAATGCCCAAGTCACATGGGATACATACAGAAAAGAATCCTGCAGAATTAACAGTTTTAGAAAGAAGATCCTATTAGTCCTACAAATTCATTCACTCTCTCTAAGCAGAGCAAACAAAAAACAAAATCCAACAACAGTTACAAAATTCGAGATCAACCAAAAACCCTAACCCCAAAATCACATTCCAAGCATTAACCACTAAACAAAATTCAGCAATCAAACCCATAACAGACAACACATACAAAAATCATACAAATCTTAGTGATCTTTCATCAGGAGGAACGAAAGCAATTGGAAAGGCGAAGAGGGACTGAGAAAAGAGAAATTGTGACTCACGGGATCAGATCGAAGCAGTAGAACGATTGTAATTCAGAAACAGCCGCTTCGATCTCCGTTGAAGAACACGAGACCGAGTCGAAGTGGACAGAGGCCACCGAGTCCTGACTCGGACGCGTTCGTGTAACTAAAGCCCAACGCCTTTCCTTTCCTCGTAACTCGTAAGCTTTAGTACAGTCGCTGCTTGAATAAATAGCGTCCGACGACGTCGTATTAATGTCCACATGAGCTGAACCGAGGTTGGTATGATTCTGTCAAATCAAAATTTAGACTAGGAGTGTGACGAGTGTTCTCCAATTAAATACTTACAATTTTGTGAAAAATGATCAATAATAATATAATAAAATATTTATTTAAAATAATAATAAAGATTTAAAAAAATTACTAATAATAAAATATTCTAAATATTATAGGACATTGTCTTTAGTCTCCAGTGACCATATCCTAATTCTAATTAGGCAGTATATCTAATTGTATAGAAGCCTATATATGGATAACGATGAAATTAAGAAAGGATTTATATGTATTTAGGTTGTATTATTTTGGATAAACTATAATAGTATGGTGACTCATTATTCATTAAGGTGGATGAAAATATTAAATTACATCCTTTTTCTCATCTAATAATATATTTTTGTTGTAATAACTTAGTTGCCCTGTTAATTAAGTAAAACATCTGCTACATGCCTATATATATAGCAAATAATCGAATAATATTGAAAATTAATGATAAATTGATCAGATAATTCTTTGTTACCAAAAAAGAAATTATATTTATTATTTCCCTTTACAAATATAAGTAAAATTTGAAATTTTGCTACTCTATTACTTTATATAGTTTTCTTTGAATAGTTTAGTTTTGTAAATGATGGTCGTTATATATAAATTAACAAATTAAAATCCCATGCATTAACTTTATAGATATATCATCTTTTTCAGAATTTATCATTTCATATTAATAATTGTAATTGTAACAATTCTTTTGATTTGTTATTGTTAAGGTTTTATCATTTGAATTAATTAAATAAATTACCTTGAATATTAAATAATTCAATCTCAAGTTTATATATATGTATATAAATTTATTATGCATGCACACATATATTTATTATTAACACACACACATATATATAAGGGTGATCATGCGGTTGCGGCTAGCGGTTAGTGGCTAAAATTACTAATTGCAACCGCTTAAGCGGTTAGTACATTTTACTAACCGCTTCCACTAACCATTAAGCGGTTAACCGCATTAGGATAACTTTTTTTTTACTAACCGCTTTTTTGGGCTTGTTTGGCCTTTCTTTTTTGGCCGAATTTGAAAATTATACTTTTTTTGGGCTCACTTTAAATTTTTTTCCTACTTATTTTTTTAGATTCGTTTTTTGTTTTTTTTTCTTTTGCCTTTTGGTCCAATTTTCAGATTTGGGCTTATTTTGCCCTTTTCTGTGCCTTTTTTGCACCAAAATATGTATTATTTAACAAGCATATAGGTTGAGATATACCATATTGGGCTTTCCAAAATGAGGCCATATAAATTTTTTTTTTCTTAAAAAAAAAAATGTAAGGGGTCTACTACCTTAAAAAAACCCGAAAGCTATCAGTTTTTTGAAAAAAAAATTAATAATAAAAATTATTATTATAATTATTATATGTAAATCATCAGGATGATCAAATTCCTAACCCAAAATAATACAAATATGAAAATCAGGAAAAACTCAATTGTTAAAAAGCCTTAGAATAGATATCCCAAACAAGGAACTTAAACATAAACATATTCAATTCTACTTTCATCACCATTTGGTCTCATTCAAAATATTACAATTACAATTCAAAAAATGATGATTCAGTCAAATTCGGTCATTGAACTTGAAGCTTGAGGCCCATCTACAATATAACAAGTTAAATGAATTAATAATTAATGAAAAGTAAATGAATTTACAAATAACTATTTTAAAAACATTTACCTAGATCATCACAGTTTTAAAAAAAATCCTCCAACTCATCATGGCTTAAGTGATTCAATAACCAGTCTTGTGTGC
This sequence comes from Carpinus fangiana, assembly GCA_006937295.1. Taxonomy (NCBI): domain Eukaryota; kingdom Viridiplantae; phylum Streptophyta; class Magnoliopsida; order Fagales; family Betulaceae; genus Carpinus; species Carpinus fangiana. The sequence continues at coordinate 16,748,306 of CM017321.1, read as the reverse complement.
AAAGCAAGGCCTCAACAGTAATTTGAGACAATGAACTCCTAAAGGAATCCAATACACGTCCACCGATGCTAAATGCGGACTCAGATGCAACAGATGAAATAGGGATGGCCAATACATCATAAGCTATCTCTACAAGTATAGGGTAGTTGGATGCATTACTCTTTCACCAAGCTAAAATATCAAACTCTTTTGTATTTGCTTCACACTTATCATGAAAATACTGATCCAACTCGGACTTACACTAAAAATTAATCATTATCTTTCACAACATGTTGAGTGAACATCTTTCTAAATTGCGTCTCACTATCTTATGAGTCATTACGAACAACATTAACAGAAGCATCATTTGAACTTCTGATATTCACATCAACGTACGACTCCCCCATGTAAAACTTATTGTATTGGTCCATCAAACATTATAGAAGAGCTTTCACCATTCCCTCTATCTTTTCTACCCATTTAGGCCCATTGCATTTTGTCAACCAAAACACCAATACCCTTAGCCTATTAAAAGGGTTAAAAATAAAAGTAACATACATAATGAAGTTGATATTATCCATATTCCCCCAATACTTTTCATACTTAAACTCATAGCACTCAAGATAGGACCAAGACTAAGACACCCATCACTCAATGTATGTTGAATGATACAAAGTTGCATGAAATATGAATTGAATGTGACATATGTTGAACCTAAAAAGTAATAAAAAACTAAAATGAATTAATAAATAATGAAAAGTAATATTATATATAATTATATATTATAAAAATATAATATTAGGTATATAATATATATATAATATATATACATATAATAAATAAATATATATGTATATATACGTATATTTACATAGAAATATATATATAATAAATACATATATATAATATAATATAATAAATATATTTATTATATATATATAATAAATATATATCTAAAGTGGTTAGCGGTTTTCGAAAACCCACTAACCGCTTTTAAAAGCAGTTAGTGGTTAGTGTAGTTAGCGCGGTTAAAGCAGTTAGAGGTTAATAAAAATCGCATGAACACCCATATATATATATATATATATAAAGACTCACAATAATAATAATTTAACCTGTATCTATTATATTAGAAAAAGTTCTAAGATCTTTACTAAAGATGTCCTAACAATGAAATAAAAATAATAATTTAACCCTACAATTTTTTTTTTTTTTTGGGTGGATAAGATTAGAGTACTTTGTTAAATTATCAATTATTCTAAAAGCTTAAGCAGATAGGAAGAGATAAATGTAATCACTTAATTAATTATTACTTTAACACTCCCCCTCACATGTAGGCTCAAATTTCCTTTTAGTAAGTGAGACCTAACAGATGAAATATTTAATTTAAATGAGAATGATTTGATAGAGTCAAGGTTTGATCTCATGACTTTTAGTTTTGATATCATGTTAAATTACTACTTGTCCCAAATTTTAAAATAATTGATAGTTTAACATGGTATCGTAATTAGTTGTTGGAATTGCTATAACATTCTGGAATAGGTTTCTGTTTCGGGTCGTCTAATCAGCTGCTTAAGATTGTCTGCAATTCATGGACCAAAATTGCAGGGTTGTTGAAGCCTCTAAAACAGAAGAGTTCAGCTCCGATGGAGGAAGCCTAATCGCGGAGACAAGTGTTTGAGCACCGCAAAACATGAAAGGAAGAAGGTGAATCCAGATGGTCGGATTAATTACATGGCCCACATTGCCAGGTGAAATGGACGCGGACAAGACTGCACGGTTGTTTGGGAGGAACAAGGCCAGGAGGAATATGTATTTGGCAGAAGAATCTGTCAGTGCAAGCTACGCCATGTAAAAGCTCCCAAAACCCATTGAATATGGGAGGGCCCCTACGATATAATGCATAATATATATGCCCCTCTTTAATTGCATGCCCGTATATATGATAATACAGAGAAAGATATTGTTCTAAAGTCGCTTCCTCACTTGCCACAAAAGCAAGCATTTGATACCCTGTGCTGAATATTGCACCAATAGTGGCAATATCTATGCAACTACAGTCTATAGTAGTACTCACTACTGTGTACATGCGCATTGCCAGAAGTTTAGATTTTGTTCTACTCTCTATATTTCTTTCTTTCCCTTTGAATCTTGTAAAGATGGAAAATGCCAAAAGTTGGTGATTTTGCCACCCTGTCGGCCGAATCTCGGCCGTTTAAACCAACCAAACTTTAACCGACTTTGGAGGCGATTGAATAAATTTGTGGATCTAACTCATTTCATAAAATTGGTTCCATAAAAGAGTTCATGTGCAAGTCAATATTTTTTCTGGTCTTTATCACAGAATAAGTAGTGTGGGTCATTCATCCTGTGGTAAGCTTTAATACCATGAAGAAACTTATAGGGCTTACTCATTTTATAAAATCGATTAAATAAAAGAGAGTTGTCCACAAACGATATTGAATTCTTTCTCAACACAAACAATCACTTTGTTATTAGAATTTAAGTCGTTCATTTTAAATAAACGGTCGATAAAAGAGCTGCTTCACTCCATGCAATATTGCTNATATCTATGCAACTACAGTCTATAGTAGTACTCACTACTGTGTACATGCGCATTGCCAGAAGTTTAGATTTTGTTCTACTCTCTATATTTCTTTCTTTCCCTTTGAATCTTGTAAAGATGGAAAATGCCAAAAGTTGGTGATTTTGCCACCCTGTCGGCCGAATCTCGGCCGTTTAAACCAACCAAACTTTAACCGACTTTGGAGGCGATTGAATAAATTTGTGGATCTAACTCATTTCATAAAATTGGTTCCATAAAAGAGTTCATGTGCAAGTCAATATTTTTTCTGGTCTTTATCACAGAATAAGTAGTGTGGGTCATTCATCCTGTGGTAAGCTTTAATACTATGAATAAACTTATAGGGCTTACTCATTTTATAAAATCGATTAAATAAAAGAGAGTTGTCCACAAACGATATTGAATTCTTTCTCAACACAAACAATCACTTTGTTATTAAAATTTAAGTCGTTACGGTCGATAAAAGAGCTGCTTCACTCCATGCAATATTGCTTAAATGAACAGTTCACATGAAGGATAATGCATGGGATCGATCTCAACCCACAGTGAACAGCTTTCCGACACATCTTAAAGCTATTCAAACAACTCTAGTCCAATGTTAATTAAACTTAGAAATAAATAAGCCACCTGGCAATGGCATAGTTTAGTGAAAATGTTGGATGGCTGGCGCTTTTCTGAGATGCCATTGGTCAGATGTCAAAGGGGCCAGCTGGCAGCAGCCATAAGACTTTCAAACCCCAGAAGTCAGAGCCTTAATTAATGAAGTTAAGCTTCTGATTAGCTGTGGTGCACCACCGCTTTCTAGTTTTTTTTTTTTTTAAAAAAAAATATTTTATTTTATTATTTTTTTTATTTCTCCTGAAAAATATAGAACTAAATTTAAATCGTTAAAACAACTACTAGCTGTGGACCACGTGCTGTAATTTTTTTTTTACAGCAGCATCACGAAAATATCAGCTTCCCAGATGGCACCCACAGCCACAGGGCCACAAGCCACCTGCTCCCAAAATATATATCAACTGCACCGCCAGCCACCAAATCCATAGAGATCCACAGAATCCTGCAATTAAATTATAAATTATACATTTTTATAGTGACAAATTGAAAATATAAAATAATAATAATTCACCCATTTTTCCCTCCGAAACCACACACTGCCACGTTACTAATAGGCCAGAGGAGGTAGGTCATGGGCTATGTTTGGCAAATGTTTTCAGTTAAATCGGGTTTTGTATTGTAGCAGTGGCCTACAATAAATAATTTTATTTTTTTAATATTTTCTTACTTTTAACATCACATCACTCACTTTTTATTATTCTTTAAATAAAAAAATCATTACAAAATAAAATTTTTCATTTTTCTATACCAAACATTCTTACTTTTTTTTTTTTTTCTTTCACATCTGCTACAATGCGAAACCAAAACCAAACCAAAATCATTTACTAAACAAACCCATGAAAACCCAATTCTACGAACACTCCAAAAAATTGTTAGGTAGTCTTTATAAGGGGTCAAGATTCCCTCAAATATTTAAAATGTCTCAAAAATCTGGACAGCTTAATAGAGAAATTAAATGTGTTAACAAAATCAACTTGTCGGAGATAACACTACAAGTGTCTGGCTCATTAGCTGTGACACATTGTCGTTGCTATTTTGTTATTGCAAGTAGTCTGATGCCATTTCCCACCACTAATAAATTTTTTTGTCGACCTTAAAAATAGTTTGAAATGGGCCTTGTATTGTCACTAATGTTATGTCATTAGTGGCAACCAAATAAAGTTTTGCATTCAAGTTGGTCAGGACAATAGACCCTAGGACCTTCTTCAGTCTTGTCCATGTGCCAATTGACGAAGCTAGCGAGATGCTATGCATATTTAAGCGATGGACAATGTTACTATTTAGACTATTTTTTTTGTGACGGATGATTTTTTTTTTGTTAGTAAATAATAAATTAGTGTAAAAATTAGGATGCATAATACACTTTATAGAATATTGCATATGTGTGCTCCAATGGATGCAACAAAAGCAAGTGAAAATATGTTTGTATGCAGTGAGCCTAAAAGGACTTTAGCCTACAGCCTACAGGTTTCACCTAAAGAGCCAATCCAAGCCTTTGACTTGCAAGGTCACACCTAACCTCAGCTAGTCCAACCCTAGATTTCGCCAAATCGAACTCCATCCACAAATTCTGCTGATGATGATGACCAATCACGAAAGCCTCTATACCCAACAAGTCAGAGTTCCCAAATGTGAAACAATACACCGAATCACCACCCTTCACCATGCCCGGTACCCGATACATTAACCTCTCTCCCGATACGACCATTTCGGCCCCCCGAAACATCAGGCTCACTATAGGCAACTGGGGCAAACTTGGCCGAGTCAAAGGGACTCGGTAGCACAAATCCATAGCTCCTTGAAAAACAAAGTTGGGATCACCCAAAGTACTCAATATTCCCTTCATTTGTTGCATGAACTCGTTCTTCAAAGCGGTGTAAACAGGGCCGAGTAGGAACGTGAACTGAGTACCCGAGTCGACCATGGTCTGTCCCGCTCCTGTATGATCAGGTACGAAGACGGATTTCGGGAGCGACAAAATTTTACCCGAAACTTTAATCCCTTCGAGTTGGACTGAATAGGCCACCCGATCGAAATATGGTAACGGTTGCGATATTTGAACCAAAGGGGTGTAGTTCAAGGGTTGGAGCCAAGAGAAACTCGATTCGCCGAAAAGCAGAACACCGGACGAGTCACGAGCCGATATACAGTAGGAGAATTTCGGGAAACCCATTTGGTTGACGAACGACAAGGAGCCCCGGTTCAGACCCATCAACCCGGTTGTCTTTGAGTCCTCCTCAGAGTTGGAACTGAACCCGGAATCCATGCACCCGAAAATCGTACCGGGTCTGGCGGAGTTGCCGATATTGAAAGTTTCGAACGCGAGGCTGCCTTCAATGGAGGTGGCGTCAGCGTAGGAGATAATCGAGTGGCAGAGCTTATTCGGGTCACAGGAAGGGTGTATGGGTAGGGTCTGGGTCCGGGTTCTGCATGTAGGGGAGGAGCATGGGATTGGGGAGTAGGAAGAAGAGAGAAGCGGGTTGAATATGGAGTTGAAGACTGGGTTTTTCTTGCAGTGGAGCCAAGAGAGCTCACTTCCTGTGTCGAGGACCATGGTAACGGTCTGTGGAGGCGAGCCAAGGGTGAGGGAAACTGTTAAGGTGACGTTGTGGCGGAAAGTGAGCTTGTTTGAAGGTTTTGGGGGTGACCCACCATGTGGGAGTGTCTGGGTTTTGAGGGGCAATATCAGTGCTTTCTGTATTGCAGCTGAGAGAGAGTATTGGGGTTGGTTTATGATGATGAAAAGGGTAATTAGCTCAACAAGAAGCAAATGTTGAAGAAAGGCCATGGAGCTAGGAAGCTATAGACACTCTCCAACAGAATTTTTGTGAATGCTTTGGTGGGAGACTGGGAGTGAAATTTCAGAGAGAAGACGAAGAAGAAGAAGAAGAAGAAGTCTCTGTTGGTGTTCGGGGCTTTTGAGGGGGCTGTCAGCTGTGTGGGTGAAAGGTATCTCTCTCTTTCTTCTTTTAAATAGTCCGGTGACATGCATTGGACTAATTGAGTACGTCTTCTTTGCTTCTTTTTTTCTTTTTTTTTTTGTTAATTTATTTGAATATGTATTTTGTATTTCGATGTTTTTTTTTTTTTTTGTTTGTTAATGTTTTGTGATAAATATAAAATACAAAAGATAACAAAAAAATTTAGGTGGTATAGATTTAGAGATCTACGTCTATCATGCACGTACGATAGTAATATTACAATTGATTCTATTATAAGGAATACAAAATAGTAGGTGAAAGTAGATAAGATTCGTCTATTATTGCATTAATTAACTAAAATGCATGTCAATTTTCCGAATTAATTGAAGGACCATATATATATATAGGTGTTGCTTTTGTAGCCGTTAATAACCAAGACGAAGTGGATGTCATAATCCTAAATCACTAAACATATATATATGCATGCTTAGAATATTCTTTCAAATTAACTTCTGTAAAAAAAAAAAAAAGTTTAACGTAAGATATATACTTTGTTAATCTTATTCACCTAAGGTTTTGTAATTACCGACGAGTACTTGGGCTGTTCTCTTGAAGGTATAAAAGGGGACAAAAAGGGAATATTTGTATGGAAATCCGGAAGAACATACACAGCTAGGAAAGCACCACCACCACCAACACAGCTTGGAGAAAATAAACTCTTATTTTATGCCTCGACTCTTGAACGGATAATAGATAATTGTGTTGTTAAATCAGATTAGGTGTGCCTCCGACACCTAATTAATTAATTGAGATTTGAACTTTCCGCAAACATACACGAAACTCTTCTGTTTTGTGGGAGCCGCCGACTCCACTGTTTCCATCACTCAATTCTCACTATTTCTAACCTTTTTTTTTCTCGTTCCGATCCATAAATGATCCGGTGTCAAGCATTTACACGTTTTATAAACTAATAATGATAATGGCAGCAACTGGAGACTGCCTTTTCTTTTGACTTCATCCTCCTCTTTCCACACTAAAAGGTTTGTCTCAAGCTCTCCATTCCATAAGAACCTTCCCCACACGATCCAAATCTCAAACACGATGAAAAAAATTAAAAAAAAAACCATTTAAAATTTTTTTGAATCTTTCCAAGCTAAGACACGATGGTCGGACCGCCGGTGGGAAAAGTTGGCGTAGAATATTAAAATTTCATTGTAATACTCGAAAGCCCAAATGATGTTATTGACTAATATTGGTTTCACGTGTAGAAGCCAAAGGAAGAATGGAGTTTAGGACATCGATCATTATCAATCTCAATCGAACATTGATGACGCCATTGGCTCTATTCCCAATTATTAAGCACGTTGACGCCATGACGGCAACGGAAGAAACATTAGGGGGGTGACTTTCGTTGCACCAACGACGGAGATCGAGAGGGTGCCCTTAATCCTATTAGTTGGTTTCAGTTTTAGTCAAGCTTTCACGTCCAACCACGCGTCTCTTAGACTCATCTATCAAACAGTCATGGCGATTGTCCATTAGTAACCCCCCAGCTAGCTAGGCTTTAGATAAGGACCGTCCAAATCATCTGTGACTAATCAAAAATGTACACATATTTTTATTTTTATATTTTTAAATATATATTTCTTAACATGATAATTAAATTACCAACGACAAGAAAACACATACTCTCTTTCTTGTGATAGCAGTGCTTAGCGTCTTTTATGTAGTTTCTTTCAATCTTTGTTTTTTATGGTTTTGTTTGTAGATCTAGTTACATACTCGTCTTCACCAACTAAGGTGTGTCATTCTCGTGATATCTACGATGNTTTTTGAAAACCAAACACTTGTTTTTGAGTTGTCTTCCAACTAAAAAAAAAAAAAGGTACTCTTTTGCAGTGCCTCGACGTGACATGAGCTGAAAAGGGTTCAAATATCAGTTTCTTTTCAGAAAAAAGTTAAAATGCTTTTTATTTTGGCTTTTGAATTTTGATCCCACATTCTTGGCTGGACGGGGACTTGGATCCTCTCCATTTCAAATGAAATGGATAGGAACAAGTTAGTTACTTTTAAGGGATAATTTTGTAATTTCAGAACTTTCTGTTTTTTATTTAGACAAAAATGTCCCTAAAAAGCAACTAACTTGTTCCTCTCCATTTCAAATGAAATGGAGAGGATCCTTCTCCGCTGGACGGGGATTCCCTCGTATTAGTGAGAAATATGAGATTCTCATATTGTTTTAATTCAACAGACCACATTATGCAACATGTTTCGTTCAAAATTAAATATTAAAATATTAATTAACTTAAAAAAATTAAAATTAAAATTAAAATAATAAAAAATTTAAAATTTAAAATCAAAGAAAGAAAACTTAGGGTGGCCGGTCACCTCAACTTTTTACTTCTTTTATTTTAAATTTTTGAGTAAATATATAATAGCATCTTGGGTTTACCCGTCAAAATCATAAAATACAAAGGTTTTTTTTTTCAAAAATTTATTCCCTGGGACATTGAAAACTACAATAAAATCTCTGCCGTCAGTGTTTCGTTAACGGATCCAAAACGCACTGTTTTGTTTAATTAAAATATTAATTTTTTAAAATTTAATTTTAAATTTTAAAATCTAAAAATTTAAAAAAAGAAGAAGAAGAAGAAGAAGAAGAAGAAGAAGGAGAAGAAGAAGAAGAGGGGTGTCCGAATCACCCCCAAGGCCCAAGGGCCACCCCCTAGGGGCCGGTATGGGGGTGGGCGAGCCACCCCCATGGCCTAAGGTGGTAGTTCGGCCACCCCCATACTGGGCCATAGGGGTTGGCCCTCTTCTTCTTCTTCTTCTTTTTTTTTTTTTTTTTTTTTTAAAAAAAATTATTTTTAGATTTTAAAATTTTAAAAATTAATATTTTAATTAAACAAAACGGTGCGTTTTGGGTCCATTAACGGTAGTTAACGAAACACTGACGACAAGGATTTTATTGTAGTTTTCAATGTCCCAAGGAGTAAATTTTCGAAAAAAAAAACATATGCATTTTATGATTCTGACGGGTAAACCTAAGGTGCTATTATATATTTACCCTAAATTTTTATATTATTTTAATTTTAATTTTCTTTTTTAAAGTTAATTAATATTTTAATATTTAATTTTGAGTGGGACACATGGCGTAACATGGGCCGTTGGATTAAATTGAATGGTCAGGATTGCAATATGAGAATCTCATATTCTCCCTCTAATATGAGGGGATTCGGATCCTTCTTGGCTGGATCCGAAAAGAATTTCCTACATACATGGACCATCAAGAAGTTTTTAAGTGGTCAGAGGATGTATTAAGACGTGGGTTCGAATTTTCATAATAAAGAATCTTCACATATATCTTATTAGTATTAACCGCCTTAAATTCCTATTAATGTTTCAGTGGGACTGGGTCAAGTTATGAATCAGTCGGACTTGATAAAGTGCCTATAGTTCTTACCGTCTAAGCCCCTCCTGTGTAGCTCTCAGCGGCTTTATGCATAATCCTATAGTTTGTGGTTGTTAAAATTTTCATCTTTTAACAAATAATTCAAAACACAAAATACTCGATAAGAATTTATATTATAATACCATACTAAATCAATACTTATCTTAAAAATTAATTAAACGGAGAAACGTAAAAGGGAGAAAGTCAAACATAAGAAAACAAAGGAAATGGGTGTGCCTTCACAATCAATGTCGCCCGTGGATTAAACTTTACATACAATTGCAAAGTTTGATGCGAGTTTAATTGATTCCCCCAGACCCACGCCAATACAATTTTCTGTGTATTTATAAAGTTTGTTAGGGTGAGGGCCGAGGGGGGCAGATGGATGTTGGCGTTTTGCCAACTTTCCGATAACTTCTTGAATGGGTTCACGAACAACAATCATTGCTGTCATAATAGATAGGCCCAATCCCTCGACTTGATCGATAACTAACCTTTGCCTATTTAATTTTATATGAATCGACATACTTTCTCCGGGTTTCTTCTTTGGATGCTCTTAAAGAAAGTTATATTTCTTAAACGTAATTTTAAACAGGTTCTTAGAGGCGGGTCGAGGTGATCTGGCAAGAAATATTTCTTGGCGTCTAAGACAGGAAGGTTAGAAAGAAAGAGAAAAAAGAAAAGGGTGTGCTAGCTACAAAGTCCATCGTGTTTGTGTAAAGATACAATTGCAATCAAAGTTATGATATAATGAGGATTAGAGTATTTATAAAGTCCTCCCAAATATGATGTGGCTTTTAAAATCACCGTTAAATTTGAGATGATATAATGCAGAAGGAAAAATAGATAAATTGGTATTTTAATTATATTTGGGTCTTATTAGTTAATTAGGTTATTTATATTTAGACAGGTGTTTTATCTATATTTTAAGAGTTCTTGTAATGGGCTTGTCCCAAAATCGTCAAATCTAGAGTTAGGGATATTTTATAATTAGATAATGGACTTAGCCCAAAGTTAGTCAAATTAGGGTTAGGTTTTACTTTACGGTGTCTATTTAAATGCTCTTGGTACTCCTATGGAGAGCATATTATGATTAATAGAAAAAGAAGTTTTATTTGATGCATGATTGTTCTCTTCTTCTTGGTGGTGATACTCTGATTAACGTGGTTTATCTTATCTTCTATTATTATTTTTATATATTTTTCATTGTTCTCCTTCCGTCCTGCATCAGGATCATTATTGAATTTTAGTCTATTGGTGATTTTAAATGTCACATCATATTTGGCTACATGTTGTTACGTCGTTGGGTTGCTTGTGCTAAACTATTGGGTTTGGAAGCCTAATTGGGCTTGGGTAGCTGCTCGTCAACTTATGGGTTACTTTCGTGGGCCGAATAAATTCGGAATGAACCCATTAGTCCGAATAAATTCGGACTTGAGTCCCTTTCTGACGTAAATATTATTAAATGGGCCGCCATGACTACATTTCTAAGTGAATGAAACCCAAACGGCACTTAGGGAAATTGTACAGGAAAGAGCTGCCGAGAAACCTTAACCAAAGACGCCAGCAGCCTACTTTCCTGTTTGGCCCTCTCCTCTTCCCTACCAAGTGGGTGGACTTGTTGATTGTTTTAGCACAGTAATTTCATGGTCGAAATAAAGACGAAGTTTCTCATAGTAGGGTAAAGTCTTGGTCGACTTTTATAACATATATCGTGGAAACTTGGGATTCCGTCTCTCACTGGCCTTCTAACCACTACGTCTATATATATATATATATAGAGAGAGAGAGAGAGAGAGAGAGAGGGAGAGAGAATTAAAGTCTTTGTATTCTCTGTAGAAATAAATGGCTGCACCTGGAATTAGTCGAAGGGATTCGATTTCAAGAGTACATCCTAGCCCTGAACGAGACTCGGCAGGCGATATACGAAGTATTCTTTTAGTGGTGGCTGCTCTGGTTGCCGCCGCAACCTTCCAAGCAGCAATCAACCCTCCCGGCGGGGTTTGGCAAGAAAATTCCGTCGTCGACGGGAAACCCCATTACGCCGGGAAGGCAATTATGGCTTCTAAGCCAAACGCGTACAGAATCTTCATTTTCTGCAATTCCATGGCCTTCTCTTCGTCGACCCTGATTATTGCCTACCTCGTTTTCCGCATCCCGTTCTATCTGGAGACTTATATGGCCTTAATTGCACTGACCGCCACGTATTGTGTTTCCGTTGCCACCGTGGTGCCACCCGACACCAACAGTGACGCCTATTTGATCGCGTTGTGTCTTCCATATGTTGTAAGTTGTACACCGCGACTATTCAATTGGCTGCGGGATAAAAAGCCCAGTTGTTAGGGATATATATTGGATTACTTATCTAAATAATTATGCTTTATGTCAAATATTTTGCATCATCTGTCTAAATTGCGGTTGCTAAGGGTGCAGTTTGTTTAGCTTAATCCTGCTTAAAAACTGAAGCTTGATCTCTAAACGGCTTCTATCTTCATGAGCCGGTAAAGTGATTCCTATACAATTGATGAGATTGTGGGACTTTCGAATTTTCCAACGACCTTTTTAGTTCGATATGATTTCCACGAAATGCATGTATTTTTTGGGGGCCTGGCAGTTTGTTTGATAGCCCATAACCTCAATAGGCTCCCCAAGTTTGGTTTGTAATAAGCCCATAGAGAGCCATTCGAACTAATTGTGCTTATTTTTCAGATATAATCTTTATAAAGTTATAAATTTACCATCATATAAAATATTATAAAAAAAATGAAAAAAATAAATAAATAAGGAAGGATTTGCCTCTAGAACTCGACTGTTTTCACCCCATAATTGGCTAGAAAACACGACCGCACTGTCATTGTGGGTGCGGTCAAAAACATCCTAATTGCCACTCCCGTAATTAGCCATAAGAGGTGGTCGAACTACCCTAAGGGCCTTGAGAGTGATTCAATCATTCACATAAGTGATCGCTAGAAGGTCAGTAACTACTTAAAAAGAGAAATAATTTAAAGTTTTTAATATGCAGTATAACATGCGCTGTCAACATTCAACAAAAGCTCATTTAGATACAACCATCCGGTGCATGTGGGTCTTGTTGTATCTCATTCTTACAACTTCTTTTTTCTTAGCATACTAGAAACACTACTTTTTTTTTTAATAGCGTGTGCTTTTTTTAACGGTAATATTAGTATGTACTTCTTAAAAGGATACATTATTTTTAAAAACTAAGTTAGAAGGAATTTTCTCCGACATAATTTGTTTTTTGGGAAAAATATAAAAAAGTCCCCCAAACTATTGGCCGTTTACGATTTATCCCCCAGAAGTTTTAAAAGTGATAAAGTAACCCCCAAACTGCCAAAAAGTTGCATTTTGACCACTCCGTTAGTCAACATTGTCAAATTGGATGGAAAATACAAAACGACGTCGTTTTTTGAGGTTAAGTTACTAAAATGCCATTTTGAAAAAAAAAATCAATTAAAAAAATGCCCCCCAAAAAAAGACCTCGTTTTGAAAAAAAAAAAAGGAAAAATATTAGAAAGCCCCCTAAACTACAAATCGTTTACAATATAGCCCCCAATGTTTGAAAAGTAATAAAATAGCCCCTCAAACTACCAAAATGTAACAAAAATGCCACTTTTTTTATATTCCTATAATACCCCTATTCTTTTAACAAATAAAATAATAAAATAATTGTAAAAAAAACCCAACAAAAAAAAAATCAATGGACGAATATTTATTTATTCCAAAAAACTTCTTTTTTTTTTGGTATTTATTAGCCCATTGGTTTTTTTTGTGTTTTTTAAAAATTGTTAAAGTTTTTTTTTACAATTATTTTACGGGATCGCGAGTTAGCGATGTTGCGGGTTAGGGCTCCGGCTGTGGAGTGCAGATCGGTGAAGCAGGTGGTGCTGCGAATATGGGCTCCGGCCGTGGAGTGCGGATCTGCGAAGTCATGGGTCTAGTGGCGATACCACCCTAAAGACGGAAAAATTACTCTCCGGCGCTGGAGAATGTTACTCGCAGCGTTGGAGAAGGAGACCAAAGCGTGGGTTTCGCCAACCCACGCCAGACCTCTTCATCTTCACCAGATTCAGTTTTTTTTTTTTTTTTTTTTCCTTTGGGTTCACTGTTGCGGCTTGGAAAATAAGAAGAAGAAAAGAATGGGGCAGCAGGCGTCGAGAAGAAAGAAAGAAAAAAAATTGAGAGAAAAGTGAAGTGATATAAGTGTCGGCAGAAGAAAAAAAAAATGAAGAAGTGTCGCAAGTTACTATTATTTCCGGCGATGAAGAAGAAAGGCTATGGAGTTTCTGGCTATGAAGAAGAAGAAGATGAAGAAGAAAGGCTATGGAGTTTCCGGCGAAGAAGAAAGCTGCAAAATAATCTTGTGTTTTCAATCTCGTCGGCCACCCCTAAACGGTTGTTTTTTTTTTTTTTTTTGAAAAAAATATAAAATGGCCCCCCTAAACTTTCAATTGGTATAAAGTAGCCCCTAAAGTTTCAAAAGGACATTTTAGTAACTTAACCTAAAAAAAGGACGTCATTTTGTATTCTTCATCCAATTTGACGGTGTTGACTAACGGAGTGACCAAAATACAACTTTTTGGTAGTTTGAGGAGTTATTTTATCACTTTTGAAACTTGAAGGGACTAAATCGTAAACGGCTGGTAGTTTGGGAGCTTTTTTATATTTTTCCTTTTATTATTATTTTTTTCTGTCGTTTTCTTGTATGCCCAAAAGCTGAAAAGCTATTTTCCTTCATCATCGATGTGGGAGTTTCCAACTTTTTGGCATACTCACCGTACACATAATTCTCCATTTTTTGAAACAGCGTTCGCACAGTATTGACTTAAAAGCCGCCATGAGATGAGGCATGGGAGAGGTGTCCGAATAGGAATCTGCTACATCAGATCCTCATTCCATGAGATATTTATCCTCCGCTTCCATCGTCACGATTTGACTCACCTGCCTTGATTGCAATCGCACACCCAACACCCAACACCCAACACCCAACAAGGAATTGGCAAGCTGTCTCTTAAATGTCTCAACCCAGACAAAGTCAATCTCTACTGCTTACAAACAGTAAGGGGGCCCCTCAATCTCATAGTCATTCTTGCCTTTAAACGGCATATCCCTTCAAATTATTTTTAGTTTTCAAATATTAAATTGCTTCTCAGAAAGAAAATAGCACCTTGGGTTATATTTTGTGGATAAAGAATGACAGAAACATTGAAGATACAAACTGAAGCTGCTAATTAAGTACAAATTAAAATTTGATGAAAATCAATCTAAGAAAAAATATATATATATAAAAGAAAAAAGAAACAACAGTTGCACGTACTTCTATTCAATTTCACGAAACTTGCATAAACACTATGGTACACAAAACTCATGTACCTTCTTGCTGCCCACAGAAGCCACCTTCAAACGCGCACTCTCCCTCCCTTTCTCTATCTCTCTCTCTCTCAGGCCTCTCCTGCTGCTCCTGCTGCTCTTGCTCCTTGTATACTTATTTCCTTCATAACTTCAGCAATTTCATTCTATGGAACTGTGAATTGGGAGACCCCCGATTCTCCCTTTCTCACTATATACAAACATACCCCCCCCAGCTTGGAAACCAGCCCAGTGCCCAAAGTCCACAACTTTCGGCCATTTCCCATTTTGCTACCATTCCCTACTCCTACTACTCAATTCCAGAGACCAAGTCCTCCGCCTCCTCGACGTCAACGACACCGATCTAGCTCTCCTCGCCGCTTGTCTATCCAAATTAGCGCTCGAACTCGACCCCGAAGACCCAATTCCCCGAAAGCACGTGAACAAATTCCGAACCGCCCTGCCAAACCCACCGCCCTCGCTCCCTCCCCTGCCCCTAGCCGCCCACGAAACCCTCCTCGGGGCACCGCCATTGTTGAACCCTCCATCGACTTCCGTGTACACCACCGGAAGCTCGCGGTCGCTGCCTCTTCCTCTGCCCCCGGAAAATCTTCCCACCGCAAACCCACCTCCCGGAAGCCTCCATATCGTCAGCCCGACGTTCTCATCCAGAGGCCGCGCCTGCCCGCTCTCGCCGAGGTCAGGCTCTGCCGCCACGCTCGGTACATCCGCGGGCAGCTCGTGGCGGCAGACAGGACAGGAATTGTGAAGCGAGAGCCATGGGAGAATGCAGTCCGAGTGGTATATGTGCTTGCAGGGCATCTCTCGGGCCTCCGATCCCAATTCGAACTCTTCTTTGCACACGGCGCAGTGTGAATGCGTGGATATGTGGCCGTCGCCTATTTCGATCGTGGGCATCGCTTCGATGGCCGACTTCGAAGCCGGAGGATGCTCGAACCGTCCGACGCCGTTTACCTCGATCTGCGAGAGCTGCTCGAGGAGGCGGTCGAACCCGGACCCCAACAGAAACTCCGACACGCTCGGAGGCAACGGTCTGAGCCCGGAACCACCGCCGTCGTCGTAGTAAAGCTCGAAGCGACGCGTCTCTCCGCTATCGGACGGTCCCCGGAGCACGACGACCGGGTTGAAGGGGGATCCGCGGTCCACGCCGATCCTACGGATCCGGCGGATAGTGGAGCCCGTGTTGGCCTGGTCCTGATTGGCGGCGGAGCGTTGACCAATCATGTACATGGCGGCCGCAGGGATCCTCCTGCGCCGCGCGTCGACGTGGACGGCCCGTAGCGGGTTGTCGATGGCCTCCACGAACCCGGTCTCGCAGTCGGGGCACACCACGGACGAGTCCTGCTCGCTCAAAACCCTAACGAATCGGCTGCATCTGTAGCACCAATACGACCCCGTTTCCAGCGTAGACATCTAGATCCCAACAATTCAATCAAACAAACCCCTTATTGCCCACCCCCCACCCCAAGAATTAACGCTCCCAAGAAATTCGAATGCAAAAAGCTTCGAGACCCATTTGATGGGAAGAGAGAGAGAAACAGCGTTTGGGAGCCAAGAAAACGAAGACGGAGGAAGAGAGTTGTAAACTTATAGAGATAATTAAGAGAAAAGACAACAAAAACCGCCTAAACCGCGTGGTCATTTGTTAGCGTGTTAGAAACGCTTGAATTTCTTTCAACACGTGGTGGACATCCATTCGCCAGTATCGTTTAGGATTTAAGCGAGGCTTACAACGTAGCCGGTTGAGCCGATAAGAGCCGTTGGATTTTCTAAGATTCCGTGTGAGAAGGTGGTTGTTGGTCGGTTCTAACCTCCTTTAGTTCTATCTTTCTGAACTTTTGAGCCGGCGCGAGGGTCAAGTCAAGCGGATACTTCAAACAGGAAATAAATGGGGATCAACTTGGTTTTTGTGAGTCATGGCTTCTGACAAAGCTAATATATATATATATATATATATTAATGACATATTTTTAGAATAATAATATAATATGTCATTAAAAATCAACTCTTAATTTTTATTTATTAAACTTTGACAAATATAATTAAAATCATTTTGTTGCAATTCGGTGCAGATTTTTACTCCAAAAATATATACCAACAGATATTATCAGTAACAAATGTCTTTTAAATGCGTTTTATTTTTGAATTGATTACAAATTAGCAGCAACTATTGCGTGATTCTCAAGGTTATGTTCATGCTCCTTTGAGTAGAACTATTCAAGCTATCCCCAAACTAGTAATTGCGAAAGTAGTGGGCATTTTAGCGGCTGCTAAAATAAATTAAAGATACGAGGATACAAGACATCATTTTGGAAGGAGATTGCTTACAAGTGGTCAAAGCGATTAGAGATACTAAACCATTACGTAGCCTCTATGGACAAATCGTGTGGGATGCTAAAGTGATCCTTAATTCTAGGTGAAGTTGGATGATTTGTCATGCGAAGAAAAAAGCAAATATAACGGCACACAACTTGTAAGGACAACAATGAGAGATCCAACAAACTCTATTTAACTAGAAAAGACACCTCTTTATATTTTCGATTTAGTTAATTTAGAGCGTTCAGCTCTTTAATTTGGAGTTTTAGTAAAACTAATGTTTTCTTATTTTATGATACTGATTTTTCCCAAAAAAAAAAAAAAAAAAAAAAAAAAAAAACTATTATAGGTTTTTAAAGCAATTGAAATGGACCCACCACCACCAGAAAGGATCCAACTCTCCAAGTTGATCGAAGCTACTATTTAGCGCATCATAGGAGTACCCCACCGGATTGCTACTCGAGCGCCTTAGCAATTGTCCAAAATGATTGGCTCAGAATGAAACGTGGCACACTCACCAAGGAGTCATGATTTGGTCGACGTGGATCGTGTTGATTACGGACACGTCATCATTCTCTCACGTCGCATGCATATCCACACCCAATGTTTAGGTTTGCCTTCGGTTGTTTTTCAAAATCATAAAATTTCATTTTCAAATTCTATTTTGAAGAATCCAACTTGGGACAAAATTTTATTTTAGTTTGGTTGGAATATATATATTTATATATATACATAAATTTCTTATAAATTAATATATTGTAGATAAATTCTTCTAATTTAGTGTGTGTGTATATATATATATTCTTTTATAATAAATGTCAATTTAATACTTAATTAAAAAAAGTAAATTTAATAAATTATAATTTTTATATGCTAAATTAGAAGAATTTATCTACAATATAATAATTTATGAGAAATTAATGTACATTTAATTATCGATCATTTTAAAACGTAAATTGGGATTAAATAAATTTGGTCCAATCCCGATCGTTGAGTAGAATAAAATATTGAGATGATTTATTATATAATGCAACTGCGTGCTGGCAAACCGAGAGAATCAAACATATATATAAAAATATTCACTCAATTCAGTCGGTTCCAACGTTGCATCTAAGCAATAATTCAAATAATTAGTCTCTTTTTCAATTGAAATCCGAAGCTAATGGAATTTTCTCATGCTTCTCTACTGTCGAAAGTGTAGCCCACGCCATTTTTTATAGGATAAATATAGATATTATAGGGGGCTCCATGTGACCTCAATGTGGATAAGGGTAAGAGGGATTTGGATCCTATGCAATGGACAGTTTTATGGGAGATTACACTCATGCTTTACATGCTCTAATGAACAGCTTTATTGCACCAAATTTCTATTCGGGTATGAAAAAAAAAATTGATTTTTTTGAAAATACTTTACAATGTTTGGTTGATACGAAAAATGTGCAACGACGAAAAACGGCCGACAACCTCAGGCAAAGGTCTGATGAACTCCAACGACTTCCAACAACTTTTAGTACAGATCTGGGGAACTTCGACAACAATCCGACAAACTTTGGTGATTTGAGAATGAGAAGCTGGAACCCTAAAAAAAAATGGTTGACGGTTTTTTTTAAAAATGGAACTATTTTACATAATTCTTTCTTTTAGCAATTGCATTTTGCTTTTCTGCCTTTCTTTTTAGGTTCCTCCCAACAACTTTATGGGTCAAAAAGCTTTTCTCAAAATCTTCCACCATCAAAACTTTATAGATTCTTGATTTCATTCTTGTGTGTAAAGAAGAAAAAAAAAATGCTTCTCTCTTTGTGGACTTGACTAGAATAATTTGTACCCAATATTATTCATAAAGTTTGGCTTTCGATATAAAACTATTGGAGCTATACATATATATAGTTTATGAAATGCATCATAATTTTTAAATTTTGAGATATGAGAGATATGGATTTGATGCATTTACTTGGAATTCTTTTGTCTCAATCACCAAAGAACATATAAGAGAGTATTTTTGTTTTAGCTTGTACCTTAAGCCATGTTGCGATGTTGGAATAGGGTGAACCACCCATAGAACATGGTGAACTTGTTGGAAGGGGGGAAGTTATAATCAAAGTGTCAAAGCTACCTCACCAATGATGAATGAAGCCTGCCTGAAGGAACGATTACATAGAAAGATAGCAGAAATTCATTAACACTTCAAATCCAAATCCGCCTACCAATAAATCTTTGAAAAAAGTCAGTAATATATATATATATATATATATATATATATATGAGTAATGAGTGGCCTAATCTTTCGTCATAGACAACTAACTATGGAGGTTTAATTGGCAACAATAATACACTCAATATAAGAGAATGCATTAAGAACTGCGGGCCTTTGTAATCTACAAACTATGATATTCATATATTTTGAAAACTTTATTGTTTTATCTATTGCACTAGATCTTTATCTATCAATTGTTTTCCTCTATAAAAATATGAGCATATCATCATTCACAAAGAATACCCAACTACTCATATGATATACTCTCAAGATGAATTACGGGATACAAAGAAAAAATTGTTTTTAAATTATATCCATCTCTCCTACATAAATATATGATTTCATCCCAGCATGTTGTAATGTCATTATATGAGTAATGTTACATATTACACCCCCATCACACCCCTATCTCATTAGGTTGATGTAATTTTGCCTATTAATCCTTAGATTTTTTTTTTAAAACAAGAGTTGATCAAAAAACTGATATACATCCCCAGGATCTAGGAGCAAATATTGGTGCTGAAGTGGGAATTCTCCATAGTGGCTGGCCCGTCCCAGAAATGGAATATATAACAACAGTTGATGAAATGAAACCCAAAAGAAAAGAATGAACAATACCGTGTGTTGGTGTTGGAGACCATAGTAACTCCACACCGGCTAGCCTAGGGGTATGACCTGCAAGGAGAGAGAACAATTAGAGTGGTTCACTCGCGCTTGCTAGTGAAGCCCCTCTGACACTCAAGTTAGCAAAGGAAAGAGAGTGTGTAAGCCCCTGTGAGGGAAAAATGATGGTAGTTGGAGAGAGATGTCGTACCTTGGGTTCCCCTACCTATTTATGTGCATATCTGGACCTTCTAGTGTTTTCCTGTCGAGATCATGGCTCAGCTGCCTTTGATGGTCGATCTCAAGTCTGATGATCATGAGCCGCTCTGGTGGTCCCAAGCCTGATAGGTTTGGGCCGCTTTGTCTAAACTCTATTGAAGTCTCTCAATTCCCTTGGATGATTAATAAATCTATCCATGAAATTTTTTAAAATGTGTCCCTCAACCCCACAAATGACGAGCCTTGCTTGGACTTTCTAGTGGTAAAGTATCCAAGTCCTACAACAGGTAATCGGGCTTACGGTTATAATGACATCAACACAAGCTCATTAGCCAAACACAAGGAGTAATGCTACAAGTCCCTCTTGTGTCTATCTTAAGTCCATCCAAGAATGATATGACCATTAAAATCACCATTGGGCTTGTAATTGATCATAATTAGATTTTAATCAAATGATAATTTTAATAGCCACATCATTCTTAGATGAACACAAAAAGGACTTCTAGAATTACTCCAAAACAAGACGACAAGAGCAGCAATTCAAATATCAAATGTGCAAAAGATGAGAAGCATAAGGATAAGGTTAGCGTGTTCGTTACATAACGCTATCATTTTAATTCAAACTTTCAAATGCATTGTAATCTGTACAGCCTATGTTTATAAATTATAAATACAGAACACACCTTTTCACATTATTGAAGTGAGTTTAAGAGCTATAATCTTCATAACAGATTCTAGTCTCTCCTGATTTGCCCTCAAGATGAATGAATGAATCTTAGAAATTTTCCCTTTGTTGAGCCTGTCTATAATTTTTCATAACAGATAAGAATATTCCCACTTTCATGTAAAATAATTATTTGTCACTTACTCTTCAGTCTTCCCCACTATCTTCATCGGGGCCTGCTGCTTCTTTGACATCGACAGTGAAGGTATACTCCTGGTCGCAACCCAGATATGAATCGCACATGAAATAGAGTGTGTACGTCTTCTTTCCAGCTTCTGCAGCGGCAAAATCAAGCTTAACCTTTGATTTCCTTTGCAGGGAAACCCTCTTGATGGCAAGCAACTGGTTAGTTTTGGTATCACCAACAAGAAGCCACCACTCTTCTTCTTTGGCTTTGGGGTACCTGGGAGCATCAACAGGTCCCACCTCTGTCCTTCCCTCCAGATCCCGCTCAAGAGTGACTTGTAGAACCATATTCCTCCCAGCCCTCACCTTGTCATTATCCAGCACTTCATAAGTCATATCGATGTTGGGAAAATGATTGCAAAACCTCACAATATCTAGCAACTGTTCATCCGACGTCTGCAGTAGCTCACGCCTCTCATCATCTTGCATCTCTACCAAATCAAATACGGTCTCTATATTCTTGCCAGGGTTTTCTTGGCATCTCTTGGCCAACTCCTGTTTGAAGTGTGGAAGCTGTAGAAGCATAGAATCACGCTCCCACATGCCCTGTATCACCATTTGGCAGACTTCCATGGCAAGAAGAGCAAGGCTCAGCCAACCATTGCTCGAAATAACATCAACCATTGCCTGAAGCAATCTAGTTGCAGAAAGAAGCACCTCTCCCTGGTCTGATGATAGGTTCCGACCCACGCATTGCCTTGCAAAGTGGGCCTGAAGAAGTGCATTTGCTTTCACATGCGGGTCCGTGCATTTGGGATTTTCAAATGAAAATCTCTGGTGATTAATCAACCTCCGAACCACCTCTTCCTCCCCAGGTCGTATTGGAAGTTGTGCATATTCTGAAGCTGAAGCCAGGATCTCTAGAAGACCCTTCATCTTCGTTTTGGAAGTCAAAGAAGAACTGAAACGCTCTATAGTATTGTAACTGATGTAATAATATGATGCTATCAAGCCAAGATTCGAAGGAGAAAGGTCCATATCATACTTGATAACAACACACCTACTTGCTTCCAAATCGCTCAATGTGCTCTCTACAAGCTCTGACAAGTGATCAGAAAGGTGTCTGTGACTAACTCCCTGAAGATTGTAATAGCTGGGATTTTGTGTGAGCCTCCTGTACATAAATGTCCATGTAAGATAATCCACAGCATTTTGCTTGTTCTCAATAATTCCAGCAACAACTTCTGCATTCAAATTATTGTGTAGAAAGTGGTGCAAATGGCTTTCAACTGGGAATGCTTCATATAAGAACTTCTTGTAGTATTCTTTACAAGGAGCATGGCAAAGAATGACACATTTCCCTGAATTATCTAATAAAGGTCGACTTGCATGACCCATCATTTGCAACAGATCAGTTACAGGGTAATCAGTGTGAGAATTTTCCCGACCATCATAATATTGTGTTCCCATCACAACCACCAAGTGGGCTGATAATGACAAACCCCAACACATAGAACTGCTCATGACACAAACCTGAATCCACCCAGCCACAATCAGCTGTAACACAACTTCCTGATCCAAATTAGCTAAGCCCTCGTGCAAGTAGCCCACTCCATGACGTAAAGTGACTTTCAACATTTCATCATTAATTTTGTCAATGAATGGCTCGATTTCTTCAGGGGTCTGCAATAAAAATGGCTTCTTCCCTCCTCCGTCTGCAACAGAGTAAGTCATCAGATCCACAGCAGTGAGTCGGACATGCTTCCTTGTCGGAACAAAAACAAGAGCAGGCTTCTCATTCTTGGTATGCTGAACAATTGCGGTGTATGTTGGTTTTGTCATTGCTTGCATCCTCGCTTCAAAATTAGCTATATCAACTCCCTGAATGTGTATTTCCAATGGCACAGGACGTACACCAGGAGGAAAATTGAAAGGGCCATGGGAAGTAGCACCTATCCATTCCCCAAGATCCTTTGCATTTGCAAGTGAAGTTGACAGAGCCACAATACGAATCATGCCCTCAACTTGACTCGCGATGTATCTCATCCTGGAAACAATCACTTCCAAGATGGGACCATCTTGACCCCCTGTCAATTGGAGTTCATCAATGATGAAGAGGCTAACCTGTTGAACATGTTTCCTTTGTTTCCAGCGGCGGGACAAAGCATCCCATTTCTCTGGGGTACTGATTATTATCTGACCTTTCTCAAGGAGTTTCAAATCGGTAGCTGTTTCCCCAGTTAATTCAACCACCCGCATTTTAAGACCACCCTTTCCAAACTTCCACTCCCAATCACGATACCGTTCCTTGGCCAGAGCTTCAAGGGGTGCAATATAGACAACACGCATAACACTCTCAGGCCCTTTTTGATGATTCCTTAAGATAGCAAACTCTGCACAAATGGTCTTCCCATTCCCTGTCGGTGCAGCAACTAAAACATTGTCATCTGTGTTATACAAAACAGTAAATACCTGCGTCTGAACAGAATTAAAATGGTTAAAATCCTTATAAAGAGCTTCGTATGATGGATTCCTTAGGGCAGTCACAGGCAGTGGTTGCAAGTCCAATAGCTCTGTCGATGGAGGATATTTTTCTGGCAATATGAGATGCCTGAAAGAAACAGGTAAAATAGTTTGTGACCCAAGCCATCTATCTGACACAACACAGATGAAGTACTGTGGTGGCAATGGTTCATAAATTGGCACTGTGAAATTCAAAGTGTGATCCTCATCAATATACTGCTTCTTCAGCATGAAATATTCATGATGAAGAATATATTCACCATCATTATCCTCCACAATCACCCAAAATGGCTCCACATATCCATGAACTATGTCCTCCCACTGAATGTCTGGCGTTATTGTCAGCTCAACCCTCAAAACAGTGCGAGTAATTGGCTGAACATGTGCTGCAAGGTTAAGTTTAGGGAATTGGTGAATGAATTTATGAAGCGTCCTTCCCATGTTTGGGATATGAATAAGCTCCCCTATTTCCTGAGATGAAAGGTCATAATACCTTTCCCAGGCTAAATCCTTCTTCTCTAACTTCATCAAAATATCATTTCGGATACCATTGAATTGGCGAAGGGGTGTTTGGACACTCCACATCCTCCTATTAACCATTTTCAGTAAGTTCAAAGCCTTCACAGCCAATTGCACCCATCCACGTTTCAAAACTATCTCAAAAAGAGCTCGCAGAAGACGTCCCGCACTCTGAACACAAAGACAGAAACAAGTGAGCAAACACAGACAAAGAAGTTGACCAAAGAACAAACAAAAGCAGACAATAAAATGAAGTCAAAAGTAATAAAGGAAAGTAACTACTACAGTGAGCTGAAACGTTCTGATGCGGGACAACAAGAAGTTGAGAAGAAAAGTTGGAGGGAGGAGAAGAAGGGAAACAGTCCATCGCCTTTTTTTTTTGAAAAAAAAAAAAAAAAATTCATCAAAAGCTTATTACCATAGTACAAAATTATGCTTACATAGCCTAGGGATTAAACCCTAACCCTAGCCCTACTGACACTTAGGCTGACAGCCCACTAAAATAACATAACCCCAACTGAAATTAAAATAACACAAAGTCTGAAAAATAACATACCAATAAAATGTAACATAATCAAAAGTGCCAAAAGTAAAATCTCCAGCTCTCAAGGCTGGTCGTCCTCTGATATCAGAGTCCAAACACAAGTATAATCACTTGCATGTATTTGGTGTCCGCATCACATGAAAAAAGGAGAAAAACAAGTAAACAAGATATAAACGAACCTGAGTTATGAAGACCATGTCAGATGTTAATGAAAGGCCTTCAAGCTTCAACTGTGAAATATATGCCTGCAGCAAAACAACAATCTTGGCACTAGGCTCTTCCAAGCTTTCCTTGATGGGAATAGGAACACGATCCAAAAGCTTTGCTAGCTCCATCTTCTCATCCTGTCGCACTGTAACATATTTGAATTCTTCACTGAGTGAAAACAACCGACAAAGCTCAATATCTCCCATAGTGGGCTTCAAATGCTCATTATACGTCAATATTGTCCCATGAGTTATATAATAGTAACTAGCAATGCGACCCAAGTCCATGACCTGGATCCACTTTTTCTATCGTACTTAACCAAATTATTTTTGTCCAATATGGTTGCAGGAAGAATGTATCTGTAAAAAAAAAGAGAAGACCATGAGACAACAAACCATGGATACGAGCAATAAACAATAATTTCCATAAGGGCTAAAAAAGAGACAGGAACGCCATCATAACAAAACAGTTGGATCTGAAAGATATCTGGACATACAAGAATGCCTCACATACCCACAGGCCACTGAGATGTAGAACAGAACAAATCAACTTAGAAAACATATACTTGACCTTGCCCTAGTATAAGCATTAAATATGTATATTTGTATGAAGTAATTTAGTCACTTGTTATACCAAGCATAAGAGAAATAAGAGCATCAGGGGATAGCAGCAGAGACTAGAGAAATGAGAATGACAAAAAAAGATGCAGTGTACAAAACAGCAATGAAACATAAAAACAAGACAGTTTGATTCTTACCAAATCAGCCCTCCTCTCCTCTAATGTTTTATCTGTCGTGAGAACATCAGGTGCTAAACCATAAAGTGTAGGATTACGCAACATGCGGACGTACAAGTAAGTGTACCCAATCCAATTAGAGGCTTCTCTAGCATTATGAACAGTTCCAAGAACAATTTCTGCATTCAATTGGTCAGCCAATTTGGACACAAACTGACTTTCAATAGGAAGCTGCTGATTCATTAGAGAAAGATAATATTGTAGTTCACTATGACTGGTAATGATTATGCCCTCCCCATATGAATCATACTGGGGCCTCCCTGCACGACCCAGCATCTGCATAACATCCAGAGGACTTAGTTCGGTCCATGCACCCTTTTCTGGATTGTAAATTTGGGTCCCTTTGATGATAACGGTGTGAGCAGGCAAATTGACACCCCAAGCAAGAGTTGCAGTAGAAACCAAAACTTGCACATGCCCATATTTAAATAGCTTCTCAACAAGCTGGCGATCAGACCTTGTCAACCCAGCATGATGAATAGCGAAACCATATGGCAGAAGGTCTTGAAGTTCTTTGCTCTTGGCCAGATCTGTATGACTATGGAGAATCTCACGGCTTGCACTGTCCTCTTTCAAAAATCTACCAAGTGTATTGTTAGCAAGAGCAGTATCTCGTATGGCACGAGCTGTTTTGGCTGTTTCTTTCCTCGAGTGGACAAAAATAAGGACTTGATGCTTTCCTGCTAAAGCCAATACCTTTTCGTAACAGACATCATTCATCAACTGGAACCTATGCAGTGGCTTCTTTACTGTGATTCCAATATACTGTTGGGAAAGAGGTACAGGTCTGTAACTATTGTCAAAGTGGAATAATCCTTTTTCCAGATCAACCCTTAAGAACAAAGCCACATCTTCAAAGTTAGGAAGTGTAGCAGACAACCCAACCAACCGAATATGCTCTTTTGTAATTTCAATCTGCCTAACAGTTCTAGCGACAATACTTTCAAGCACAGGTCCTCGGTTGTCATGAAGAAGATGAATCTCATCAATGATAAGAAGCTTCACAAGCTGTATATAAGTACGATCACCTGACTTCCTGGTAATGATATCCCACTTCTCAGGAGTTGTGACAATAATTTGAGTTTCTTCATTTTGTTGGCGAGTAAGTGACTGGTCTCCACTAAGCTCCCTGACCTTGACATCATAATACTGCAATCTATCGGACAAATTGCTGACCACTTCAGCGACAAGAGCTTTCATAGGTGCAACATATACGATCTTATAATTACTGTGGTTGAATGAACCATCCGAATTCATGTTCAATGCTATTTGCTGAAGTATGGTGAGCACTGCAACATTAGTTTTCCCTGCACCAGTGGGAGCACATAAGAGGATGTTGTCAGCTTTAGAAAGGGCAGTCTCATAGACTCTACTCTGTACCCTGTTCAACTCCTTCATTCCTTTGAAAGCTGGTTGTGCCCAGTCTGGCATGTCATATATTTTTATAAGTTTATCATTTGGATCAAGTGGTTTTGGCTTCAATGCGGGTACGTGAATTTCTTCGTATCCCTTGCTAGAATGCCTACAAGACCCATCAGGAAGCTCAATCTTTTTTCCCGCCACCAAAGGACCACCTTGTTCAAAAGCAATACTGTCAAGATCAAGCAACCGGCGCTGGCCCCAACCACTCTCTGCATCCCTATCAACAAGCCCTCTCCTACCTCCGTCCCCGTCTCCACTGCTCTCATCCTTCAATCGGCAAGACTCTTCTCGAATACTCTTCTCCAAGTTCTTTTGCCTTTCTTTTGCACTAGCCCTTGTGGCATGCAACTGATCAACAATTGCCACCAATTCCGGACCCAAACCCAGCATCTCCTCCTCGATCTTCTTCTTCTGTTCATCGTCTCCAGCCCTTGACAACTGGGTACACCACACAATCTTCACTCGATTCCTCAATAGAAACTTAATAAGGTTAAACTTATCAAATTGGAGAAGCACCAACAGCTTCGACTCCACTTCCCTGTCATTACCTTCAGCAAGTATCTTAAGGACCTCTTCTGCAAGATTCCGGCACTGTTGCGGATCAATCTGCTTTCCAAATGCTTCAGAGATCTTCCCCTGAAGCCAATACGCACCAATGCTCATAGAATTAAGGCTCATACTCTCATTTGCTTCCCGCGTATCATCGTCATCATCAATCCCAACCCCCATTTGCAAAGCCCCAGCACCATTGGCTTCCACCACATCATCGTCCTCCTCTTCATCCTCCTGGACCATATTAAGATCACTCTCCTCGTCCTCCTCATTCTCCTCAAAATCGACTGCCACGCCCACATCGTTTTCAAGAGCATCATCACCATTGGCAGCAGCATGTCCAGCTGCATCACCCCCATCTTGATGGTCCGTGATAAGCCTCCCAATCGAAACCAACTGATCAAAAACAGGGTTGGGAATCGGATTCAGTAACTTCTCAATCTCCTTCTTCTTGTCCGGGTTCTTAATTGTCTCATTCTTAAGGACGGCAAGGATCTCATCGGCGGCACCACTGACAATATTGAGAGGCTGGCCACCCAACTGTTGTTGAATGACACGCAGCATAGCCTCATACGCAGCCCTCGACTCGTTTGTCTTCGGCTGGTATACACCTTCTTCGGATGAAGTCAAGACGCTCCCTTCTTGAAGGCGGCGCCGCTTGCTCTGGCGGCCAGGTTGGGGTTCGGCAAGCGGGTCGCGTTCCTTCTTCCTCTTGGCTTTCTGAAGCTTCTCGTCCAGTTCAGGGGGTTTCCCACGGTAGGCCCTATCGCCGAAGCTCTTGGTGTCGATCTTGCCCCAAAGGGACTCGGGCTCGCCGGTTGGCTCGTGGGTGTCCCGTGGGCGAGAGTCGGTGGTCAGGACCAGACTGGAGTTGGCTCGATACTCGCACTGCTTGTGTCTGGTGTGCGCTTCCGCACCACCGCCCAGATGCGCCATTTCGATTGAGATCACTCGCCCTCTCAATCCCAAACCTCAGAAAACCCCTGCTTCAAATTCAAATTCAGAACAACCCAAGTGTCCCAGCCTCTAAATGGTCAATAAACCCTGTATTTCTTGAAGAACAATAACTTGATACATAAACCCTAAACCTTAATCGTATGTTATCAGCTGATAAAAGGAGAGGAAACACTTTAACCTTACTATTGTCGGGGTTATCCGCGTGAGGCCTTCTTCCTCTTCGGCCATCATATACTTTGGAAAGAGTGATGCCCAAGCTATTGACGCGACTGAAATTACAATTTTCAACTAAAGACAGCGCCTGCAAATTCAAAGCAGCATGAACTATTTTCAACTTAAGACAGCTTCAATTGCACTCTTCAGTCTTCCCTGCCTATTTTGGTGCGCCATGGATTTTGCTTACAACCCTGTACAAAAAAGAAGCGCGCATCTCCTCTTATAAAAATCAACGGCCTAGGTATACTATTATGTTTAAGTAAAACGCTGTCGTGGAGGGCCGGAGCGAGGCAAACCTTAAGTTGGAGCATTAGGATCGAGCATTAGGTTTCTGAAATATTTATGGATTAATCTTTGTGTTATGCAGCATTACTTGTTGCATGTTATCATGTCCATCAATCATAAAAATTAACTATAATTAATGTTACTCTTCATACATACTAACATAACTTTGATTTTTTTTTTTAAGTAATTAATATGATAAAGTCACTTAAAATATATTACGTTAGTCGGTGTGACATAGATATAATAATTAAATGAGTGTGAATAGTAATAATACTCAAATATTAGAAGCATTCCCAACCATTCCTTGTTTACTATGTTTTAATTTCATATAAATATAAAT
Source organism: Carpinus fangiana (assembly GCA_006937295.1). Classification (NCBI taxonomy): domain Eukaryota; kingdom Viridiplantae; phylum Streptophyta; class Magnoliopsida; order Fagales; family Betulaceae; genus Carpinus; species Carpinus fangiana. Next base: position 16,718,762 of record CM017321.1, on the reverse strand, counting down.
ATATATATACCTCTTTATTATCCTTTTTTTTTTTTTTGGACTGTCTATATAAGGGAAGGAAGAGGAAAGATTCGAATTAGTAACCTCCGCTTTATGAGGCATAGTACACAGCCGATTGAGCTATTCAGCTACCCATTGAGGACTATCTTATCTATCTATGTTTATATAATTGGACAAATTTTTTTAAAAAATATTGGGTTGGAAAAATTCTATTAAACTTACATATATTTGTCATGAGAACACGTGATTCTCATACGTATTTCTAAGATGATTAAGAGCATTCCCAATGGAGGAACCAAATTTTTATGCAAAATGACTCATTAAAACTCATTTTATCTACTTTAGCTAACGAATTTTTAAATGTCTCGTACATTCGATTAGTTATGTTTTTATCTATATCATTTAAATATTATTTTTTTATTTTTTTATTTTTTTTATAAGGATTGTATTTTTCCTAAATATTTTATTTTTCAATTTTTGGGAAAAAAGATGAGGAGAGAGAAATAGCAGGAAATTTTTTTGGAAAAAGAGATATGTGAAAAAGAAATAGCATGAGAAAATTTTGGAAAAAGAGAAAACAAGTGAGAGAAACAATAAAAAAATAAAATGACTCCAGAGAAAAGTGTCGCTACATATAACATTTTTCTTTTTTTGTTAATATAATAAAATATCCATTTTGCATTTGTTTTTTTGCTAATCCAATGTGGATTTTTTTTACAAATTTGATTGCCCATTTTAGTTAGATAAAAGTATCATTTGACTTCTCAATTAGGAATGCTTTAAAAGAGCATATAAAATTTGTTATTAGTTAAAATGCATGTGAGAGTCAAGTGCTCTAAAAACATATGTTAATTTAATAATTAAACTGGATTGTAAAAATTTCCTTTAAACTAATTTAAAAGAAAACTGTCATATACATACAATATACTAACACTCTCTATATACATTATAAATAGGTTTTATCATCACATACAATATGTACCAAATAATACAATCATGATGTAGCCTTATTAGTTATTAGGCATTATAAGATATCAAGAGTAGTGTAGGCCTGGCCTCTAAGTTGAGCAATTAGTCTCTTGTGTTTTTCTCAAGGTTAATTGCTTCCACTATTTTACCTATTTTATTTTACCCTTTTATATATATAGAGAAAAAGTTTTCCTCCAAATTGGGCCTGAAGAATTTCCTCAAACCTAATCTATAAAAGTGATATGTGTCTATTTTTTTAATGATATGTGGGATGCACATGAGTTTTTAATAAATTTATTCAAACTTTATCATTGCTATTAAAAAAAACATATGCATCTTATATGTTCAAATGACACATGTCACTTTTACATACTAGGTTAGAGAAAATTTCTCCTATCCAATTTGGAGGAAAACTTTCTATATATATATATATATATATATACAAACCCGGTGACCAAATAATATTAGTCAACCTCGTTATTTAAACAATTACAGAAACAATAATCCACCCATAAAAAAAAAAAAAAAAAAAATACAAACCCCATCCTCATACAAAATCAACGCAAATACAAAAAGAAAAAAGGAAAAAAGAAGAAGAAGCAAATGGAGAAATCAGTCTCATCCTGATATTGGCTTAATTAGTGAATAAATGGCTTGAAATTTGTGACCACCTTCTTAATTTGATCAAGGAAGGAAGTATAAGATACAACCCCATCATTTCCAGCCAGCACCCTGTACTTGTCCTTCCTTGTAAAGTTTGTGCACTCGAACCCTAGCGTAGCAGCCAAGATCCTTTGCACGTAATTTGCGACATCATGCGGACTTTTCCCAGACGAACACGTCGCTTCAGCCGGCAACTGGTTCAAGAAAGTTACCTCGTACACTGGCCTCGGGTTCATGAAGAAGAAAATCGGGTCCAGCCCTTTCCACCCCCTAGCCGTCGTTGCATGGAAGAACCCAACACGGTAATTCATCGCCACCGGAACAATCCGATCCGTTAGCTCAGCAAACAGCCCGCTGAACCTCAACAGGAAGGGTTCCCGGCATGTTGTTCCTTCGGGGCAAACCGCCAGGTCTCCAATGGATAATTCTCGCTTTATTTTTTCCGCGTCGACTTCACGGATTCTGGTTAGCCTAACTGTAGGAATTGGCGATAAGATCTCTGAGAATCGAGAGATGGAGTAGGTCACGGCTGGGATTTTGCGTCCGAGTACGGTGGAGAGGACGACGGGGTCCATTAGGGTCCGGTGTGTGCACACAAATAGTACCCCCTTGTTGGCACCGGACGCCGGCGGGGGTGGTTTGCCTTTGACGATAACCTTGCTGCCGAACAGTCGTGACATGTAGGGAATAGCCCTTATTGGTAGCACCATGCCCATAACAATGCGGATTATTGCAAGTAAGATGCCTAAGGGCATCCATAGGAGGATTAAGAAGGCCGTGGATGGTGTTGGGCGTTTCACTAGGCGGCCGTCGTGGAAGATCACCGGGAGCGGGCGGAGGACTTGCTGGTTATACTTTTGGCTGGCCGTGAATGGTGGCTGCATTTGTTCCTGCATGTAGACAAATTAATTAACCACGGTCACATATATAATTGTTTTTATTAACGTGGCGATTTTACAAAAAAAAGATATTTTTTCAAATTATTTTTTTAAAAATCCTCGTCTTAGATCTTAAAAACTTCATACTTACCTTGCATAGCGATAAGAATGAAGAATTAGGCCTTGCTAAGCCTAAACATGGTGGTTCATCCACAAACAGCTTTGCCACCCGATCGGAGAGTGGACGAATATCATCGTTGACGAACCCCGTCGCGAACCCAAAACGGTTCACAACAAGTTCGCTTCCGACAACCTTGTCAGCTCGCAAATGATCCTTGACAAACCTCTCAACTATAATTCTCGGTGTCTTAGTCACCACGACTCTTTTGTCATAGAAACTAAACACCTTCCATGCCTCCATGTCAATATCATCCATATAAAACTTTGGCAAAACAGCCCTCGCCACCGATTTGATCTCGGATTCACGAACGCCGGCGATGGCAACAAAGATCATGAGCTTCAGCCCGGCGTCTCCCATCCCCATCATTTCCAGCAAGCGAATCACCGGCCATAACATCAGCAACACCGCAAACCTAAACAAACCCGAGGCCTCGAATGCCACCAACAAGAAGTAGCAGTAAGGGTCGGGGTCCTTCAGAATCGATCCTTCGAGCTCGGCAACAACCGACTGCATTGGGCTTTTTGTCATTAATTTCCCCCTCTGGGTTTCCTAGTATTTTCCGATTCAAGGTTCTTGGATGAGGATGACAATGGTTTTTATGCTTATAACAAGTGGGAATTGGGCAGTTTATCAGTTTACAACTACCCCTTTATATATTTTTTTAGAATTTCCTCTCTCTAGCTATTTCTCTGTGGGTGGATATATGGGTAAAGACTAAAGGATTATACGCTACGTTTTTTATACACAGAGATCGATTACTTAACTCCAACAACTTTGTATTAAGGTCTACGTGTACACCGAAGCCTAAAATAGCGTCTAAGCTGGGCCTTTAGGTTACTGACTCTCTTCAATAGGTGAAGTTAGTCAACTGTTCATAGGGCTGTAAGCGAACAAAGCTACCCATAAGCTTGCCCGGGCTCGGCTCGTGCGCGACTCGATTATTAAATGAGTCGCTCGTAGACACGAAATCAAACTCGATTATTAAACAATATATACCCGTATAAAACTCGACTCGCTCGTTTAAAGTTCGTGAACATACTCGTATAAGAGCTCGACTCGCTTATTAGCGCGACTCGTATATATTTATTATATATACATATTATAAATTTAATAAAAATAACTTATATAGTATATTACTTATTATTTAATAGCAATTAACAATAGTCAATGTATATTAATTATTAAATATTTCTCAAAAAAGAATAACAATAATTAATTGGTATACAATATATAATTATATTTATGATTATAAGTAAATGTATAATATATAATTGAATGACAAAAGTTAATCATATGGTTATATTTTAAATAAAAATCATGATACATTGATAGTTAATCATATTATTCATATAATCATATTGATTCATATAATTCATATCATATATAATGAAAATATGATTAGAATAATCCCAAATGAAATGATTAGAATTAGAAATTTAAAATTGACAATAACAAATTAACAATGCATGTAACGTCATATAATTACAAACTAAGTATTGACATTGTCATTTGAAATTTGGAATTGATAGTATGAGATATTATTGTTGATAAATTGTCATAGCTGAGTCGGCTCGGCTCGACTCGCCCGACTCGACTTGACTCGTCTACTAGACGAGCTCGAGCTCGGCTCGCACAAGGAATTTTCCTTAATGAGCCGAGCCAAGCTTAAATTTTGAGCTCGGCAAAAAGCTCGGCTCGAGCTCGAGCTCATGAAATTTTTAAATAAGCAAGCTTGGACAGTACTGATTCGCCCAATCTCGGCTCGTTTACAGCCCTAAGTCTGTACATATATAAACACACACCCACGTTGTTGCATGGGAAGCTATCAAAAATTTGTGGGTGATTTCTGTGTCTCGTTCTCTGATTTACTCTCTACAATTTTTCGTAATTACTTATTACACTCATTTTATATCAATTTATGTAACATGCATGTTTAATGTTTAATGTTTGGATGAGCGACAACTCAAATGCTCGAGTTACTCGTACAATAATGCAATGTATAATTCTGTGAGTGGCTAGCTAGCTAGCTAGGTGTATGAAATTTCTCTTCGTTATTCAAATTAATACCAAAAAAGAAAGAACAAAAACCTCAAGGTTTTGCTTTGGTTGTTTTGTTGGTTCTAGAATGTATATGTTCCCTAGTTTGATCCAATTATTCTTACAAGTTAGCTTTTAAATGATTAAAGATATAGGAAAATCGATAAGAGGATTTAGTATTAACCTATATATATATATGTATGTATGTATGTAATATTCTCATGCTGTTTTGTGTATTGATGCATTTTTTTTTTTTGAAAAAAAAAAAAAAAACAAACAAAAACAAAACCGTAATTCATGAAACTCATTCTAATTAGTTTTATATATATTAATATGCACACCAGTTTGCATAAATTGATATATTGATTTGAAAATCCATGATGAACACTCACCAATTTTAGATTGAAGTTAAAACTTGAAGAAGTTACCGATCTCTATATATTTTGTTAAATCACCAGTTATCCCAAAAGCTTAAGCTGATAGAAAGAGGTAAATTTAATCACTTAACCATTACTTTAACACTCCCCCTCACGTGTAGGCTCAAATTCCCTTTTAATAGGTGAGGCCCAACACGTGAAATATTTAATTTAAATGGGGGGTGAATTGATGGAGTCAAGGTTCGATCCCATGACCTTTGGCTCTGATACCATGTTAAATCACCAGTTGTCCCAAAAGCTTAAGCTAATAGGAAGAGGTAAATTTAATCACTTAACCATTACTTTAACATATTTGACACGTCCACACAAGAGGGAAGATGAGAGATTCGAACTAATGACTTCCGTTTTATGAAACGTGGTCTCTAGCCAATTGAACTACACTTGAAAACCAAATTTATTTCTATATATGGTACGAAAGTTGCCTTAAAGCTCATTATGAGGGGAGACTAGGTCGGCATGCGCACCTAGCTACGTACGTACCAAATGAAGGATGCATGGTTGGCATTTCGATGGTTAGTCGTCCTTTCTCAAACTTGAATCAAATGAAATTTTAAATTATTAAACAATCAAATGCAATAAACCAAATCTATCTCATCGATCCAACCCAATTTAATTGAACAAACTCAATTAGTTGCTTAGCTACCAGGCCAATTCAAATTGCCTAGCTTGTATCTTTTGCTAACATTTCCATGATCAGTCACCAGCAAGAAACTTCTCATTTAGTCATGCCTTCTTGATCAATTAATCCAACTAGCTTAAGGCCAAAATTAAAATAAACAAATATTCAAATTTCCAAAGTTTAAACCAACAGATTATTTCAAAGTAGGTTGGAATATTGATTATTTTGGTACGTAAATATATATATAAAAAAATCGTTTAGGCAATATATAGTATATATGAAGCTCCAAGATGGGTGTGATGCATATATGCATGGGAAGCTTGCAAGTGGGAGCATGAAAGTAGGTTAGAAACTTATTTGCTTCCCCGGGCCGGTTGGTTGATCAACCTCTCTGTAAAAACAGTACTTGTTTTGTTCAACTCTATTAATATTCTCTGCGCATTCCTTGCTTTCTCAGCCAAAACACTCCATTTCTTTTTTCTCTAGGTTAGGTAAGGTTGGTTTGAAGATTAAAACGTGTTTAATGCGCCGCGTTCACACTCCTTAATTGGCAATTGACTACGGACGGCCGAAGTGATATGTATTACATATGGATGTAAATTTCGTACAAATTAAATTAGTGCGTGGAAGAATTATTTAACCTACTTTAATAAGTACCAAGACAATATAACATGTCCAAGTTTCTATCAAATTAATGTTTGGATTTCTAGGTTAATAGAATGACAATAAATAACTGTTAGTGGACGAGGGGGGCCAGCTACACACTTCGGTAGAGGAGGTACGGATGGAGTTCTTTAATTATTTTATTGGTACTTTTTCTTCTGGTTTTATAGGCGAAGTGGGCTCCTGTTTACAGCCTATGGAGCGAAAGGTTACGGAGGAGATGAATGTCTCTCTCTTAAAACCTTTTCTGGCGGAGGAGATCCATTCAGCTTTATTTCAGATGGCGTCTACTAAAGCCCCCGGTCCTGATGGTTTCTCTGCTGGGTTTTATCAGAAAAATTGGGAAGTGGTAGGGGTGGACCTGTGCAAAGTCATTCTGGATATACTCAATACCGGTATTATGGCTCCACAATTAAATTCGAATAATATTGTTCTAATTCCGAAGGTGAAGAACCCTATCAGTGTCTCTGATTATAGACCAATCAGTCTGTGCAATGTATTTTATAAGGTGATCTCCAAGATTTTGGTGAATAGACTGAAAAAATTTTTATCGTCCATTATTTCGCCCACCCAAAGTGCATTTTTGCCTGGGAGGTTGATAACGGACAATGTACTCATGGCGTATGAGACCCTACATACGATGCATGCTCTGATGAAGGGTAAACAGGGGTTCATGGCCATTAAATTGGGCATGAGTAAGGCATATGACCGGGTGGAGTGGGGCTTTCTAGAGGCGATGTTGAAAAAATTGGGCTTTGACCGACGGTGGATTGATCTTACTATGATGTGCGTGACAACTGACAACTGTGGATTACGCAATTTTAGTAAATGAGAAACCAAGTGGTACTATTATTTCAGAGAGGGGCCTCAGACAAGGTGATCCCATTTCCCTGTACCTATTCTTCTTTGTACGGAGGCTTTGAGTGCTTTAGTGTCCAAGGCTAATGATGATGGTGTTCTTACAGGGGTACCAACTGCTAGACGGGGCTCCTGGATTACTCACCTCTTTTTTGCAGACGACAGTCTGTTATTTTGTCAGGCTAGTATTTCACAATGGCATTCATTGACAGATTTGCTAAGGTGTTATGAGTTGGCATCGGAGCAACGGCTCAATCACCATAAGACATCTATCTTTTTTTTAGCAAAAATCTTACTATGGAGGTTAAGGATGCTATTTTGGAGGTAGCAGGGATCCTAGTGACGCAACGGTATGATTCATATTTGGGCCTTCCTGCCTTGGTGGGGAAATCCCGGAGTGCTGCTTTCTGCAGTATTGTTGATAGAGTTCGTAAACGCCTTCAAGATTGAAAATTGAAATTTTTATCACAGGCAGGAAAAGAAATATTACTTAAAGCGGTGATTCAGGCGATCCCTACTTATTGTATGAGCCTTTTCCTTCTTTCAAAAGCTTTGTGTGCGGATATTAATTCACAAATGCGAAAATTCTGGTGGGGACAGTATGGGAAAGAGTCTGGTGTTAATTGGTTGAGCTGTGAAAGGATGGGTAAATCAAATGCATCTGGGGGTATGGGCTTCCGGGATTTTACATGCTTTAATTTGGCTCTTTTGGCTAAGCAGTGTTGGACATTGTGGAGTAATCCCGAAAGTTTAATGGCAAAACTGATGAAGGCAAAATATTACTTGGACTGTTCCTTGGTGAAGGCTAGTGTCGGGCGTCGGCTGTTCTTTGCTTGGCGAAGTATCCCTAGTTCTTGTGCTTTTTTCAAAGAAGGAATGGTTTGGAGAGTGGGTAATGGAGAGTCCATCCGGATTTGGAAGGATATATGGGTTCCGAGATCTAATACCTTTCAAATTACCACACCTCCCCTGATTTTGGACCTAGAAGCTATTGTTAGTGATTTATTTGAGGAGGGATTTGGATGGTGGAATACCTAGCTTTTGCATTCTATCTTTCTGCCAGACGAGGTTTAGCTTATTCTGTCCTTCCCACCAGACAGCAAAAATCAGCAAGATACTCTATTGTGCATACTTTATCCAGCAGGAGATTGTTAATCGGGGTAGACCTGAACCGTCGTCTAAGATGGTAACGGATGATTATTGGAAGAAACTTTGGGCACCACCAATACCTAACTTAGAGAAGAACTTTATATGGAGAGCTAGCCACGAAATTCTCCCTACACTGGAAAACTTAGCTCGGAGGAAAATAATTACTGATGATTCATGCCCGATATGTGGATTGGAAGGGGAATTGGTTTTTCATATACTCTAGCAATGCCCTTCTGCAATGGACGTGTGGAGTCTAGGGTGCATGAAATTTCTGAAAAGTTCATTCCCTAGGCCGGATTTTAAGCAAGTGGTTGAGTGTTTCTTGAAGAAGTGCTCTCAGGAGGAAATCACGCAGTTTGCCGGGCTAGCCCGACGTCTATGGCTAAGGCGCAATGATGTAGTTCACGGTGGAGTTATGTCTTCCCCACAGTCCCTAGTTCAAGCACTCACAAGCTATGGAGGAGTTTCAGGTGGCTATGGGGATGAGTGAGTCATCTTCGATGGCAGAGGTGGCGAGTGTTATGGGCCGATGGATAGCACCCCCTTTGGGTTGGTTGAAAGCAAACTGAGACGTGGCTTTTGAGAGAACCCATGGTATGATGGGGGGGGGGGGGGGCAATGGTGATTCATGATCAACAGGGGGACCTGGTAGCTGCGTGAAGTTGGGTCCCGGAAAGTTAGCTCAATCCTATGGCAGTTGAAGTTTTTGCAGTTGGGTTAACTATTAGAACTTGTAAGGCTTTGGGTTACACGAAGGTTCATTTTGAAAGGGATGCAAAGGTCGTCGTTGATGCTGTTAACCGTGAGGAAGTGGATAGGGGTCGGTTTGGTCATTTGGTGGCGGATCTTCAAACAGATGTGAAGACGTTAGAAAACTGTAAAATGACTTTTGTTCAACGTAATGGTAATAACGCATACCACATGTTAGGCATATATGCTATCAAGCATGGTCTAGATAAAATGTGGGTGGTGCCCCCAGATTGTATTCGTGAAATATTACTATTAGAGCAATTTGCTCTTTCAGCGTAATTTTATAATGAGATAGTCATATTCGTTAAAAAAAAAAAAAAATGTCACGGTCTGCTTGGAATTACGGTTTCAATAAATGTGACTTTTGAGACTATGGTTGCATAGCTCCCCTGACTGTATCATTGAGATTATTTTATCAGAGCCATCTGCTCTGTCCCACGATTTTGCTTGATTAATAAGAATGAAATACCATCAGTTTTCTCAACAACAAAAAAGTGCGATTTTTAAAATTGTGTTTTTTAAAATTGTAATTTTGAAATTGCTACTTTTTAAAATCGTAAAGACGTTTGGTAAAACAGTTTTTTTTTTTTTTTTAATCAAATATTTGTTATGTGAAATACTGATTTTGGTTTAAATTCTGGCCACCACTCCGGCGAACCCAAAAATAATAATAATAATTATTTCATTTTCTTTTTCTCAAACTCAAGCTTACACCTTCGGTTTGAGTAGATGTTGGAATATTTGATATTATTCTACTTTATTATGTTTCCTTATATATTATAGGGTGTAGGCTAGGGTTTATTGCCCACTACTTATTCTCTCTCTATAAATAGAAAGCTATGTAAACATATCATATCATAGAAGAGACTCAATACAATGTAGTCATTTTATGCTTCCGCTCTCTCACTTCTCTCTCTCATTCTTCGCGATTTCTACTTATAGAAAATTGCATTTTTTTTCTTCTTCCTATTTTATATTAAGTATTTTTTAAATTGCAATACTAAACGTCTTAAAAATAATATATATATGAGAGATTACACTTAACACTTATTAGAAAAGTTTCCGCTCAATATATATGAATGAAGCTCGATCTTGGAAAAGCTGTCTGTGCTAGACCATCCTCTTTCTAAGAGCACTAGATGCCCTATATGCCATTTCCTTCCCTATATTTAGGGAAAATTTCAAAAAAACTTACTCACATCAGATTTCATATATTTAACCAACCCTCAAAGGTTGCTATTGCGTTTTCTAATGTGTAAGAAATCAAAAGTGGTTCCCTATATATTATTTTAATATAAACAATTATCTTTCATCTTTCATATTTTTGTCTTTAATTAAAGATTGTGCTGGGATTTTGTGAAAAAATGAGAGTAAGTAGGGAACTTGTATTTTGTAAAGAAATAATATTTTAATAATATAAAAAAAAATAAGAAAAACTATTGTGAAATATATTTTCATAGGGAAAAAAAAAGTAATTTATATACCCTAAACTTAAAGAAAATCAGAAGGAAGTAGTGCCCTAAGCCCATTTCTAACATGCATTGAAACTGGGTCAATATTATATATACCCAAGACGGAAAGAAAATTGAAAAGCAAATGAACCCAACTGATGCCAGCTAGCCGATGAAGCTCTTTAAATAGCCCAGAACTTCTTCCTGTAAGATATGACGACAAAATATTATATCCTAACTTACTTTATGGGGCTTGATTTACTAAACCATTTTCCTTCTGGGTTTTTTTTTTTTTTTTTCAAAACAAAAACATTAAGAAATAATTTAAAACATAAAACAATCAAAATTATTTTAAATTCATATCACATCAAAATTAATATATATTTAAAACACGCGGAGCCAATGAGGTTGCCCCATGAAAATTAAAGTTCAATCTTGAACCCATGAGTCTATATATGACCTTCGGATCTGACATATATATATATATATATATAGGAAGAACAAAATAATGTGAGATTGGACGGTATGGGACGCAGTTCAAAAGCTCGTGTATCGTTTAGTCAACGCATGAAACGTACTTGTCCTCCGCTCGCTCAATATAATTGGATAGAGGGCGATCGATGAGTGGGTGGGAAAACCAAAGGATTGATATGCACCGTACCCTCCCTAGCTAGCTAACTGGACACAAATCATCCAAGACGCTAATGCAAGTGGAAAACACGTACGAGGAGATGCTTCGGTTTTTTGGCTTTCAATGTCACGCAGCTGTCCCATTACAAATTAAAAGATGCATTATATATATATATTGCCCCCGGCCAATGCCCCATCTCTTCCGTTCCAACCCCTGATCACTACAGTCTACATCCTTCGATGATCAGTACTTCTTCAGTTGTTGAATTTTTCCATTGGGAACATGGGGAACTTGTACTCTTCCTCCTCCCCTATATAGCCTAATCATTATCCGTACTCAAAGCCATTCATGGTCATTAGAACGAACAAGATCGATCAGCCAAACCCACCAAATGGGGTTCAAAAAAAAAAAAGAACTGGCCCCATCCCCATGGCTCAAATCGGGTAATCTGGGTTCGAATCACAATTCACAACGTACGCTAATTTGGTGCCACCGGCCTTTGGTTGAGGTTGTCCATATATATATCGTTTGCAAGCAAGAAATGTATCCAACTTTCATTCTCTCTTTGGGAAATTATCAAACCACCCTTGCTAGCTAAATTCAAAGTATCAAAGTCATCCTTCACTGATGGGCTCTCCTCCCTTTACATATATCCGCTGTTCAATATTGACCATTGGATCAACTGTATCATCATCAATTAATAGCGAATAAAAGTGGGCTTGATTTCGGTTGGTTAATTAAATAAATCGCAATCCGGAGTTGTAAATAAAGGAGACAAGAATAATAAATAGCGTGGCAACCGGCAAGTCTCGATATTTTTTTCACTGCTTTTACTTAGCTTAGTGGGTACCCACGTGGCGAATAATTAATATGCTGACCGCAAGGTGAACATCAAAAAAGCAACGATTATTAATGTTTTTTACAGAAAAAAAAAATAAAAAAAAATTGATGAATATTGTGTCAGCATCAAAGACAAGTTCATGAAGCAACACATCACCCTTAGCCCTAAAACAAGATAAGGATCACATCATCACCCATGTACATGTACATGTATGATGTATGATATATGATATATGACACTGCCACTTTTAAAGGTTCACCTTTCATTTATATTAATTTTATTTATCATTCCTTTATTTTTATTATTATTAGAGAGAGTTATTATTATTATTATTAGAGAGAGAGAACATGAGCACTGAAAACCATGGAATGAGGGATAATGTAGTTATTTCAAGAGGGGTGGGGGGAAATAAATGTATCCACCTATACTTCCTTAGCTGAGGGGAGGGATGGTTTAGGTTCTTCTATTTAATTGATATCTATTGATCTCGTTAAAAATATATGTAAGAATCATATATATTTTAAAGATAAATGTCAGCTTATGACATAACATGGTCTTAATTTGAGAATAGAAAGCAAATTTATTATGTTGCAATCTTGTTTGAACGATAATTGTGGGTGAGCAAGTCTAGTTGGGTAAATTTGAAGGAGCAAAACCTCTCATTTCAGTGAGTTTTGCAAATGAGTTAAATTTATCGACGTGAAAAAAGAGGTAAATTCACTTGTTTGCGATATCGTTTGAATTGCTTGTTTGCTAATTTTTAAACCAAATTATTTTGTTTGCAAACCCTGTCTTGAATAGCTTTGCAAATGAAATTCCTTGGAATTTTTTTTGGCTGCCCTAGCTTCTTGCTCCGGCGATCAGCCACCTCCTTGTGAGGCATACCCACCTCCTAGTGAGGTCTATCCATCTCCATCTCCCTCTTTTGCTGTTTTGTAGCGGTGATCAGTGATGAAAATGGTTCTATTTTTGCAGCTGCTACTCATAAACTTGTTTCCACATATGTTTTGCAAGGTGAAGCTCATGTAGCCTTTTTTGGTGGTTTGTTTGGATGCTTCTATAGGTTTGGGTCCTATCTCGGTTGAAGGAGATGATCTCATTGTTATTTTAGTTATTAATAGTCTTGCTCTTTGTTCTTCTTGGTCTTTTGCTAATTGTATTTCTGATATTAGTTTAACTATTTTTTTATTTTCAAAGTTGAAATGCTTTGAAAATATCTTGTTATGCCAATTTTAGGGCATATGCTTTAACTAAATAGACCGCTTCGAATATTAATTTTTGAAGCATTCACACAAAATTCTCCATTCTCTCTTCCATACGGATCAAAAATGAAAAAAAAAAAAAATCCTTCATGTAACCTTTTTCTTTATTCAATTAGAAAAAAAAGGACAAAAAAAAAAAAAAATCCTTGGATTCACCTAGCTATGTGATATTGATCATCAAGAAGGAATGGAATGCATAATTACAACTTGTTAACACCAAAATATCCCTCTAAAAACCAATTTAATGTAAACACTATACGCTCTTGTTCATGTTCTTAAATCTTTCCTTGCTATCCGCTGTACATGTTAGTTTAATAAAACTAAGTTAAAAGGAATTTATTCCATTTCATTTTTTTTATTAAAAAAAAAAAACTTTATCCAACAAAAAATAATAATATAACTTATAAAAGAAAGCATAGACAAGTCACGTGACCCAAACAGCCTCACATGTACTCTGCAATGTCATTGTTATCCATGACCTCCAGTAAATGTAATTAAGGCTGACATAAAAAAGAATATAGTATATATAAACATGCTTTAAATTAATGTATATAAAAAGTATAGCAAAGGCATCGTATTGCCTCTGGCTCTGGGACTGCTATATGGGAATCCCCGGTCCGGTTCACTGATTTTTGATATGGTCGAATTTATTTTTGTTGCTTTCTGCAGATGCTTTATTATACATTGTGTGGCAACGGCAAGATTTGGAACAAAGCCTAAACAAGGCAAATAACCAGACATGGGCGATGGAAGTTACATACTGTTTATTATAGGCTCTTAGCCTTGCATATATAGATGACTTGGATTTGTACCCATGTCTCTTGCCTAAATTGGTAGGATAATACTATATTTATAACTACGTCATGCTATGTTGAATAGACGCCTAGCTTATTTCGTCTAACTTGTTTTAGTAGCTAGGCGTAACGGTTGACCGATTTCGTTCACTCTACTTCTCGCCATTTAGGTTAGATGTATAACCATTTTTTGCCGTTGTTAACGCCATTATTTTGTGATAATTTTGTAGGTAAAACGCCAACCTTCACGTTAAGGTTCGGCATTCATTGATAATCAATATTGTAAGTATCGTGAGCATCGCTCTGGTAACCCGAATAAAAAAATGCTAGAGCTCAAAAATACCAAATATTTTGTTCCACAATACATAAAAATTTATAAGATGTGAAAACGATTTTGTTTAGAAAATAATAATAAATTTTCTTTTTTTTTTTTTTAAAAAAAAGAAAGTAAATATCTAAGAAAGTAGGCTTGGTGGAAGAAAGGTATAGGCATGATTTAGAGATGGCCCTTTTTCTTTATTACCACGAGGCCAGTTGTGTCTAAACACATCATATCTTGCGGCTCTCCCCTGAAAAGAAATGGACAAACCATGAGAGCCGGTATCGGCTATACCACGAGCCGGTAGGTGGTGGTATTTATTATTATTATTATTATTATTCATGGTCCCCTTCGTCACACAAGGGAAAGTCTCCTCTTTGCTATTATGAATTTATGAGCAACACTAATTTAACCCACTCTACATTTTTAGTGGTTGGCACTCCAATTTCTCCGGTTAAATGCGATTTTTTTAAAATATTTTAATTTATTCCATTCGGGGTAGCTTTGAAAAAAAGAAATGTTATAAACATTAAAAAAATGTGCTTTTAATTATCATCGACAATTTTGGACACGATTGATGAAGTCAACACAAAGTTAAAAAGATTAGAGTTGAGAAATTTGACTCGTTTAATTAAATGAATCAGGTTAAGATTAATCTGTATAATCTTATACCTATGCTTCAACACGACTTAAAACTGACACGCGATATTATGACATGTAATTTTTGACTTGATTTGTAAACTCAACATAAATTCAATACAAAATTAGAGGGTTATAGTTAAAAAGTTTGACTTGTTTAATTAAATGAGTTTGATTATAATTTATGATTAACTTATATAATTTTGTATTCATACTTTGACACAACCCAAATTTGACATCTGAACACGAATAGTAGACAATTTTACAAATTTTAAATCCTATCTTATGGTTTCACTTTGAAAAAAGAAAAAAGAAAAAAGAAAAAAAAAATCATGCCCATCCATAAGCAAATAGTTGAAGTGCAAAGGGCCATTTACAATAATTTCGCTGCTTCCAAGCGATCCCCATATAAAAGTCTTCCAAGATAGGAGCCCATCAGCCCACGCCATGTTGCCACCTGTCACGCGCCACCTGCTACGCTACAAAAAGGTCAAAATATCTACACGAGTTCTTTTTGGGCATAAGTACATCTGCCATGCCTATTATGGACATTTTCCAGGTGAGTTCCCTTTCAAAAGGTGCTAATGCTATAACGCGCAGTCAAAAAGCGTGACAAAGGGGTCCCATTTTGAGCGTCACACGGCCCACGTGTCCATTATCTATTCGGTACGCGCGCTTCGGTAGCGGTGGGACTGTCACTTCTCTATTTTCCGACGATGACGTGTCAGGCTATTAGGGGTTGTGAAAACTGAGAGAGGCTTTCTATGGTTCTCTTCTTCTGTTCATCTTAGGAAGTTCCAAGCCCAAGGGGATTTGATTATTTATTGCAAGAATTTTGAGATCAAGAGCCCACAGAGAATATGAGAAACAAATTATTGATCTTTTTCTTTTTCTTTTTCTACTTATTTACAAAATTTCTAGTTAAATTTTGATAATAACGTTCTTGCTATGTTAAGGGTTTAATATCATCGAGGAATAGCTCAATCGGTTAGAGATCACGCCTAATGATTCGAATTCTTACCCATCTTGTATAGACATGTAAAAAATATATATCTATATATTAAGGGTTTGAATGAATTCAAAGTTTTAAAACGTGCGTATTAAAAAATAATAATTTCAATGCACATGCTATCTGAGAATGTAATTTAAAAAAAACGTGGATAAAATCAAGATTTGGCATTTAAATTTGTAATTTAGCATATAAAATGATACAATTTTTAAAAACGCACATCTTTGTCGGTAACCCTAAAAGATAAATTATTTACAATTTTATTTAAAAACCTACTTTTAACTTGCAAAATCACGGAGCAAAATTGACGGAGTATCACTCCCTTGTAGCATGTTGGTGTAACTTTTGTTGGTTTACTCCATAATGTAAATATGAACATAAGTAGAAGTGAATCCTATGAGATCTCTCCCATTGATTAAAAACCATATGAGATCTTTCTCTGCCAAGGAGCAAGAATCACAGCCAAAATCAGGCCTAAAAAAGATAACAACATGCTTAAATACACTGTATCTTATCTTTAAACATATGGAATTAATTTTTATTTTTGAAGAAAGCAACTCAACAATTTTTTTTTTTTTTTTTTTTGTAAGAAAGCAACTCAACATTTAATCCTAGAGATAAAACCCTAAAAGACCTACTATAAGAACAAATCCTCTTAGAAATAATCCCAGCCGCGCACTGCCATATCCAACGGCCCAGATTCCTCCACTGCTCGTGCTTATCACTCCCACACTTCTTCACTGCACTGTCTCCCTCTCCTTCTCTCTCCGTTTTTCTCTCTAAGGAT
This sequence comes from Carpinus fangiana, assembly GCA_006937295.1. Classification (NCBI taxonomy): domain Eukaryota; kingdom Viridiplantae; phylum Streptophyta; class Magnoliopsida; order Fagales; family Betulaceae; genus Carpinus; species Carpinus fangiana. The sequence continues at coordinate 16,701,825 of CM017321.1, read as the reverse complement.
GGCTGAAACCATTATCGTTCGTACTCGCTATGTACTCCCACACCGATCTCTAGTTCTCTGAGTAAATTCCAACCCACGAGTACAGAATCTGTATACTTCAACTCAAACCCAAAGCTTTTTCTTTGTTTTTTGTTTTTCGTATCTGCAAAATCTTGAGCCGTGGGTTTGTGATTCTAACCACAAAGACAAAAACTTTTTTTCGAAGCTTTATCGAGAAACCCATTTGGGTTTCAACAATATTGAGCTGATTCTGTGCTCGAATACTCAATCTTTAAGCAGCTTCAGTCCCTATCTTTCTCGTATATGACGTGACGGTCACTGATACTTATTCCCAGATGGCGCCCGATGTTTCAGTGCGATCGGTGCATCAAAACACGGATTTCGGCGAAGATTTGGGGGTGTTGATTAGGGAGCAGAGGCGGCAACAGGAGGAGCTGAGTGACAGAGAGAAAGAACTTAGTATGTACCGAAGTGGGTCGGCGCCGCCGACCGTGGAGGGCTCGCTGAGCGCAGTGGGGGGCTTATTCGATGCCTCGGCGCTAATGGGTTTCACAAAAAACGGCGGGAAAGGGCTGGTGAGCGAGGATGAGCTTCGGGCTGACCCGGCCTACGTGAGTTATTACTATTCGAATGTGAATCTGAACCCGCGGCTGCCTCCGCCGCTTTTGTCAAAGGAGGAGAGGCGGTTTGCGCAGAGGTTGAGTGGCGGTGCGGTGGGAGGGATTGGTGATAGGAGGAAAGTGAGTAGAGGTGGTGAAGAGGGTGGGAATGGAAATGGGAATGGGAATCAATCGCTCTTCTCGGTGCAGCCGGGGTATAAGGAGGAGAGTGGGAAGGGTGCAGCGGAGTGGGGAGGCGATGGGTTGATTGGCTTGACTGGGTTGGGGCTCGGGAGTCGGCAAAAGAGTATTGCTGAGATCATTCAGGTATGAAGTTATGTAGTGATGTGTAATCGGTTTGGTTTGGTTTCTTTGATCATTTGTTTTGGATTCTTTATGAGTTTTGGATGTGATTTTTTTTTTTTTTGGTATGAAGTTTGTATCTTTGTTGAAGATCATGTTGGTGTATTATTTTCCCAGTTGCTCGTGCTCATGGACAGGCTCTCTGATGTTGTGTTATTGGTTTGTTTCCATGTATATTTATTTATACCTGTTTTTATCACTTTTAATAATCTGATTCATGCTCTCATGTAATTATAGAATTGCTAAAGTCCTTGTGATCAGTAATATTTGATCCTCCTAAAAGAAATTAATTTGTCGTTCTTATTGGCTTCCGTATTGCTTGTTTGGATCCACTTCTATGGTCGGTTCACCAGTTCCATCTTCTTTAATAATGTAGAAAGATGTGGCTCTTAATTACCTATTTTAAGTAGAAAATTTGTGGCCATATTCTTTAGCTAAACGTTGATGGTATCTCTGAACCTTGATCAGGTGAGAAACAATTTGTTCATAATTTGGAGAGGCACCAAATTGGAAGAGTTAAGATGTCCTTGCACTAGGTTGTCATTTTAAAAAAAAATTAGTGCAGCCGAGTTTGATACTGATATGCTATTTCCTAAAACCACCTTCTTATGAACAAGTTGATTGCTATTTTACTTGATATATGTGCTTGTATTTTCTCTTTTAGTCATTTTTGGTAAATGCTACGTTCTTACAATGTGCTTCACAGGATTTTGATCCAAAGCTGCAAACTTTATGGTTTATTCTTTCAATGCAGGACGATATACATGTATCATCTGTCTCAAGGCACCCATCTCGCCCTGCTAGCCGAAATGCATTTGATAACAGTGTTGAAACTTCAGAATCCCAGTTCGCTCATCTGCCCCATGAATTGACATCTATGGATACTTTGCATTCTGATGGACATAAGCAGGGCATTTCTGCTAACCAAAGCATTGGTGCATCGGCTTCTCATACTTATGCTTCTGCTTTAGGTGCCTCCTTGTCGAGGAGCAGCACACCTGACCCTCAACTGGTGGCCAGGGCACCTAGTCCTCGCATTCCACTTGTTGGAGGAGGTCGGGTTAGCTCAATGGATAAAAGAAGTGTTGGTGGATCAAACTCATTCAATGGCATCTCACCTAGTTTGAGTGAGTCTGCTGATCTGGTTGCTGCTTTGTCTGGCATGAACCTTTCAACAAATGGTTTGGAAGACAAAGATAGCCATCCAAGGTCACAAGTGCGACATCAAACTGATGATCATCATGACCTATTCAACTTGCAGGGTGAGCAGAATCATATGAAACAACATTCATACTTAAATAAGTCTGAATCTGGGCATTTTCATTCCCATTACGGCCCCCAATCAGCTAAAGGATCGTACCCAAACATAGGTAATAGCATTGGTGTTGGGATGGATCTGAACAATTCCTTGTTAAAAGCTGATGAGAAAATAGAACTTCATAAACCTGCTGTATCATCTGCTAACTCTTACTTGAAAGGACAATCTACGCCTACTTTTAATGGCCGAGGAAGTTCACCTTCTCACTATCAGAATTTAGATAGTATGAACCCTGCACTTCAAAACTATGGCTTGAGTGGGTATGCCATTAATCCTTCATCGCCTTCCATGATGGGTAGCCAGCTTGGGAGTGCTAGTTTCCCACCCTTCTTTGAAAATGCTGCTGCTGCATCTGCATTTGGTGTTAGTGGCATGGACTCAAGAGTACCAGGGGGAGGCTTGTCTTTAGGACCAAATATGTTGGCAGCAGGAGCAGATTTGCAGAATCTTAGCAGAATGAGAAATCATACTGCAGGAAATAATCTTCAGTTGCCAATGATGGACCCATTGTATCTTCAGTACTTGAGATCAAATGAGTATGCTGCTGCACAGGTTACTTCCCTCAATGACACATCAATGGATAGGGATTGTATGGGTAATTCGTACTTGGATTTACTTGAGCTCCAGAAAGCTTATCTGGGGGTGTTGCTTTCACCTCAAAAGTCACAGTTAGGTGTTCCATACCTTGGTAAATCTGCTAGCTTGAATCATGGTTATTACGGAAATCCAGCCTTAGGTCTTGGCATGTCATATCCTGGAAGCCCATTGGGTGGTCCCCTTCTACCTAACTCCCCTGTAGGATCAGGTAGTCCTGTCCGGCATGGTGAGCGAAGCATGCGTTTTCCTGGGATGAGGAATTTAGCTGGGGGTGTCATGGGAGCTTGGCATTCAGATGCTGGTAGTAACTTGGATGAAACTTTTGCATCCACTTTACTAGATGAGTTTAAGAGCAATAAAACTAAATGTTTTGAACTTTCAGAAATTGGGGGCCATGTTGTTGAGTTCAGGTATCTACTGTTTGTTAAGCTTTTTTGTGTTGTTACTTAATGGGGACCTCCAAATTTTAATTCTTTTGTTGAATTCCATGTTAAACAGTGCTGATCAGTACGGGAGTCGATTTATTCAACAGAAACTTGAGACTGCCACAACGGAAGAGAAAAACATGGTTTTTGATGAAATTATGCCTCAGGCCCTTTCGCTAATGACTGATGTATTTGGTAATTATGTGATTCAAAAGGTAATTTTGTCAATTTGATTTGCCTTTGAATTTCTTTGAGTCTACATTATTGTTTTTTATTTTTAATTATGTACAAGTGTGTGGGAAGTGCTGGTAAAGAAATTGCGCTAGTTTTCTTACAAAATACTTTTACTTATCAAAAGAAAAAATAAATTGTGCTAGTTAAATTTATTTATGGCTAACAGTTAGTCTTTTGTATTCAGTTTTTTGAACATGGAACTGCGTCCCAAGTAAGAGAACTGGCTGACCAGCTCAATGGTCACGTGCTGACCCTAAGTCTTCAAATGTATGGCTGTCGAGTTATCCAGAAGGTATGGTCATTCAGTTGACCCGACTAATGAGAGTTGTGCATCATATCAATACATCCTTCATATTTGTTTATCAGGTTTTCTTGCATGATCTTCAATGTATCATCCACCTTATAACGACATGTGTTGAAGAGATGGGCTTAACAGTATTATATGGGAAATCCTTAACATTTCCAGCTGACTTCATGCTGACAGTCACCCGATTTAATAGTGGGAACCATTGCTGAATTGGTCTCTTAGAATGGTGAAGACATTCCTTTCTGAAGAGTTTTAGACACCATGCAGGAGTCCATACTCCCTTTAGGTTTGGGGTATATTGCTTTAGATGAGTCAGTATGTTAGCATTCTTTCATTTTTTTAAGCTAGTGCAGGATGAGATGGCTCGTTAAATCATACCAAATCTACATATTTAAACAACTACATTTTTTTTCTCAGCTTGTTAGGGATAATATATAAAAAAATCTCTTTTGCAAATATGTCTTTAATTGTATCCTAATGCTGATTGCACAAGTAAAGGCATGTTTGACCTTGCATTAAAACTGAAGCTTCAGGGTTAATGTTCTGTGATTTACTCTAGGCCATAGAAGTTGTTGATCTGGACCAGCAGACTAAAATGGTCAAGGAGTTGGATGGTCATATTATGCGTTGTGTTCGTGATCAAAATGGGAACCATGTGATCCAGAAGTGTATTGAATGTGTACCTGAAGATGCCATCCAGTTTATTGTCACAACATTTTATGATCAAGTTGTGACTTTGTCGTCTCATCCATATGGTTGTCGTGTAATACAGGTTAAGATTTTATTTTATTTATTTATTTTTGTGTTGAGACTTTTGTGTGGGTGTGTTGAATGCTGTGAAGATAGGTGACTCAAAATGTAAGAATCCTAGTGCTGAAGTTGTATAATTTCATATGACAGAGAATCCTGGAGCACTGCGATGACCCTAAGACACAGCAAATAATGATGGATGAGATTTTACTGTCTGTGTGCATGTTGGCACAAGATCAGTACGGGAATTATGTTGTACAGGTTTGTTGTACTTCTTGGAAGCTTGTTGCTCGCTACCCTCCAATTTGAACTAATTATTGATAAGACCTTGTTTTTGGGTTCTCCATTGTTTGCCCAAACCATTAGAATTTCCTTAATGTGAATAATAGTACAGTTTCTTCTGATCTCTTGGTAGGGGGATTATAAACATTACTGTGAAAGAAAATAATCTCAGAGCTCATTTTTTATTAGCTTTTTTATACATTACTACTCCAATTTGATGGGAACTTGTTATTAAACCCACAATTTTATAGTTGCCTTGGGTGACAGTCATATATTTGGCCTTGAGAAATGGTAGTTCGAACCAAAGAACATGTTCCATGGTTTGTTAGCTCTCTGTCTATTTAAAGGGCTGGATGTACTTCAACATCCAAAACCACTACCAACCTACATGTGGGCAATTATATCATTTGACACAATTATTCATCAGTTGGTATATTTCAAAGATTAATCTGAACATTTGTTGTGACACCCTAATTTGCCTGCTATGGTTTGGCCTGCCTTAGCTGTTAAAGCCTCGTTTTTCTTCCTTCAGAAATTCTTTTGACTCTTTATTTGCTTCATGCATGCCTATAATTCTTGAATTGCAAATTATCAAAATATGTCTGCATATCTTTTCTTCTTTCCTTTCCACCTTAACTAGTTGTTGCATCAAGTGTTTTGACTGCTTGCCTGAAATTTATCAGCATGTGCTGGAGCATGGAAAGCCACATGAACGTTCAGCTATAATAACTAAATTAACTGGTCAGATAGTTCAAATGAGCCAGCAGAAGTTTGCCTCTAATGTTATAGAAAAATGTTTAAGTTTTGGAACTCCAGCAGAACGCCAGGCCCTGGTTAATGAGATGCTTGGTTCCACTGATGAAAATGAGCCCCTTCAGGTTTGTTAATTGTCTAAATCCTTCCTATCATTAAATATGACAAAGTCTGTTCCAGCTTTTTGTTACATATATTTGTCAAGGTGAATTAAGTTCTTTTAAATAAAGCTTTCTTATTAATATTTGAAATAGAATAGGCCAGTATCAGAATCCCTTCCTCTCTCTCTTATTATTCATTTGAATAGAATAGGTCAGTATCAGAACCCTACCCTTCCACGCCTCTCATTATTCCATAGTGTACATTGTTAGTTTGAGATACCCCTGTACTTCAACAGATAGTTTCTGATTTATGAGGCCGAACATGCCAATTGGAATTGTGAACCTTAGATTATTGAAGGTTTCTGTAAATATAGTGTTTGGATGTCCCTTGGCATCACCAAAGCTTCATCTCAAGTGTTATTGTAGTTATGCCTATTTTTTTTCCCTAGTGAATTGGGTATTTAAATTTTTAGTTCAGTTCATAAGGTTTCCTAACTGTACAGTTTTTTGCCGTTCTGTGTGTCTGCAAGGTAATTCATTTACTAATGTTTTTTACCCTAGTTTCATGGTTATGTGAACTATTCTGACCCTTTCTTCTTTTCTAGGCGATGATGAAAGATCAGTTTGCAAACTATGTTGTACAGAAAGTGTTGGAAACTTGTGATGACCAGCAACTTGAACTTATACTTAACCGAATAAAGGTTCATCTGAATGCTCTGAAGAAGTATACATATGGAAAGCATATAGTTGCACGTGTAGAGAAACTTGTTGCTGCTGGAGGTACTTACATATTTTCTTCTTTCTTAAGTTTTTCTTTTGGTTCTTTTGCTTTTTACTCGTATACAAGATGAAAGTAAAAATTCCTGTTTCTGGGAACTTTTTAATGTGATAGTTTTTCGTCATCCTATTCCTTAAAATGTTCATTGCTTGTCAATTGATTGTGCATTGGTGAGAACTTGAATACTTTTAGTTTGTATGTTATGTAGTTTACTGATTTTGCGCCCTTAGGTTTAGATCGTACATTGCATCAATTAAACAGGGAAGATATATTTGGATTATACTAATCTTCAATGTTTAACCAGCGGGTAAGTAGCTTCTAACAGGGTGCTTAAATCTTTTTGCAGAAAGGAGGATTAGCATTATGAATCCGCATCCCGCTTCGATGGCATAGGAAATGAAGTTCTTGTACAGCTAACTGAGGATAGTATGAGCACCCTGTCTTTTTCTTCTTTTTCTCTTGTCTAGTAGTGGCTCATTCTATCTATTCGGATAGATAGGAGCTGATTGAAAATAAAAATTGGTGCTTGTACTTGAAACTGTACATTGTTAGTTTGAGGATATACCTAGAAACAGGCTAGTGAGGCTCAGATGGTGAACAGACCTGACGCCCCTTAAGAGGAGATAAAAAAATTAGTGCACGAGTTTTAATGGTGTAAAAAGGGAGGAGGGAGTGATTTGTAATCGTGACTGTACAAAATGTTACCTGGTGGAGAGAGCCTTTGTTTAGGAGAGTCCAGAAATTTTTCTATGTATGGAATTTGATTATTTTCTTTTATTTAAAGAACTTTTTCCCCACTCATATCCCTAATTAGTCATGTTTAAAAATCATTTATCTGTTTAATATGTTGCTAGCTATGCATTGGCTAAGCCTTTCGTGTTTTCCATTGATTGGTGGGTAGGGTGATGGCCAATCGATTTTTAGATATTAGTGGTTTGTGTGAAATATTTTCTTTTTGACACCTTACTTGAACCTGCTTACTGATCTTTAGACTCGGCGCACAAAAATCCTCCTCTTCCTCTTGTGAGGGATATTTTGTGCTTCACACAATGGCATTAGATTTATCAGATTGGGATCCCCTGGAATTCTAGGGAATTAGGGCAGGGAATAAGAACAACACTATGACATATGAAATGAACTCCCAACTCTCCAATTACCCACAATAAAGAAAAACTTGAACCTTAGCCACTACAAGTTCAGTAGACATCACTGATACAAACAAAACTAAAACATACACCTTTTTGATTCATCTGCTTAAATCATCCATTAATTAGGAGGGCAAAACGTGATGACATACCGAGAAGCCCTGCATGTCTTAAGCCCTGCAGAATCGTCGTATGCATAACTATAAGCTCGGGGGCATATGGCCTTGAAAAGATGGGCAAACACCGTTGGCTTGCAACTTTTTGGATTGGAGAACTCTCCGGTACAACAATACCGATCCGATTTTGCGGCCAAACAAGCGCTCTTGCACCCTACTACCTTCCCTTCCCGCTTTACCACCAAGGCGGATGGGCAGCAAACATTCAAGTTGGCCTCACATGCCGCTACCCCACATCCAACGCCCCCGCCTATCGGAACCATTGATACTGGAAGGTTAAACCCATCAACCAAGCTCACATCATAGTAGTGTAAGGCGGATTTGGAGGTTCCAAATGTCATTTCGACAAGTGTGGCCGGGGGAACTCCGCCGACACCTTGGCAATGCAGGAGCCCCGCGCAGTCCCCAGTTTGGCATGATCTTTTGCCGGGTTCTTCATTGAAGCAGCAGCCCTGTCTGCCCCATATTCTTCCAGACCATTCCTCCGGGACTTCAAGGTCTACTTGTTCTCCGCTATAGAGATGGAAGCCACCATCTTTGGGGGTCGGCTGGCCTGCTGTGCCAAGAACTCCAGGCCATATGCTCTCCTTGCAGTTGTTCACTACAATGAGTTGAACCCCATCTGCTAACAGAAACCACAAAGCGATAATGTAAGTTTTCAACTGCTATATATGTTACACAAATGAAGCAGAGGAAGGCGCGAGATAGAAGAATATGTACCTGAGAAGGAGAGGGAGTAGAGAATGCAGAGGAAAATGAGAAGCGAGGAAGTTGCCATTTTCTTCTTCTTTAAGATTCTTGGATGTAGAACTGGAATGTTCGTCCTCTGTGCGTGTGAGAGCGCGATCCTAATAGGGAGAGGCTTCCTATTTTTCCACCACCACGAAAGGAAATTTTAACTGCAGAGCAACTGCTCGAGTAAAAACGGTTTACTATATACATCATCAACGTACACGACAAACCCCATGTACTGCAAAATAGCACCCACGCTTACGTAGGTTGAGAAATTCAATGATGTATTTGACAATTCTGATTGAAAATTGATGGGTGCCAGTCAGAGAATAGATAAGTAATATTAATGAAGTAAAAGGGATAGCACTCCAATTCGGGTAGGAGCAAACCACAACTGAATTTACAAACAAAACATGCCGCTAAACAAAGCAGTCCCTTCTTTAAATACAATAAACAAATAAACAACTAAACTGATAATAACCCACTAAAAGACCCACTTCCATATCTCTCGTTAACTGCTCCCACATCCACTAACTTCTCCCACGTTGCGAGTCCTCCAAGCATCACATAGCAAGCAGTTAGGCCACGTACTTAGGATTGGGTCGCCTTGTACGACGTGGCCTATCAAAAATCCACTCTCATTTGTAATCCATATCCCAATAAATCCTTCGATGACATAGAGAAAAGAATCTTACGCTAAAAAGGGATGACCAAGTCTAAGTGGAAGGCCTTATTGGTGCTTTTAAATTTCTTCTCCTTTTCTTTGGATAATGATGATACCAGTCCCATTATCCGTTGCACAAAGAGAGTGAGAGAAAATGGAAAACAAGCGTCCAATCATTCCTCTGTGAATGCAATTCTTTCTCCTTCTCACCAAGACATGACGAAGTCTGAAATGCCTGAGCAGCAGTTGAATATTCAAATTTTAACTCTGCTTGCCCTTGTCTGAAAGATACAGTAATCTACTCTATGAATCTAATGAGTTACTCATTTGTTGAAGCACGTAAGAGGCAAAAACCCTGTATGGGAAGTCCTGATGTTGGGAAACCATGATTGAAAATTATAGTTTTAATGCCATGACGCAAATTTTCCACTGGATCAATATAATTGTAGCAGAGTTTCCCACTCTCCAAGCTCTGCCTCCTCCCTACCCGCCTCTTCCCCTGTCCTACACACACCTATCCTTCTCTGTGTATGTGTCTCATACACCTCTCCTATCCCACACGCAATTGTTTCTGTTCATCTCTCATTAGATTTTTTTTTTCTTCGGTTATCTCATACATAACCAATATGGAACAAGCCCACACATTCTCTAACATTTCAATCAAGTACCCCTTTTGCCATCTAGACAGAGCAATGTCCATTGCGTGTCATTTGCCGGGCACCTCTTATATTAGATAACAGAATGAACCTCCTCTGTAGTGGCACTAGCCCAAGTGATCTAAGTGCAATCTTTTCTACTATAAATTCCAGGCGCCACCCCAAGCAGGTTCACTCGTGGACTACTACAAAAACCGTGGTTTCTTGTGGCTCTTTTCTTAGCCCTCAAGCCAATAAGCCACCGGACCAGCCAATTTGTTTCATTGTTTTTTTTTGGCTCATTTCTAAACCCTGAACGATCTCCATTTTTTCAAGATACATGGCATGCACAGCTTTCACAAGCATCTGTAACTCCGCTGCCCCATTCTGCATGTGGCAAAACTGCAAAACAGAAACAAAGTTCATTGTAACTTGTAAGTGATATCAGTTTAATCTTATGCATCTATTTACAACGAAAATCATAATCATTTTAAATCAGTCCTATTTACAACGAAGATGATCAATAGATGAAATGGAAAAGGAAACAAGGCAAGAGGATATGTTCTCGAAGCAGTAGAGAAGTTAAAAACTCCTATTCAGAACAAATCACAATATATACTAAATGATTTTTAGTATATATTGAGATACTAAAAATCATTTAGTATGTATATAGGAGGGTTTTTCAATTCCAAAGTTCTAAATGATTTTATTTATGTAGTTTTTATAATTCAAGATCAACCCAGTAATCCAGGGATCTAATTCTACAGAAACTAGCACATTTTCAGGACAGTACCTACAATTCTTTGCAGTTCTTTCATGAAATCATCATATTTAGGTCAGATCCAAGAGAATGGAACCCTTTACAATAAAGAATCAATCTTTGATCGCAGTTAAACTAAATCTAGCTAGCTGTTATAAAATTGTATCTTTAGCCCCAATAAAGCAAATTCCCTCTTTGGTCTTTGCCATAATATATTCAATCTCGCAAAATCAAACCATTTTATGTTCCTAAGATCTAACCCTTCATTTGTTTATCACGAAAGTAGTTTTCCTGTCCCTCATTCTTCCAAGAACCAAAATTTTGCTATAAACAACAAAAAAGTTTGGATTTTTCGTTTTATAGAGGAAAAAAAAACCTGACCAAAGTTTCAAAAAATCTCCGGTTCACCAGAATATCCTGCGGCCTAGAATGGATAGGTAACCGGGAGTCTCGGTTTATCCTCGCTTCAGACCGGTCCAAAGCTTTGACCGCGGGTTTTAACCGAATCAACCGGTCAGACCGAACTAACTTTAAAGTAAACTCAACCGGGTGAAGTTGCCCTAACCGGTTCGTCCGGTTATCATCAGCGGTTTATAATCCCCCATCCACCCTTAACTCGGTTCTCTCTACCTCTCCAAAGCCTGCCGAAGAGCCCAAAACAAGTAAGCTCTCTCTCTCTCTGGCCCTTGTTGTTGCTGTTATTTTTGTTTTTATTGTTGTTGTTGTTGTGTCTGTGTGTGTGCGTGCGTCTGTGTCTGGTTTTTTTGTTTCGTTTTATGAATTAAGTTATAAATATTGCATTTTATCTTCTGTTTTTTGGTGGGAAACTTTTGGGTGTATCATGCATTTTCTTTGCTTTTTTTGGGTAGTAACTTTCAGCAATTTTCCACATTAGGTAATAAGGTTGCTTAAATGATTTCGAGTTTGGAGCCAGTGCCTGTAACATCCCAAAAATACGACCCAGCATGGAGGCATTGTCAGATGTTTATGCTTGGGGAAAGAAAGCATCTCAAATGTATATATTGTTTCAAATTGTTTAAGGGTGGTGGGATTCATAGGATTAAGGAACATCTCGCAGGTCATAAGGGTAATGCCTCCGCTTGTCTTAGTGTTCCAGAGGATGTTCGGGTTTTCATGCAACAGAGTATAGCCGGGGTTGTGGTGAGGAAGAGGAGGAAGCAAAAGATTGAGGAAGCCATTGCCAGTGTTGACCCGGTTTGTAGTGAGATAGTTGCTCTTGATGATCAATGTGATGCAAATACTGGTCTCCAGTTGGTTGGAGTTCCGGATACACTTGAACCTAATTTGGGTTTGTTGGTGAATGGGGAAGGGACTAGTAATAGGAGTGGGGAGAGAAAGAAGAGGAGGAGAGGCAAGAAAGCTTTGGCAAATGCTGAAAATGATGATGCTGGAGCTGATACTAGTAGTGTTGCATTGTGTTCAAAAAGGGTGAACAATCGTGTTCAGGTGGCAATAGGACGGTTTTTGTATGATATAGGAGCACCTCTAGATGCTGTGAACTCGGTTTATTTCCAGCCAATGATTGATGCAATTGCTTCTGGAGGGTCTGGGGTTCTGCCACCCTCATATCATGATCTTCGGGGCTGGATTTTGAAGAAGTCAGTTGAAGAACTGAAGAGTGAAACTGCCAAGTACGATGCAGCATTGGTGAGCACGGGTTGTTCTGTTTTGGTTGAACAATGGTGCACAGAAACGGGTAGAACTTTGCTATGTTTTTTGACGCATTGTCCTCAAGGAACTTTATTTTTGAAATCTGTGGATGCATCTGACATTTTAAATTCATCGGATGCTTTGCATGAATTGTTTAAGCAAGTGGTGGAAGAAGTTGGTGTGAGAAATGTGCTGCAAGTAATTACTAATGGGGAGGAGCAATATAGTATTGCTGGCAGGAGGTTGACTGATACTTTCCCTACTCTGTATTGGACGTCTTGCGCAGCTCGTTGCATAGATTTTATACTTGAAGATTTCGGAAATCTTGAGTGGATAAATGCGGTAATTGAACAGGCTAAATCTATCATGAAATTTATCTACAATCATAGTGTGATTTTGAATATGGTGAGAAGGTATACTTTTGGCAATGATATTGTAGAACGGGGGGTCACTAGGTCTGCTACAAACTTTACAACATTGAAACGAATGGTTGATCTCAAACACAATTTGCAGGCCATGGTTACTTCACAGGAGTGGCTGGACTGCCCATATTCAAAGAAAACTGAGGGACTGGGTATGTTAGATACTGTAGCTAGTCAGTCATTTTGGTCCTCGTGCGTTCTGGTAGTCCACTTAACAAATCCTCTCTTGAGACTTTTGAGAAGAGCTGGTAGCGAGAAGAGGCCTGCCATGGGATATATTTATGCAGGAATGTACCATGCAAAAGAAACAATCAAGAAAGAACTTCTTAATAGGGAGGATTATATGGTCTACTGGAAGATTATAGATCAAAGGTGGGAACAACAGTGGCAACTTCCTCTTCATGCTGCTGGCTTCTACCTTAACCCAAAGTTCTTTTATAGTGTTAAAGGCGCCATGCCCAAAGATATCATGTCAGGGATGTTTGATTGCATAGAGAGATTGGTTCCTGAGATGGAAGTTCAAGATAAAATCATCAAGGAGATGAACTCATACAAGAATGCTATTGGAGATTTTGGGAGGAAGATGGCAATTAGAGCTAGAGACACTCTGCTTCCTGGTGAGGCTCCATTCTACTAGATTGGATTCTTTTGTTTCCCCTTCAGATGCATTATCATGACTTTGTCTCAGCTAATATACTTGCATTCTGTAAAAATGCTAGTAGTGTTTAAAGAAGCTCACCATCATGCTTTGCCAGTGCATAGAGCAAGCCTGCCGAGTTGAAATGAAAACCCTGCTTATACATATAGCATACATGGCCATCTGGAAGCATTTGTAGTCAGACTCCCTGTAAATCATTAAATCACTTTAACCATTGCACTAAAAAATTTGGGAAACTTCAAGCATTTGCAGAGATGGAAACTTTCACCTATCATGCATGGGCGAAGTAGTTGCCCTCTGCTTCTTGCATGTAATTCAGGGGCAGAATTTCATTTTCATCACTAATTTCTGTTTACTTCTTGTTTTTCCCTTTGAGCTCATATTCATCCAATCGTTTTCTGATCCTTGCTATTTGTTTAGCTGAGTGGTGGTCAACATATGGAGGAGGTTGCCCAAATTTGGCACGTCTGGCCATCCGTGTTCTCAGTCAAGCTTGCAGTTTGCTTGGAGGTAGACGAAATCATATTCCTTTTGAGCAAAGACATGACACAAGTAACTACCTTGAGCGTCAACGCCTTAGCGACCTTGTCTTTGTTCAGTACAACCTGCGACTGAGGCAACTGTGAGTAGCAGTCAATGGACATTCTAGATATATGTAAATGGTGGCTTACATTTATGGGAGGTATGAAATCTTATTCTTTTGCCATCTAATTTTCTACAGGAATGGTAAGAGTAAAGAACAGGATTCTATTGATCCTATATCATTTGATGGCATTAATGTTGTTGAAGACTGGATTGCGGGGAAGGATGTCTGTGTGGATGATTATGGGAGCACAGATTGGATGTCAGTTGTTCCACCTTCCACTAACACAATGCTTTTAGGATCTTCAAATGATGAAGCTGAAGACTTGGATACAGGTAGTTTTAGTCCCTTGGATGTGGAAATGTTATCAAAGGTCCTAAGCTAATATGTTTTTTTGATCAATTTGCAGGGTTTGATGACCATGAGATTTTTAATAGGGAGAAAGACAGTGAGGAAAATGTTGAACAAAATGTGGTGCGCCATTAAGAACAGGATCCAGCAGACTTCATTTTTATATGGAGACTCCATGCTGATGACTTGTTACCTACTGCAGGATGATCTAGCATCGAAGATTATTAGTAAATGCGCATGCTTGTCATGCCTCAAAGCACAGGTAGATTAAGATAGTTATCAAGTTAGTAGCTGATAATTACTAATTAGAATCATATGGTTGTATAGTTCAAGATACTCTTGTAATCTCATCTCTTCCATAGTTAATTAAGCCATTCAAGTTTATCCTTCTTAGCGAAGTCAAGTATGAAGCAACCCTATAGATCATAGGGGTGTCAAAAAAACCGGGGAACTGGAACCGGAAACCGGGGTCCCGGTTCCGGTTCCGGTTCCGGTTTAGAAGAACCAAAAACCGGGTACCCCGGTTCCGGTACCCGGTTTTTGGTACCCGGTTTTTACCGGGTTAAATATATATTTTATTTTTTTTTAGTTAGGGCTTTGCATTTTAAAATTTAATGCCGCGTTCATCATTAAAATTTAAAACACATTGTTTCAAGAAAAAAAAAAAAGAAAAAAAAATTCAGAAACTTCTTGGCGGTGTCCTACGCATTATGCAATGAAGGAAACTATAATAACACTGATTTTGGATGGTAAATTCTCGTTACTATGTTTTTCTTTTTAGTTAATTTTTTAAATCATCGCTAAATGTATTTAATAATAATTTATCTTAAATTCAAATGCAATTTTAAAAGTCAGACAAAATAAAAATGTAGATTGTGGTACTTTTCATAAAATTGCATGAAATAATAGGCTATCCTAATTCCGTTGTTGTGTGTTTTCTTAATCTACCTGGTTTCTTTGGAAGTTGGTGTAGATATAAGTTTTTTAAGAGTTCTCTTATTTCTCATGGTTTTGACTATTATAATGTGCTACCAATTTTATTAGCTGCATTTGCAAGTAATTTTCACCTTTTAAGTTTTTTTCTCTAGTTCATTGATTTTTTAGGATTTTTGGTCTTTTTTAGGTGTACTTGTTAATTATTTGGAACAATTACAACAAGGCCCCTTTAATTTGGACAAAAATACTAACAGATTTTTTTAAAAATAGCCAACTTATGAAAAAAAAAAAGGGCTTATTTTAGGCACAATACCTGAAATAAGCCCAAAAAGTAATTTTTTTAAAAAAACTGGTTACCGGGGTCCCGGTTTCGGTTTCCCAAAACAAGGAACTGGGGTACCCCAGTTCTAGTTCCTGGTTTTGGCCAAAAACTGGAAAATTAGACCGGGTTGACACCCCTAATTAGATTGATCATATGTCTCACAACCTCAAGTCATGTTCTTTTTGGCTTGTCCCTTGTCATTGATGTGCCTTAATTATCAATAAAAAGTCCATTACCCTATATTTTCTTCTCCAAAAATCATTATATATGTTTGTTAATGGGAGATTGGTTGCGCAGTCACCCTTGTCCTTATATAGTGTCCACGCGACTCTCTCTCGCCAAGATAGAGGTGGCCGCACAACCACCTTTTGACTTGTTAGGGTAGTAACAGTGACCACTTTTGTTCGACAGAAGGGGCCACATGACCGCCCTTGTTCGACAGAAGTGGCTACGCAATCACCCTTCTCCATTGAGGATGGCCAAGTGACCACCTTTCTTTTTAATTTTTATTTTTTATTTTTACAAAACAATAAATTAGTCCCTAAGCCATGTTTACTCAAAATATTTTTATATGAATGAGTGAAATTTTTTCTATAAAGTACATTGTGTTGTGTTTTGCCTTTTAAAAGTGTTTTTTGAAAAGTAAATTGTTTGTCAGATTTTTGAGTATAGTATGTTTTTGATTTTGAAAAGAAAAAATATTTCAAAGCAGAGAATCACACCAACATGTTGACTTCAAGAATTGGGGTATATGAAGTCTATGGCGACCGAAGAGCTGATCAGCTTTGAAAATGAAGGTAACAGTGTGACATTCAAATAATTCCTCGGTGAATGTTTGGTTTCTAAGATCAAGGTTTTGTTTTCACATGCTCATTGCCAAATATTAGAGAGCCGACGTTACTGGAGATGTCATTATCGCAGAAATATGTCAAATTGCATCAAAATCTTGTAAGATAATTCTTATCGTTTCATCTGTTTAAATAAATTTTAAATTATTTGACTACTTCGAAGGTGAGTTTCATGTGGACTTGTAATTTAGATAGAAATTATTGACGATTCTTTTTCTGTCAAACTCCACAGAGAAAATGAGGTTGTGAAAGTGAGGCCATAAATTAAAGAGCCTTGGATTTCACATCATGAAGTTGGCCAGTGGCGGCCCGGTGGCCTCTTGGATGTTAAAAGCTCGTAGTATGCAAGCATGCATCTTGAATTTCACATGGGGTTTTCATGTTTTAAATATGCTTACATTTATTCTCTATGATTATGACACCAACTGATTAGGATTCTGCATTATAGCCTTCTTTTTTTTCTCTTTATCATTATGATTAAGAACTGATTAAGACACTGATTAAGGAGGAGGAAACTAGGAAAGGCACTGCTTTGGATATAGGCTGCTGAAAGAGATTAATTGGTTGGTATAATTTGGTCTATGTTTTATGTTTGCTACAAGTTGGACGTCGCTAAGTAAACACCAATTTTGATTTGCTGGTCTTCTTAGCTATACACAAATTAAGTGTGGTCTGGACACGTGTGCAGTTTAAATTTGGAAAGCGACCTGATATGCTAAAACAAAGGTTCAACAGACGCAATAGGCTTATATGGATGCAAAATTGACATTTGTCGGGGAGGATGTTTTGGAATCATGTGATGCAGGGCTTTCTGGACAGGTTTTAGTTGGCAGTTTGCACGTTGAAAAGCTGGGAGTTGGGGGCAACCCACCAAGCTGGTTCCTACATAAGAAACCATGCCCTCCTTCAAATGTCTTACAAAAACGAGTAAAAGAGTAATAAATGATTGTTAAAAAAAACATGTGTATCTCACGTGTTAGAGGACGCTTGACATTTATTAGAGTAGATTAAAACTTAACAAACAAGCATTCCTTTTGAGTAATTATATGAACCAATTGATGCTTTTTATTTTTCCCACTTTTTTATTATTGTTTTTTTTGACATGTCCACAAAAAGGAAAAGGGAGGAATAATTCGAACTAATGACCTCCGCTTTATTAGGCGTGACCCACTTCTAATAATTGAAAAATGAACTGAAGAGGCTGCTGGTGGTGGGCGGAGCTCTTGGTCAAAACTTATTCAATTACTCTTCTTGCATTTTAATGTTGAATCTCACCAAACCTTTTCAAGCCATAGCTTTCATGCATCTTTGGTCAATAAATGTATTACTACTTATTAGACCATAAAATAATACATCTTCTCTCTTAGTGTTTCCCTCTCTATTTGGGAATGGAATATCAATAAAATCATCAAGCCCAAGACCCTTACGAAATTTGTCATCCCCCATTTGCAGATGTCAATGAATTCTTGAACCAAAAAAAAGGAACTCTACTACTATTACTATATATGCTTCTTACACCCTGATGATGAAAAACTAATACGATGATATAATTATTAACCTATTTACATCACAACAAATTTACTAACATAACCACACAGAAGAAATGAAAATCCAAAAAACAAAAAAACACTCACGGATTCTATCATGGCTATCGAGGAATTGAAAGAAGTGAGCTGGAATAACCAGATTCAAGATCAACATCCTTATCATCGCCGGCCGATGAAGATGTTGGATAAGAATGATTTACGTAATCCACAAATTCTGAAGCAGCAGCGCCGCCTTTTTTTCTATCATATGCATCCGGGGCTTCCACTGCCTCAGGCAGCGCCACCTCCCCTTCCAAGTAACTCACCGCCTGCCTCATGGTGGGGCGAGCCTTGGGCGCATTGTTGGAACACATCAAGCCTAGTTTGAGCACCACAACAGCCTCAACCTTATTGAACTCACCGCCCAACCTTGCGTCTACAACCTCAAGAATTAAGCCTGCTCGCCACTTCTCCCACACCCATTCCACCAACATGAGCTCCTCCGGCAATGCTTTAGGCTCAATGGGTCTTCTGCCGCAAACCACTTCAAGCAGCAAAGCACCGAATGCAAAAACATCTGAGCTGGTTGTAGACTTGCCTGTGCGTGTCAGCTCCGGCGCTAGATAACCCAGCGTGCCCACCACCCTGGTGGTGTTTGGATTGGAGCCGTGATCGTATAGTTTAGCAAGACCAAAGTCACCAAGCCGTCCGTCTAGCTCAGAATCTAACAAAACGTTCGCTGCCTTGATGTCTCTGTGAATCACAGTTTGTTCCCACCCTTCATGTAAATACAAAAGCCCTGAAGCCACACCTTTGATGATCTTGAACCTTTGCTCCCAGCTCAGAATTGTTTTAGGCTCATCAAACAGGTACTTGTCCAAGCTTCCATTGGGCATAAAATCATAAACAAGTAACAGATCGCCTCGCTGCCGACACCATCCTAACAATTGAACCAAATTTCTATGACGAAGACGACCAACACTGGTAATCTCCGACGCGAATTCTCGCACACCCTGCTTTGATTCATGCGAAATTCGCTTAACCGCGACTTGGGTGTTCGAATTTGGCAGAGTTCCTTTATAAACTCGACCGAACCCACCAAACCCAAGGAGCTCTTTGTCTCTGAAACGCCGTGTTGCTTTCTTGAGCTCTTCGTGAGAAAATCTGTGCGGACCAACGTCAAGCTCCCAGGACTCAACCACATCAGAGTTCTTGATTTTTCTAACGAGGTAAAAAGACAAACCAATTACCAAAATTATAACCGCAGTGGCTGAAACTGAAACACCAATTTTGAGGGCTGTGTGATGTCCTTTAGGCCCTGGGAGTGAAGGGAGTTCGTTTAAATGGAGAGATTTAGCCTCCCCATTCATCTTAAAGCTCCAGCCCATTATATAGTGCGAGCTGGCGAGCAAACCAGTTGAAGCAGAGAACCCAATGTACATGGATTCTTCAAGAATTGCTGAGAGGTCCACTTCGAGGGACAAAAGTGTAGAAATTGGTTTAACAGAGGAAGGCGAAAGCCTTACTTCCAACCTATTACTTGGCGAATCATATTCTATCCATGCCTGAATTACCTGGCCACTGTTCAAATCAAGATCATGCTTGGAATTCTTGTCATCAAAATACGCGGCCGGAACAGATTTGTTTGACAATAAGCTATCGATGTCAATGCCAACATGGTTGCCATTGATGTCGTCGAGCTCCAAGTCCAGGACGGTGTCAAACTCCACAGCAAACATATGGTGGTTAGACGAGTTGCGGACATCGCTGGCGTTGCATAGGCCAAGGTACTGGTTGGGGAGAGCCCCAGGAAGCTCTTTCGTGCGAGAGATTGTGAAGGCGAGGCCATGGCCGCCAAAAGTAGGATTCTGATTGACTATGGCGAAAGCAAAGGCGGTGGAGAAGGACAAAGCTTTGCCATCGGTGGAGTTTTTGAACTGGATTGGCCGCGAGTAAAACGCGTGGCCCAGAACTCGCTGCGTTTCGTTTGTTAGCCGAAGTATGCCACTGTCTTCGATCTCTGAAGCGCCGTTTAAGCTTATGTTGCTGGCTGCACCACCTTTGAAACCCTTAAAGAATAGTTCGTCAAGCTGAGACTTCGCCCCATTAGAGAAAACCAAGAAAACCCAGAAAAGTAAGAGTCTTTCTGCCATGAAAACAGAAATGAGCTAGAGTGGAATAGAGGATGTGCAGGTGTTGTGCTATGGGTGGTTGAGTAAGCGTTCAAGATGCTTGAAGAAATGCTTTGTTCACATCTTCCTTTGGTTGGTCGGAGAATTAAGGAAAGGGAAAGTCAAGGAAAAGATTGCCTGGTTTTTTTTGGGTCCTGAAATGGAAATCCAGCGGCATATATTTATTTAATTTCACATAGGATTTTCAGACTGTGATGGAAAGCGACGTTAACACTACAGCCTACAGCTTAACTGTCGATTATACTGCTTATAATAGGTTGGAAAATACAATTATAACCCTTAAGTAATAGATTAATAGGTTAGAAAATCTAAACCTCTACTCCAAGTTGGAGCTGGAGGGCGATGCTTTGGAGGTGGTTCAAGGACTCAACCAAGTTGAAGACTGTTGGGGACGAGATGGCCCAGTTTTGAACGATATGAAGACGTTGTTCCAGAATTTTAACACATGGCAAGTCAAGCATGTTCGACGGGAGGTCAATGGTGCTGCTCATAGTTTAGCTAGGTTGGCTTTATTGAATGGGAATGACCATACATGGCATGATAATTTTCCTTTGTTAGTGATGAATATTGTAAGTGCGGATCAAGCTTCATGATGTTTCTTTATAAAGTTCGTTCTTTATTTCAAAAAAAAAAAAAATCTAAACCTCTACTTTTCTTCTAAAAAATGTAACCTTCTCCTCATAAAACAGTTTGAGAGGATGAAAGAGCAGATTTTCATTCTACTCTCTTTTTTTCCCTTCTACTCCTTGCTCTTAACCATTTCCCTCTCTTTCTGGGTTTTTTTTTTTTTTCCTTTTTCTTTATTTTTGTAAGTGTTTTTTTACTAGATTAGTAACTTTACCTCTCCGCTATGCGTTTGTTCATTTTTCACCGTATTGTGCCGTTGCTAGTTATTTATTTGTATTTTTTGTTTTAAATAAGAGGTTTCTTCAATGTAGATTTGCTTTTATAAGCGAGCATGAATAATTAGGTATGAAGAGTTATTTCTCACCGTCTGTATAGTTCAGTGTAGTGGGTATTCTCTTATGACCGGTTTAAATAAATTTTGTTAAGAAATTTGATTGCCCATGTCTTAGATCTAGTCCGCTTAAAGCATATATCCTCCTTAACTGTATTTGTACCTGCGTTAGCAGAATATTGAAATTATAGATATCACTTGATTGTAAGAATTTTTATTTGTATCTATTACTTTGTAATCTCATATTTTTAAAACTTTATGCTTTATGCTCTAAGAGCTTTATAAAAAATACAAAAAAGGCTCATTAACCGAGAAAACTTAAAATAAAGAACACGTTTATCTCTCCTTTCACATTTATATTTAGTTAAAAAGAAAAAAAATAATATATATTATTATATACCTGCGCGTATTCTTTTAGTTGCCATGTTTGTGGGGTCGCAGGTTTTGGATTGTCTTCTTATCTGCAGCATGAACCTCATTTTTTTATGGCAAAAATTCGGAAGATGACATGAAGGTGTCTGTCCGAAAGTAAAAGGAATTTTAATAATATTTGTTACTCTCGAAGAAGCTAATCTGGTCATATATACTCTTCTCGCCGTGCATAGGATGTTGCACAA
Source organism: Carpinus fangiana (assembly GCA_006937295.1). Taxonomy (NCBI): domain Eukaryota; kingdom Viridiplantae; phylum Streptophyta; class Magnoliopsida; order Fagales; family Betulaceae; genus Carpinus; species Carpinus fangiana. The sequence continues at coordinate 16,680,122 of CM017321.1, read as the reverse complement.
AAGTCTAAATCATACGGTCGATTTCAAGTCGTCAAAGTTGTGTTCTAGGTCTATGATGCGAAGATGTCTCGAAATTCTCATAATGCTTGTTTGGGTCTAGTTGAAGCCCGTGGAGACTGTTTCTCCTAAAGCATTGGACTTGATGGAAACAATCAAAGGATCCCACAAATAGACTGGGACGGTTGAATGTTTGGGTAAAAGTTTTGGGCCCTCCAACAACTTTAATGGCTGGGACCTTAAAGTCTCCAAATAATTTCTCCCTTTTTAAAGGGGTAGGCAATTTTGAGGGTTCTTAGAGCATTCCCAGCAGACTTCCTATAAGGGAGTCTGTTCCCTATGTATAAGGAATAGGTCCAAAAAATCACAAAAAAGACCCCACAGCAGATTCCCTAAAAGCTTCCCTAAGTCTTCAGACGCTACAGTAGAGCCTTATATATAAGGCTCCACTGTAGCATCTGAACCGATTATTTAATTAAAAAAAAAACTCTTTCTCTCTCCTGACATCTCTGTCTCTCACGCCTCTCTTCCTCTCTCTCTCGCACCTCACGGTCCTCACCCCCTGCAATCACAGATGAACCAGGCGATGAACACTGCAACGAACAGCAAAATCCCACGTTCAAACCCATCTGAGAAACCCATCTGCAGCAACAGAATCGGACGACCGAGAAGACCCAATCGAC
>CM017321.1:16661349-16676357 GCA_006937295.1 Carpinus fangiana | reverse complement strand
GGATGTAAGTGGGTTTATAAAATTAAGACTCGTGCAGATGGATCTGTGGAACGCTATAAGGCTCGTCTTGTTGCGAAAGGCTTTGCTCAGGAGTATGGTATTGATTATGAGGAGACTTTTGCTCCTGTTGCTAGACTGACATCTGTTAGATCCTTACTTGCAGTTGCTGCTGTTCGTCATTGGCAGTTATTTCAGATGGATGTTAAAAACGCATTCCTCAATGGCGATCTTACAGAAGAAGTTTATATGCACCCTCCACCTGGCTACCACCATCCACCACACAAAGTTTGTAGGCTCCGTCGGGCACTTTATGGTCTCAAGCAGGCTCCTCGTGCTTGGTTTGCTAAGTTCAGTTCTGTGGTTGCTCAACAGGGCTTTGTCTCTAGTTCATATGACTCAGCTCTCTTTCTTCGGACGACTGATACTGGTACTATTCTTATTCTTCTTTATGTCGATGATATGATTATTACTGGTGATGACATTTCAGGCATTCGCGCTCTTCAATCCTTCCTTAGCCAAAATTTTGAAATGAAGGACTTGGGAACACTCAGCTACTTCCTTGGTCTTGAGGTTACTTCGAGTACTGATGGTTATTATCTCTCTCAAGCCAAATATGCATCTGATCTATTTTCTCGAGCAGGTTTAACAGACAGTAAAACAACGAGCAGTCCCTTTGAGACCAATGTCAAACTTTTAGCCACGGATGGTGAGCCTTTATCAGATGCTACTCTCTACAGGCAGCTAGTCGGCAGTCACATCTATCTTACTGTTACACGACCTGATATTGCTTATGCTGTTCATTTGGTGAGTCAATTTATGAGTGCACCCCAATCTACTCACTATGCTGCCGTTCTTCGCATTTTGCGCTATGTCAAGGGTACTTTGTTTCATGGTCTTCATTTCTCTTCTCATTCATCTCTTGAGCTCCGGGCCTACTCTGATGCTGAATGGGCTGGTGATCCTACTGATCGTCGCTCTACCACTGGGTATTGTTTCTTACTTGGTACTTCTTTAATTTCGTGGCGCAGTAAGAAACAATCTGTTGTTGCTCGATCTAGTACTGAAGCTGAGTATCGTGCTCTTGTTGACACTACATTTGAACTTCTTTGGTTACGATGGCTTCTGTCCGACATGGGTGTTCCTCAATCCACTAGTTCTCCTATTCATTGTGATAATCAGAGTGCCATACAGATTGCTCATAATGATGTTTTCCATGAGCGCACAAAACATATCGAGATTGATTGTCATTTCATCCGACATCATCTTCAACATGGTGTTTTACATCTTCATTCCGTCACCTCTGCAGATCAATTGGCAGATATTTTTACCAAATCTCATCCACCAGGACGACTCAATGATCTTATATCCAAACTCAAGTTGGCTTCGCCCTATAGAGTTTGAGGGGGGGTGTTAGAATATTATATTTCCGTAATATTATATTATCGTAATATTCTCAGTATATTACGGAAATATTCGATACCGCATTTATTATTGTAAATATGCTGATTTTGTAATTATTTTATTTTCTTTATTTTAAGGCCTTATTCAACTATAAATAGGCCATTATATTGTACAGTTAAAAACACATCAGAAATACAATATTTCTTCTCTACAATTATCTTTCTGTTGTCTATTTCAACACGATATTTGGTTTCTGGGTTGTAATTTTTTTAGGCCTTGGTTTAGGTTGGCTTTTATTTAGTGTTGGAATTGAAGGTTTGAAGATCTGGTCTCATTTAAACGAAATTGTGCATCAAGATTTACAGTGTGCCTCAATTGCAGTCACGATTTAAAATCTTTCTAACATTCAAAATAAACTTTTAGAAGGTTTCAATCGTAGTCTCGATTGAAGCTCATTCGACTACAACATTGACCAATCTTGTTTAATCATCGTGCTTGGTTCACCCCATTCTTTTGCGCTTAATCGTACGTATAAATAAAGTATATCTATGCACCCAACTTAAACCGATAAAAAGGATAAACTTAATCATTTAATTACTGTTGAAATATTGAGTTAAAATTGTGCATCGGCATCAATTACAGTAGCTCTTAAAAGCAGAATCTGAACCACAGAAAGACTTTGTTGAAGGTTTTATTCAGAATACTTGAGATTTTGCTAGAGAATCGAATGATCCAACGGCGGATATTGATTTTGTAGGATCGGAGACTCTTGAGAGCGGTGATCCTCTGCTTGTATAAAGTTGGTGGCAACCATAGGAGCTTCACCAGTACTGGTTGTATTTGTTCTGGCTGTTCCAAATTCAAGGACAGATCATCCAAAAGTTTGTACATGTACCAAAAACTAATTGCATTGAAAATTAACATCAGAAGCCCAAAAGTAGTAAGTACTCAATTATGAATTAAAAAAGAAAAAAAGATATATAATTATTCAAAGAAATTCATAACAACTTGTAAATTCGTAATCAGGTATAAGTGAAAACAACTTACAGGTACGTTTGTTTCAAAGTAAAATGCCTTTTAAAAGAAATTATTTTTGAGGAAAGTCATTAATTTTTCGTTGTTTAGTTTATAAGACCTTAAAAATAATATCAATCATATTTGCTGTTTGATTTGTACAAAAAATGTTTTCCTTTTTTTTTTTCGGTAACAAACTACTTTCATAAAAACCAACCGAACACAACCCTCCCAAGGAGGGAAAAGAAAGGGGTGAATCTTTTCTACTACATATTGGTAAAGAAAGGGGAGGGGAGAATGATGAGGGAATGCAGTTCGAGAGAACTTTTGCCGCAACCCTATATGCTACATGATAGGCGCAGAAGTTTGTACTTCTGTTAGTTTTTCTAGTCTCCCAAAGAGAGGAGGCTGGAAAAAGTGATAAAAATTTCAGAGATTACATATTTAATATGTCAATCCAAAACATTAGTAGGATTCTATAAAGCTAAAATAACAATAGAGGAGTCCCCTTCTAGAATGAACTTTTCAAGGTGTAAGAAAACTGTCAGGGAGCCAACCAAGAGGGTTGCTTGAGCTTCACCATATGTGGGATTACAAGGAGGCCTGACTTGGGAGAATATTTTTCCTATTATGACTGGAAACCATATGAAAACTACTTAAATTTACTTGATAATATCAAATACTATCACCAACTTCTTTTTTAAGGGGGAGGAGGCCAGGAGGAGCCTGAGGAGAATATCAGTACATTTTAGAGAAATAAAATTATTTTCAAAATAAATTAAAAAAAATTGACCCTTACAAAAACCACTAACTGGAATGGGGAGATCATATTCCCATTGTTGGAGACAGAGCAACTTAGATTTTGAAGTTCAATGCAAGATAGACAAGTATTGGTGGAATCCAACATAATTGGGATAATATTCTGAATTGGGCAGTAAACGTCTAGACCTAACTTTTTGGCCAACGGGATGGCCAAGCCATTCCCTAGGGCTACTCTCAATGGCCAAAAAGGCGGTGACCGAAATCACCGCAAGAGGTCATGGGGTATTTCGACCACCTCCTGACGCTAATTTGGTGGTGACCGAACCATTTCTAAGGTCCAAATCACCCTTAATGGCCAAAACCACCTTCAAGGCCCTTAGAGGTGGTTCGGTCACCTTATTCCGGCCCTAAGGATAGCTCAACCACCCTCAATGGCCAAAATAGGGAGGCCAACCCTATTTTCACTTTTAAATTACAGTAATTTTTTTTTTAATTTAAGAAAACACCATTTGAAAAGCATAAATAATGACGAACTAACTGTTTCCAGACAAACTTAAAAAAAAAAAAAAAAAAAAAAAAAAAACAAAAAAAACTGTTTCCATACAAAGATACTACCGTAACCATACTGTTGGCCTACCTACCATCAACATCATACATCGACGACGTAGTCGGGAAGGATTGCGTATAGTCCTCAAATTCAACCGCATCAGCACGACCTTTTTTCTTATATGGCATCGCCACCTCCTCCAGCAGCGCCAACTCGCGCTCCAAGTACCTCACCACCAGCCTCATCGTTGGGCGTGCCTCGGCGTCATCATTTGAACAAATTAATCCCAGTTTGAGCACCAAAGCAGCCTCATCCTCATCAAACTTTCCCTCCATCCTTGGGTCTACAACATCAAGCACTGCTCCTACCGCCCACTTCTCCCAAACCCAGCCCACCAGCATCAGCTCCTCAGACGATGCTGTAGGATTAATGGGCCTTCTACCGCAAACCACTTCCAGCATCAAAGCGCCAAAGGCATACACATCAGAGCCGGTCGTAGGCTTGCTTGTCCGCGTCAGCTCAGGTGCCATATACCCAAGCGTGCCCATCACCCTGGTGGTGCTTGGGTTGGAGCCGTGCTCGTATAGCTTCGCAAGACCAAAATCGCTCAGCCTTGCATTAAACTCAGAATCCAATAAAACATTTCCGGCCTTGATGTCTCTGTGAACTACAGCTTTTTCCCACTCCTCGTGCAAGTATAGAAGCCCTGAAGCCACTCCTTTGATGATCTTAAACCTTTGTTCCCAGCTTAGGATTGATTTGGGCTCATCAAAGAGATGCTTGTCCAAGCTTCCATTGGGCATGAATTCATACACAAGTAGCAGATCAGCTTCCCGACGACACCAACCCAATAATTGAACCAAATTTCTATGACGCAGACGACCAATAGTAGCAACCTCCGATATGAACGCTTGCAAACCCCGTTTAGAATCCTGGGGAATACGCTTGACAGCAACTTGGGTGTCAGAGTTTGGAAGAGTTCCTTTGTAAACTCGACCGAACCCACCAGACCCAAGTAGCTCTGTCTCTTTGAAACCCCTTGTTGCTTTCTTCAGCTCCTCGTAAGGAAATCTATGCGGACCAATATCATTCTCCCAGTCCTCAACCACATCAGCCTTCTTGATCCTCCTGACGATGTAAAACGTCAAAGCAGCAAGCAAAATCACAGCCAAAGCACCTGAAAGTAGTGAGACACCAACAATTAGGCCTGTCTGACTCTTTTTGGTCCCACTGGCAGTACCGGAGAGCTGTGGCGTAGGAAGTTTATCTAAATTCAGAGATTTAGCGTCTCCATTCATGTTGAAGCTCCAACCCAGGATATAGTGCGAGCTCGTGACTAAACCAATAGAAGCAGAAAACCCGATGTACATGGATTCATAAAGAATTTGTGAGAGGTTAACTTTATAGGACAAAAGTACAGAAGTGGGTTTAGCAGAGTCCATCGCAACCCTGACATCCAATTGATTTGTAGGTGAATTATAATCGATCCATGCCTGAATTACCCGACCACTCGTCAAATTAAAGGGGATCGGAGCAGATTTGTTGGATATTATGTTATTGATGTCGACGGCAACATGGTTGTCATCGGTTTCATTGTACTCCTGGTTCATGTAAGTGTCGAATTCGATTGCTAATACGTGGTTAGAGAAGTTTCCATTATTGCTGGCGTTGAACAGGCCAATAAATTCGCCTGGTCTACCCCCAGGAAGCCCTTTTACGGGAGAGATTGCGAAAGCGAGACCATCGCCGCCTTGTCTCCATGGCTGGGGGATTATAACGAAAGCGAAGGAGGTGGAGAAGGACATGACTTCGCCGCTGGAGTTCTTGAACTGGATTGGGTATGAATAAAACGCGTGGCCGAGGACCATGGTCGAGTTGTAGTCTGTTAGCTGAAGTACACCATTGTTCTCAACCTCTGCAACGCCTTCTAAGGTCAAGTTGTTGCCTGCAGCACTGAACCCGCCGCTGAACTCGTCCAACAAGGGTGTAGCTACATCGGGCTTTACTAGATTTAGGAGTAGAAGGAAAACCCAGATAGAGATGAGTCTTTCTGCCATTTAAGAGCGAAAAATGAATTCAGCTTTGTGAGGTAGAGAGAACGATACTCTTTGTAGTTTGTATTTGTGAGTGGAGGCACCACGTGAGACACAGAGGCGTCAGCCTTTGTTCTATAGCCTACAGGAACACGCAGAGTGTGTTGTGTTTGGTGAAGACCAAAAACAAGAAACAAGAGTGTTTTGACGAAGAAGAAAGGTGTGACACGCGGGTGTTTAGATTCAACAACCGAGACGGTGGGACAAAACTCAGTCTGAAGAATGGTGTGACCATGGAGGAAATTGAGGTTTTACACACAGTCGCTTCCGTAAGTGATTGGATGGTTATTTGTGGTCAGATTCGGATTAAATTTTATTTTGTACTTTTTGGGAATGGGGGAGGAATCGGTTTGAGCATTTACATCCGGTTCAATAAAATGATCCTTTTAATTTTTTTTTTTTTTAAGATTGTTTTGCCTAACGGGTTTGTCTCTATTTCCTTTTAAATGGTGAAGATTTTTTGGTTTTTGGTTTTTTGTTTTTTTGTTTTTTTTTTACATATCCACACAAAAAAAAGAGAAGATATTTAAATTAATAATTTCTGCTTTATAAAGTATGATTCTTAATCAATTGAGTTATCTCTTACGAACCTTTAATTTTTTTTTTTTGACTAAAAGAGTTAAAGTGTTAGATTTTCTCAATTGCTTAATTGCTTGTGAAACTTTTTTTTTATTGCTCTTGTTTAAATTCACCATTTGAATGACGAATTTACGTTTTAATAAATAAATAAAAAATGTATTCTTCACGTGTTGGTAGCCTCTAGATACTGCTATAGAAAAGACCTTGTAAACTCACTATTATCATGATGGTGAGAGATTTAACTATACTATGTAACGTGGTTTTTTCCTTCACATAAAGGGTTTTTCATGAAAAATATGTGGTGGTGTCTTGTTTGTGGGTTGTTTAATTTATTTTTCTACCTTATTAGTGAGTTGTTATTTAGTATTACATTGACTATTTAAGGTGCGTTTGGGATTGCGAATTCGTAAGAATAATTTGTGTTTTTAAAAAATATCAAAAAACGTAAGGTGTTTGACATTGTAATTTAAAAAGCACTTAATTTAAAATAGGAAAAAAAATATGCTATTTCTATAAGCAAGCTAGGAACTGCTTATTTGAAAAAGCACAAATTTAAACCAAAATTATGATTTTTCATAACGAATATTTAATAAAAAAATATTTTTTAATATGTTTTATCAAAAGTCTTTGTAATTTTAAAAATGTAACTTTTAAAATCGCACTTATTGAAATCACATTCCCAAACAGAAAGTAAAATACATAATTTCCACCGTGTGTGTCTTGATTGTTGAAAACTCCATCGTTTGGAATGTGGTAAAAAAAATGTAGGGTAATCAACAATTAACCAAATTAACCATTTTTCAAGTAAAAAAGTTGAAATTATTCTTTTTAATATGAAATCAACTTTCATGAATCGATAGGTAAAAATACCTTTATTGATGCCGACCACACCAATACTTATCCCATGTGTATCACACCCACAAACCGAAAGTGGCCTTTAATTTAGCTTCTAATTTCTAATGTAAGTCATTCTTTTTACTTTTTTATAGATAAAGTAAGTCATTCTTTTTTAATAAACTAAGTCATCCTTTATCTTTATCTTTTTATAGATAAAGTAACTCGTCCTTTATACATATATAATAGACTAGTTTGTTGGCACGTGCCTTTTTGTTTTTAATTTTTTTTTTTTGCCAATAACATTATCAATCATTTCAGCTGAGTTATTATATAAAATTGTAAAAGAAAGTGTAGTAGAATATTAATTCGATGATCCTCTCAATTTCTCTCCTGATTTAAGGAGAAAGATAAATTCACTCTGTCACTAAGCCACCAAAATTTTCTTTTACACTCTTATTTTCAATTTTCTTTTATCTTTCTTTGATTCTTTCTCTTTCCTCACTCCATCATGCCTCCTTCCATCATTTTCTTTTCTTTTCATTTTATTCATTTCCTCTGGGCATCTCGCCAACCACTAAACAATTCCTGAGCAATACTATTCAGAAGCATTTCATGCGCACCTTGTCCGCAAAAGGAGGAGTGCTACTCATATAATATTCTTTCTATTTTAATTAATATTCTACATATTAGTTTAAGTCATAACCTCCTTTATATGTTTCTGGACGCATCTTTGTCATCATTTAAGCAATATATATTTTTTTCCAATTCAATACAAAAACTTTCATATTATTTTGTTGCCTTCGCATGTGATCTCTCTCCTTCCATTTTCTTTCCCTCACATTTTTTTTTTCTTTAAATTTCACTTTCTCCCCAACTTGGTCGACACACCACTTTACCAATTTTATTTTATTTTATTTTTTTCACTTGCCGACAACATCGCTCGCTCAATTTTTTTTTTTTTTTAATTTTTTTTCATGCACACAACACGTTTTTTTTCTTTGTTTTTCTCACTTTTCTCCCAATTTTTTTTCCCTCTTCCTCTTTCCTCCTTTCACCATTTTCTCCATCCACACGCAGCACCATTCTTCCTCTCTTTCCTTCTTCATTTTTTTTTCTTTTTTTATTCAGGGGTGTGTGCGTGGGGAGAGGAAAATATACCCAAAAGAATATATTAAAAAACACCTAAAAATTAATACACAAAATGAACCAGGATTAACACGGGAATATTAGGAAAAATATATAAACAAAAACAATACTCAAAAAACTTAAGATTAAACCCAGAAGATTTAAGAAAAAAAACACAAATCAATAGCCAAAAGCTCAGCATTAACCCATAATCATCTATAATTCGGGCAAACTCAAGAAACACAGAAAACAACACATCAATTCAATACCCAAGAGCTCAATACAAGGTAAAAAAAAAAAAAAAAAAAATCCAAAACAAAACCCAAAAGTTCAAGATTAAGAGAAAAGCTTAAGATTAAGATTAATCAAGAAGATTATGAAAAAAATATACAAGAAAACCTAGAATGATATACACAAAAGCTGAAGAGTAACCCGAAAGACAAATCCCAACAATAATACCCAAAAGCTTAAGAGATTTAAGAGAAACATATACAAAAAAAACCTCAAGATTCAGAAGATTAAGAGAAAAATGAACCAAAAGCTCAATTGATGAATTCTTACCGGTGTGCGTAAAAGCTGAAAATTAACCTGAAAAAAAAATCCCAAAAAAATACCCAAAAGCTCAAGAGATTCAAGAGAAAAATAAAAAATTAAAAAAAAAATCCAAAAATCAATACCAATAAAATCTCAAGATCGAGAAGATTTAAGAGAAAAATGAAACGAAAAAAAACTCAAAAGATCCAGACGATTAAGAGGAAAATGAAAAAAAAAAAAAAAATCCAAAAATCAATACCAAAAAATCTCAACAGTCAGAAGATTAAGAGAAAAATTAACCAAAAAAACCCAAAAATCAAAATACCAAAAAAATCTCAACATCCAGAACATTAAGAGGAAAATGAACCAAAAAAACCTCAAAAGATCCAGAAGACTAAGAGAAAAATAAAATAAAATAAAATAAAAACCCAAAAATCAATACCAACAAAATCTCAAGATACAGAAGATTAAAAGAAAAATGAATCAAAAAAATTCCAAAAATCAATACCAAAAAAATCTCAAGATCCAGAAGATTAAGAGAAAAATGAACCAAAAGCTCAATTGATCAATCCTTACTTGTGTGTAAAAGCTGAAAATTAACCTGGAAAACAAATCCCAAAAACCAATACCCAAAAGCTCAAGAGATTTAAGAGAAAAATATTGAAAAAACAATACAAATAAAATCTCAAGATCAAAACCGGGTGTCAGAGAAGAGAAGAAGAGAGGGAGACCGTGGGTGAGAAGAAGAGGGGGAGGGAAAGAGTGAGGCAGCAGGCGTGGAGATAAGGAGGAAGAAAGAAAGAGAACAGAGTAAGAGGGAGAAGAACAAGAAGGAGGCTACGTGCGTGGTTTCTTATAATGATGCGACGTGGAGATTAAGTCATGGTAGTTTGACACGTATGTCAAACGTGGAGAAGCTATCTTCTGGAGTACCCTCTCTGTCGGATGCTCTCATCTTTCTCTTTTTTCTTGTTTTTCTTTTGTTTTCTTCTTCCTTGCTTTTACATTTGGGTCCCTCATAAATAAAATAAAAAGACATAAATAACCTTCCTTGATTTCACTATAAACAACAAAAAGTAAAGGAAAAATGGTCTCTCAATATAAAACAAAAATTTAGGAACAAAATGGTCTCTCAATATCAAAGATTTGTTATGCATTCGCTCTTTTTATATAAAGAAGAAATTCAAGGGTAAAATGGTATTTCATTATGAAATAAAGTTCTTCTCTTCCTTGTTTTACATTTGAGGTGGGTCCCTCATAAATAAAATGAAAATGACACAAACAACCTTCCCTCATTTCAATACAATTAGGGGTGTAAATGAGCCGAGTTTGAGTGAGTTTTCCTTGTTTGGGCTCGGTTTGTTTAAATTTTACTCGAGCTCGAGCTCGAGCTGAGCTTAAGGACGAGCCAAAAAATCGAGCTCGAGCTCATAATAAGTTGAGTCGAGCCAAGCCAGTTCGCGAGCTGGCTTTTATATTTAATTTAATTTATTTATTATAAATTTAAACTTTAAGTATTCTTAAACGGCTCAAGAAGCTAGCTTGCATATGAGCATTTGCTTAGTCTAGCTAACTGAATATGGAGCCTGAGTCAATACAGCAAAACATTTGGTTTTAAAAAGAGAGGATATGTGTTCTTTTATAAAATGATGCATATTAGAAAAAAAAAATCATCAATTTTTAATATTAATATGAGCAATTATGTGAACAACTACCAATTTGAGCTTTATACGAATTGCTCACGAGCTTAGCCGTGTCGAGCCGAACTTGCTTCGTTTAATATTCGAACCAGGATTCGTGTTTACGAAACGCTTCATTTAATATTCAATTCGAGCACGAGCCGAGCCCGAGCTTGCTTGCGAGACGCTTTGCTCACTTAATAGCCCTAAATACAATCAACAAAAATTAAAGGAAAACTGAGGAAAATAGTCTTTCACTTCCAAATAATTTCGTATGCATTCGCTCTTTTTATATAAAGAAGATAAAGCAAGTCTTTTTTTCTTTTTTTTTTAATTGTTGCATCTCGTGGAATATTCCACAAAATCATAGTGGATGCACAAATAGTCCACAAATATTCCAAAAATTTATTTACACGGGCATAGGACGCTTGTTTTGGTAACATTTATTTATTTTATAGAAAATGTTTAAAAAAATTGTCAAACTCATTTTTTCACTTCAATAAAACAACTTTCTTTACCTTTTTTTTTTCCCTTGAAAAAAAATTTCAAAATTTTGTTACTTTTGTATTACTTTATATCACATTAATCAATTCTTATTACTATTAAAAAAAAATATATTTTTAAGTACAAAATACATGAGAATAGGGAGAAAAGGAAAAGGCAAGAAGAAAATAATTCATTTTAGGGTAATGTTATCTTTCATATTAAATTTTTATATCGATTAATGTGATAAATGACTGACATAAGAAATTACTTAAAACACATCATATCAGTCAGTTTGAAACTGATGTAAAACTTTAATGTGCAGTGTGTAGCACAAATAGCATTACTCTTCATTTTATCCCACATTGAAAAAGTTGAAAAAACATATATTGCTTTATAAGAAATTAACTTTCACTTAGTCTAAATTGGCTTTTGAGTAGAAACTCTACTATTGTCACCGGAATGAAGCACCGACCACATATTGCATAGTTGTTTTGACCTTTTAGGCGCACTTGCCACTACTCTATTATTTTTGTGTGAGATATAATGCATTTTTAAGCATGTATAACCCATATTCCAACTATGGGCGACTTTTTCATTAGGCCAATTAAGGCATGAGAATTCGGTTATATAAGTTGCTGAAGGGAAAATTGCCTGCTAAATAACATTCCTTTGGCAAAGGTGCGTTCGGGTCACTGAGTTGTATGATCATCTAAAACCGATGGGCCTTCATGATACTTAAGGACTAGTTGAACTTTTTTTGAAAAGTGAGCCATTTTCAGGGTCCATTAATATTTGGGGCCTCCACCAACCATTATAGCATATTTTCACCCAAATTTAAAGAACCTCACCTAATTGGAAATTTATAGGGAGACTTCATTGTTGGAGACAGGAAATTGAGGAGGGGGGTGAGCCTTGAGGTACGGCGGGGCAAGGTGAGCAAGAGGGAGCAGCAACTAGCAAAGGAAGGTGGCAACTTAGGTTTTGAATATCAACGCAAGAATGACAAATATTGGTAGAAATAGAATTCGGCATAATTGGGATAATATTGTCAGGCATAACTTTTACTGTAAGTATCAAAATGGCGGATAAAAAACCAATCTAAAATGCATTTTGGCGCACATGTTGTGGCCACCCAACTATGCTCGATGAACACCATTTTCAGGGAAATGATGCGGGAAAAAGAAAGGGAGGCAACTTCTATCTTAGTTAAATGGAGAAGTATATTTTATTTAAAATTATATTCAAGCTTTAAAGAAATATCTTAGTATTGGTCCCATATATAGTAACAAAGCGAACAACCAATAGAAAGAGAAGAATAATTTTGCCATTGGTTGAGTTCTTTTTCTATGCTTTTTTAATTTTCTTTTGAATAAAACAGTACCTACCATAAATGCCATAAGTTTATATATATATATATATAGAAATTATTTAAAGTTAAAATATATATATGGGCCAACGGCCTACCTGCCATAAATGTCATACACGGATGACGTAGTCGGAATGGTCCGAGTGGATTGCGTAGAGTCCTCAAACTCAACAGTACCCCGACCACCACCTTTTCTCTTATTTGGCATCGCCACCGCCTCTTGCAGCGTCAGCTCGCCCTCCAAGTACCTCACCACCAGCCTCATCGTCGGGCGTGCCTCGGCTTCGTCATTTGAACAAATCAAGCCCAGTTTGAGCACCAAAACAGCCTCAGCCTCATCAAACTTCCCGTCCATCCTCGGGTCTACAACATCAAGCACTGCTCCTACCGCCCACTTCTCCCAAACACAATCCACCAACAGCATCAGCTCCTCAGACGATGCTGTATGATTAATGGGTCTTCTACCGCATATCACTTCCAGCAACAAAACGCCGAAGGAAAACACATCCGATCTGGTCGTCGGCTTGCTTGTGCGCGTGAGCTCAGGTGCCATATACCCCAACGTCCCCACCAACCTGGTGGTGCTTGGATTAGAGCCGCGCTCGTATAGCTTCGCAAGACCGAAATCGCTCAGCCTTGCATTAAACTCAGAATCCAATAAAACATTTCCGGACTTGATGTCTCTGTGAACTACAACTTTTTCCCACTCCTCGTGCAAGTATAGAAGCCCTGAAGCCAATCCTTTGATGATTTTGAACCTTTGTTCCCAGCTCAGGACTGATTTGGGCTCATCAAACAGGTGATTGTCCAAACTTCCATTAGGCATGAATTCATACACAAGTAGTAGATCAGCTTCTTGACGGCACCAACCCAATAATTGAACCAAATTTCTATGACGAAGACAACCAATAGTAGAAACCTCCGATATGAACGCTCGCAAACCTTGTTTTGAATGTTGGGAAACACGCTTGACAGCAACTTGGGTGTTTGAGTTTGGCAGAATTCCTTTGTAAACTCGACCGAATCCACCAGACCCAATTAGCTCTTTCTCTTTGAAACCTTTTGTTGCTTTCTTCAGCTCCTTGTATGGAAATCTATGCGGACCAATATCATGCTCCCAGTCCTCAACCACATCAGCCATCTTTTTCCTCCTGATGATGCAAAACGACAAAGCAGTAAGCAAAATCACAGCCATTGAAACAGAGACGCCAACAATTAGGCCTCCACGATTCTTTTTGGTCCCAGTGGCAGTAGCGGGGAGCTGAAGCTTAGGAAGTTGAGATAAATCGAGGGATTTAGCGTCTCCATTCATGTTGAAGCTCCAACCCAGGATATAGTGCGAGCTCGCTGCTGAACCAGTTGCAGCAGAAAACCCGATGTACATGGATTCGTAAAGAATTTGTGAGAGGTTAACTTTAGAGGACAAAAGTACAGAAGTGGGTTTAGCAGAGTCCGTCGCAACCCTGACATCCAATTGATTTGTAGGTGAATTATAATCGATCCATGCCTGAATTACCTGACCACTCGTCAAATTAAAGGGGATCGGAGCAGATTTGTTGGATATTATGCTATTGATGTCGACGGCGACATGGTTGTCATCGGTTTCATTGTACTCCTGGTTCATGTAAGTGTCGAATTCGATCGCTAATACGTGGTTCGAGAAGTTCCCATTATTGCTGGCGTTGAACAGGCCAATAAATTCTCCTGGTTTACCCCCAGGAAGCCCTTTTACGGGAGAGATTGCGAAAGCGAGACCGTCGCCGCCTTGTCTCCATGGCTGGGGGATTATAACGAAAGCGAAGGAGGTGGAGAAGGACATGACTTCGCCGCTGGAGTTCTTGAACTGGATTGGGTGTGAATAAAACGCGTGGCCGAGGACCATGGTCGAGTTGTAGTCTGTTAGCTGAAGTACACCATTGTTCTCAACCTCTGCAACGCCTTCTAAGGTCAAGTTGTTGCCTGCAGCACTGAACCCGCCGCTGAACTCGTCCAACAAGGGTGTAGCTACATCGGGCTTTACTAGATTTAGGAGTAGAAGGAAAACCCAGATAGAGATGAGTCTTTCTGCCATTTAAGAGCGAAAAATGAATTCAGCTTTGTGAGGTAGAGAGAACGATACTCTTTGTAGTTTGTATTTGTGAGTGGAGGCACCACGTGAGACACAGAGGCGTCAGCCTTTGTTCTATAGCCTACAGGAACACGCAGAGTGTGTTGTGTTTGGTGAAGACCAAAAACAAGAAACAAGAGTGTTTTGACGAAGAAGAAAGGTGTGACACGCGGGTGTTTAGATTCAACAACCGAGACGGTGGGACAAAACTCAGTCTGAAGAATGGTGTGACCATGGAGGAAATTGAGGTTTTACACACAGTCGCTTCCGTAAGTGATTGGATGGTTATTTATGGTCAGATTCGGATTAAATTTTATTTTGTACTTTTTGGGAATGGGGGAGGAATCGGTTTGAGCATTTACATCCGGTTCAATAAAATGATCCTTTTAATTTTTTTTTTTTTTTTAAGATTGTTTTGCCTAACGGGTTTGTCTCTATTTCCTTTTAAATGGTGAAGATTTTTTGGTTTTTGGTTTTT
>CM017321.1:16611371-16648610 GCA_006937295.1 Carpinus fangiana | reverse complement strand
TATTTTAACTAAATATTTGTTGACCTGAAATATAAACGCTCTAATGGCTGTCTTTTATGTGAAGAAGCTTCGGTTGTTGATAGCCAGGATAGTGACAAGAGAATCTCCTTCTACGAAGATAGGACAAGATCTCAAAGAAAAAAAATTAAATTTAGGCCAATGAGAGCAGCAAAGATTTCACCTTCTGAGACATAAGTACTGGAGTTGGAGCTTTCTAGTGCAGATAGTCACCACGGAGCTTCCACCCAGCTATCATCTGAGGAGTTAACATGCTTCCAGGCTGCCTGATGAGAAGAAACAGTGGAGTTTATCTGTTTAAACAGAGCATCAATATCAAATTTTGAGGAATCATGCACCACTAAATTCCTATTTAACCATATTAAATCTGGTTAAATAAAAAGTGAAATGGCTTATACTTGAAATGGGGACAATTTTATTCCTGAAAATAATTTTAATGACTAGGATTTGACATAAAAAGAGCACTAATTAGTAGGACGTGCCATTTTTTATTTTCTGTTCTGTTTTTCCAGCAGACTTTGTTTGGTTGGCTAGAATCTGCCATGCCCCACGAGTGTGTGATTGGTGCTTTTGAGGCCCCAAGTTCCCCGGATATCCACTGAAAAATGTGGAGGTTTCCATTGGCCAGGCTCGAAAGGGTGGTTTGCCTAGCAACTAATTAAACCTCATCTGGGCTGCATGGATTCTAATTAAACATCCCTTCTCTTGGGTTTTGAGAGAACCGATGGTCTTTTTTTTGTTCCTCTTTTTCCGGGCTTCCTGCTTTCCCTTCCACCCATTACCTAGGCAAGGAAACCCTTCAATATTTTCATAAACTTGAGGTTAATGCAAGATTTCGTTATCCACAAAGGCTTGAAAACTCTCTTTTAGTAATCGAGGGGTTCTTGAATCCCAAAGAAGCATATAAACATTGCCTAGGAAAGAACTTTGGACAGAGAGTACTTGTAGTTGGCTGTTTTGTAGTGATAGGTCCAGTCAGAGTCGGTATAGATAAATTGATAATCTCCACTTAGGGTGAAGTAATCACAATACAAATCTTTATTTAGGGCTGGAGAAATACTACAATACAAACACTTTCTTCTCTACCTCTCCTATTCTAATGACACAAATATATATAAACTTAATACAACAACAGTTATTACTTTTACCGAAGAAAACTACTCACAATCTAAGTAAACTACCCATTTAACTAAAGATAACTACCCACAAGTTAAGTAAACTACCCACTACCCATTTTAACAAATCTTAACCCATGATGGTGAGGTGGATGTTGAGTCCTATGAGACCTATCATTCGCTAGGGGTATTCAACTGGTAGGTTATAATCAATCCACCAACCGATAATAGATAACCACTTTGGTAGTCGGTTATGAAAAATCACTAACTGATTAGGTCCGTTGCAGTTAGCGGTTTTAGGGGTTAAGAAAATGCGGTTATAACTGATAACCAACTATATATATAAACTATTAAAAACACCAAAACAATGTCGTTTTGGTGGAAGAATAAGATGAAACCATTGAAACCGGTAGGGTTTCATCTTATTATCCCTATGTTTTTTTAGCCATGTTTTTGGGCTACAATTTATTGGGCCATGTTTTTTTTCATCATTTTTGAAACTTTTTTTGGCCCAAAACCCTTAAAATAAGACCAAAAATAGCAAATTAAAGGCCAAAAACACTTAAAAAACCCAAAAGCTCATTTTAAAAATAAGCGGTTATAACCGATTGGTTATTGAATTGAATAATCAATAACCGCCGGTTATAAAATAACTGATAACTGACTATGAGGTTGTGGTTATTAAAAACTAATAATTGCACAACTTGGTTGCGGTTATGGTTATAGTAAATAACCGACGATTATAACTGTTTGAACAATCAGGTCATTCGCAACTCCCACCCTAAGTAGAGTATTATCTTGTTTATCTATATTGACTATGACCGAGACCTATCAAGTAGCCTTTGGATTCAAGCTAAATAATGTAATATTAACCCTCATACTATTGAGTGTAGCTTAGAACCTGTTTGAAATTGTGTTTGAGTAACTTAAAAGTATTTTTAACACTCAAATTTTTTTTTTAAAAAAAAAATATTCGTTTAGTAAAAAAATTAAAAGCGCTTTTAAGAATTCAAAAAACATAAAAATGCTTAAAAACACACTTTTAACAAAATTTTCAAAATAAAACTTTTACCTAAAAATTTTATTTCTCAAATGCAATTTCAAAGAGGCTTTTAATAGTATGGAATTGAAATTTTCTGTGCAGTTTCGTGGGACTCTGTCCTCTGAGCTTGATTATACTATTTATGATGGGCAACAGCATAAGGGGTATCCTTTATTGGACTCTGCACTAATCTGCCACTTGATTGACTGTTTGTATAGTGGGTTCGTTCCGGCAAAGCAACCTAAATTTCTGTCGGAATTCAGAAAGGTATGTTCATCTTACGGTAATGAACATTTTTGAGTTTAGATTGCACTTAAAGCCCACCTCAGCTCACATCAGGCTTTCCTCTCATGATAAGGTCGAGCTCACTATCAATTTTATATTATTCTATTCTCTTTTGAATTTGAGGGACCTTAGAATAATTTTCATGATTTAGTTTTCTTATATGTCTTCATCAATTCCCTATTTTATTTGGTTTATCTTGCCCTATTTTCCTACACCTTAATTCCTCTATAATCTATAAATACCGTCAAATGCGCAATACAATTTCATATGTTTCAACGTAATGAAAATGGTTAAAGACACAACATCAAACAAATAGAGCACCCAGTTTCAAAAACTATGGCAAATGACAATTGTTTACATTCAATATAGACAGGCATATAATATTTTCGTTAATCATTAACTACTACATATTTTATATGCGTTATTAATATATATATATATTTTTAAAAAAAGGGGTTGGCTTCCATCTCCTTTTGACCTTGGTGGCGCAAGCTACCCCATATTTGTTTTTAGTTTTTTTTTTTTAATTATATTAATAAAGCATATGGGACATATATCAGTTGCTTATTGGTTTGATTTGGCACACNTGAAAATGGTTAAAGACACAACATCAAACAAATAGAGCACCCAGTTTCAAAAACTATGGCAAATGACAATTGTTTACATTCAATATAGACAGGCATATAATATTTTCGTTAATCATTAACTACTACATATTTTATATGCGTTATTAATATATATATATTTTTAAAAAAAGGGGTTGGCTTGACCATCTCCTTTTGACCTTGGTGGCGCAAGCTACCCCATATTTGTTTTTAGTTTTTTTTTTAATTATATTAATAAAGCATATGGGACATATATCAGTTGCTTATTGGTTTGATTTGGCACACAGTTGGAATATTGGACTAAACATGAATAAAAGTACAATTTGCATTTCTTAGATGTATACAAGATCCATTTAATATCGTGTTAAACCACAAGTCCCAAAAACGTAATTGACCTTAGTAAAATTATAACCGTAAGAGTCTCAACCCTAAATTCTTTATCTATTTTTTCTTTCTTTGCTAATGCTTATTAATCCCTTACTTTATATTTTACATAAATTTCTAAGAAAGTCTAAACACTCTTCTCCTATTTTCCTTCCATACAATTTTTAAAAAAACCAGCAATCTGATATGTAGATGTGGATGCTACAAATCTAATGACAAAGCAGAACACATAGTTTTACTAGAAAAATATCAAAAGGCCCCCCAAAATAATAGCTGTTTGCAAGTTGGTCCTCCAATGTTTAAAAGGTAATAAAATAATCTCACAAAGTACCAAAATTTATCAAAAAGTGGCCACTTCGTTAGCAGCCCCGTCAGTTTTGAGTTGTTGGTCTTCTTAATTAGGCTATACACAAAGTGTGGTCTAGTCACATCTGTAGTTTAAATTTGGAAAGCAATATGATATGATAATACAAAGGAGAAACCGACGTAATAGGCTTATATGGATGCATGCAAAATTGACATTTGTCGGGGAGGATTTTTTGGAATCATGTGAAATTCAATTTAGACCATACAAATACAATAATACATATTCTCGATCTGTTTCCCTTCTATTCGGAAATGGAATGTCAAAAAGGACACAATAAAATCATCCCCCATTTGCAGATGTCAATGAATTTATTAACCTATTTACATCACAACAAATTTACTAACATAACCACGCAGAAGAAATGAAAATCCAAAAACAAAAAAACACTCGGATCGAGATTCTATCTTGGTTATTGAGGAATTGAAAGAAGTGAGCTGGAATAACCAGATTCAAGATCAACATCCCTATTATTACCGGCCGATATTGAAGAGGTTGGATAAAAATGAAAGTAATCCACAAATTCTGAAGCCGCAGCGCCGCCGTTTTTTCCATCATATGCATACGGGGCTTCCACTGCCTCAGGCAGCGCTACCTCCCCTTCCAAGTAACTCACCGCCTGCCTCATGGTGGGGCGTGCCTTGGGCGCGTTGTTGGAACACATCAAGCCTAGCTTGAGCACCACAACAGCCTCAACCTGATTGAACTCACCGCCCAACCTTGCGTCTACAACCTCAAGAAGTGAGCCTGCTCTCCACTTCTCCCACACCCATTCCACCAACATAAGCTCCTCCGGCAATGCTTTAGGATCAATGGGTCTTCTGCCGCATACCACTTCAAGCAGCGAAGCACCGAATGCAAAAACATCTGAGCTGGTTGTAGACTTGACTGTGCGTGTCATCTCCGGCGCTAGATAACCCAGCGTGCCCACCACCCTGGTGGTGCTTGGATTGGAGCCGTGATCGTATAGTCTAGCAAGACCAAAGTCACCAAGCCGTCCGTTTAGCTCAGAATCTAATAAAATATTCGCTGCCTTGATGTCTCTGTGAATCACAGTTTGTTCCCACCCTTCATGTAAATACAAAAGCCCTGAAGCCACACCTTTGATGATCTTGAACCTTTGCTCCCAGCTCAGAATTGTTTTAGGCTCATCAAACAGGTACTTGTCCAAGCTTCCATTAGGCATAAAATCATAAACAAGTAACAGATCGCCTTTCTGCCGACACCACCCTAACAATTGAACCAAATTTTTATGACGAAGACGGCCAATGCTGGCAACCTCCGACACGAATTCTTGCAAACCTTGTTTTGAATCATGGGAAATACGCTTGACAGCAACTTGGGTGTCTGAGTTTGGCAGAGTTCCTCTGTAAACTCGACCGAACCCACCAGACCCAATTAGCTCTTTGTCTTTGAAACCCCCTGTTGCTTTCTTCAGCTCCTCGTAAGGAAATCTATGAGGACCAATATCATGCTCCCAGTCCTCAACCGCTTCAGCCATCTTTTTCCTCCTGATGATGTAAAACGTCAAAGCACCAAGCAAAATCACAGCCAAAGCACATGAAACTGAGACGCCAACAATTAGGCCTTTACGATTCTTTTTGGTCCCAGTGGCAGAGGGGAGCTGGATCTTAGGAAATTGAGATAAATTGAGAGATTTAGCTTCTCCATTCATGTTGAAGCTCCAACCCAGGATATAATGCGAGCTCGTGAACAAACCAGTAGCAGCAGAAAACCCGATATACATGGATTCATTAAGAATTTGTGAGAGGTTCACTGTGTCGGACAAAAGTATAGAACTGGGTTTAGTAGAGTCCATCGCAACCCTGACATCCAATTGATTTGTAGTCGAATTATAATCGACCCATGCCTGAATTGCCCGGCCACTCGTCAAATTAAAGGGGACCGGAACAGATTTGTTGGATTTTATGCTATTGATGTCGACGGCAACATGGTTGTTATCGGTTTCACCGTATTCTGCATTCATGTAAGTGTCGAATTCGACTGCAAATATCTGGTTTGACAAGTTCCCATTGTTGCTGGCGTTGAAGAGGCCAATATAAGAGCCTGGATTACCCCCAAGAATCCCTTTTGCGGGAGAGATTGCGAAAGCGAGCCCATCGCCGCCTTGCTTCCCAGGCTGGGGGATTATAGCGAAAGCGAAGGAGGTGGAGAATGACATGACTTCGCCGCTGGAGTTCTTGAATTGGATTGGGTTTGAATAAAACGCGTGGCCGGGTGCCATGGTCGAGGTGTAGGTTGTTAGCAGAAGTACGCCATTGCTCTCAACCGCTGCAGCGCCGTCTAAGGTCAAGTTGTTGCCGGCAGCATTGAACCCGCCACTGAACCCGTCCAACAAGGGTGTAGCTACATCGGGCTTTACTGGATGCAGGAGTAGAAGGAAAACCCAGAGAGAGAAGAGTTTTTCTGCCATGAGAGGGAGGTAAAGAAGAGTTGAGCTTTGTGAGGCAGAAGAAATTCAGGTTGGTAAATGAATTTAATATGTGGGTGAGCGCGGAGATGTTTGAGAAATTGTTTCGTTGAATTTTCTTTTTTACCTTCTTTTTTTTTTTTTTTCTTCTCTTTGGCCAATAAGAAAATCGCAAGAGAACTCCAAGTATGGGTGTAAACGTATCCCTAGAACAAAGACGGGTTGACCTACTATACTGGCCCCGGGACTTCGTCGTCTTCATCGACCTTGCCTTGGTTTCCGATCATTGAGAGATAATTACCAGCTTCAGAACCACGTGGGATGGAGGTGTACGTGTTGCGCTTTGCATAAAGGAAGTGGGCAACCCGAAAAAGTGCTGCAAAGAGAAACTCAGAGATTGATTAATTCACATGGCAACTCTAAACTCTTCAGGTTATGTTTGAACACCACCCCCACAATTACCGGCCATTTTGAGTCTCACTTCATTGCTTCAATGTCAATTTTTCCAGCTTACTCCACGTGAATTTGGTAACAAATGAGCAGATTATCGTTGAAAGGTTTTATTTGATGATTTATTTATATTAATGTTTCGATGCAATTAAAATTTGTTAGATTACATGATGCTGCTTTGTCACAAGTGCAACCAGCTGTGCACCAAGTGCAGCTACATGATGTTGCCACCTCATCCTTTCCTACATGCACTAATCTTCCTCATCAAGACAAGGATCCCATAGCAACCAAGTCTGCATATGATTCTGTATCTTCAGCATTTATTTATGTCGACACTACAACAAAGGACAGCAGAGATTGAATCTCTAAGACATATGCGAATACTCACTCACAAGGAAAGGATTGCTCCAGCATATATAATCTCATTGCAATTACTGCTTTGTATACTTACTTAGTATAGGTGTTATTTCCATTTGAATATCAATGTAAACAAAATATAAATTCTGATGTACATTACAATTGAGAATTATCAAATACAAAGTATCTTTGACTCAATATTGTTTTTCTCTTTGAATTATTTTATGGTATCAAAGCTCTTAGGATAACTCCTTCGATCCAAACACTACTTCTATGGCTGCTTCATCTTCTTCCTCCATTCCCACCTTCTCTCTACCTAGCATCACTCAACATATTTCCACCAAACTTGACAGCCCCACTGATTACCTAAATTGGGTTTCCCACTTTACACCAATTCTGAATGCTCATGAACTCATGGGTTTTGTTGATGGAAGTGAGCCATGTCCTCCCAAATATGTCATTGATGAAACTGGTAAAGTCTCCTCTACGATCAATCCAGATTACTCACTTTGGCAAAAGAAGGATCAATGCCTTCTCAGCTGGTTCAATACCACTCTGTCAGACCGTGTCCTATCCTCTCTCTATGGATTAAAAACGGCTAGACAAGTTTGGACCACTCTGGCTACTAGATATGCTTCACAATCCAAGGCCAATATCTGCTACCTAAAAAGACAACTGCAAACACTCAACCAGGGCTCTCAATCATGCTCTGCCTTTCTAAATGAAATCAAGTCAGTAGCAGGCTTACTTGCTGCAGCAGGCCAATCTGTAGAAGATGAGGACCTGATCTCCTACGTTCTTGGAGGCCTGAATTCTGACTACACCACATTCATCACATTATTCAACTTCACTATTCGCACCACATCCATGACATTTGAAGAGTTTCAGATAGAACTACTCAACCATGAGCAGCTGCAGGGGAACCATAAACAACAGCAGCAGCCAGCCACTGAGTCTGGTAATTTTGCTCTTTACTCTCAGGCACCAAAACCTCAAACTGAGAATTTTCACAAAGGCAAGTCAGGAGGCTATTCCAAGAATCACTATCAGTCTAATTCCTCAAGAAGCTATCCGAGAAACAACTATAAGTCTTATCCTAGGAAGACTGGAGGTAATCAATTCTCAAAATCGGTCCTTGGTGCACCTCATAATTTTTCTTCCTTCAACAGAGTACCTTGTCAAATCTGTGGAAAGCCTGGCCACCAAGCCTTGGACTGCTTTCACAGAATGGACTACTCATATCAAGGCAAGAATCCACCTTCTCATTTGGCTGCCTTAGTAGCTAGAAATCATTCTCCTGCTGTTGACCAGAATGAAGAGAATCCATGGTATGCAGATAGTGGAACCAACAATCATGTCACGGCTGCTTTAGGCAATTTGACACTCCAAGAACCCTTTAAAGGTGATGATGAGGTTGCTGTAGGTAATGGAACAGGTTTGTCTATCTCAAGTATAGGATCTTCTGTGCTTTACAACTCCAAATTCCCTTTCAAACAGCCTTTCAAATTAAACAATATCCTTCACTGCCCAACTGCAGCAGCAAACCTACTCTCAATTCATAAATTTTGTGTTGATAACAAATGTTGGTTCATCCTAACAGATTCTCATTTTTTTGTGAAGGACAACCTCACGGGGCAGACTCTTTTGCAAGGGCAAAGTAGGGATGGTCTATATCCAATCTTCCTATCCAAGTCTACCAATAAAGTCAGAAAATTTGCTGAATTCCTTGGTGTTTCTGCTTCCTCTAAAATATGGCACAACCGGTTAGGGCATCCTGCACCTCCTATACTCAATAAGGTTAAGCAACTTGCAAAGATTTCCATTGTTGGCTCGTCCTCACTTGAGTCTCTTTGTGAATCCTGTCAAGTTGCTAAGTCCAAGTGTCTCCCTTTTTCTGCTTCTCCTAATGTAACAGTGGGACCTTTAGAAATTATCCACTCTGATGTATGGAGTTCCCCTGTTCCTTCAATCAATGGATATCGATATTATGTTGTTTTCATTGACAATTATTCCAGATTTTCTTGGATTTACCCTTTGCATCATAAATCAGAACTTTTGAATGCTTTGTTAAGTTTAAATGTCTAACTGAGAACTTATTATCCAAGAAAATAAAACATTTTCAATCTGATGGAGGAGGGGAATTCACATCCAATCAGTTTAAACAGTTTCTCACAACCAATGGCATATTACATAGGATTTCATGCCCTTACACTGCTGCACAAAATGGACTTGCAGAAAGGAAGCATAGGCATATTGTTGAAACAGGATTAGCCCTCCTAGCTCACTCTAAGCTTCCCTTACCTTATTGGACCGATGCCTTCAACACAGCAGTTTATCTCATCAATCGATTGCCTACTAGTGTCCTCCAACATAAGAATCCTTATGCCAAACTCCTTCACAAAGAACCAGACTACACAATTCTAAAAGTATTTGGCTGTGCTTGCTACCCACTTCTCAGACCCTACAATAATCATAAAATGATGTATAGATCTCAAAAGTGCATTTTTCTAGGCTATTGTTCTAATTATAGAGGCTACAGATGCTATGATCCTATCTCCTCAAAGATCATTGTCAGCCGCCATGTTATCTTTGATGAAAACACCTTTCCAGCTCAAGATTTAATATCCACCATGCCTCGGCCTTCTGCAAATGCTTCTGCTCCTTCCAAGGTAAGTCCTCCTGCAACTATGCTTATCAACTCTATTACACCAGAACCTAACATGTCACCTATTACTACTGCACACTCTTTAACTTCTCCTGAACCCTCACTTACATTTCTTGAACCTTTATCCAGTCCTATTCCTTCCTCTCCTAAGCATTCCTTTGCAGAAACTCAAATACTCTCCCTTGCATCTTTCTCTCATACCCTGCCTTCAGCTACTATGATCCCTTCAGAACCTTCTCCTATTCCCATTCTCCCTGAACTTGCTCCATCTCACCATCATATGACCACTAGACTTCAGGCTGGTACTCGAAGACCGAAATCATTTCCCAACTACAAACTCTATTACTCTACCAAACACCTTTTAATGGCTATTCATTCCCATGTCATTCTCTCTGCATTACCACTTACTCCCACTAGGTACTCTCAAGCTGCTCAATCTCCTCATTGGCAGAAAGCCATGCAAGAGGAATTTTCTGCTCTCCAAGCCAATCACACCTGGATTCTTTGTCCTAGACCACCTCACAAAAATGTCATCACCAATAAATAGGTTTTTAAAGTGAAACAGAAAGCTGATGGTACCCTTGACAGATGTAAGGCTTGACTAGTTGCTAAGGGGTTTCAACAACTTGATGGCATTGACTACACAGACACCTTCAGTCCTGTGGTGAAATCCAACACCATTAGAGTCATTCTTGCAGTAGCAGTACACTTCCAGTGGCCCACAAGACAACTGGATGTCTCTAATGCCTTTTTCCATGGCACTTTGCAAGTAGAGGTCTTTATGGAACAGCCCCCTGGCTTTGTTGACAACAATTTCCCTAGCTATGTTTGCAAATTACAGAAGTCTATCTATGGTTTGAAGCAGGCTCCCAGAGCCTGGTTTACAAAGCTCTCTACTACCCTTTTTGGTCTTGGTTTTATTGAATCCAAGGTTGATTACTCCCTGTTTATACTTCACAGGTCAGAAGTGCATCTCTTTATGTTAATTTACGTTGATGATATTATTGTCACTGGAAATTCTGCCTCAGCCATTACAACACTGATTACTTGTCTCCAACAATCATTTGCCATGAAAGACCTTGGTCCTTTGCACTATTTCTTGGGCATTCATGTGCAGCCTATGTCAGGAGGTCTTCATCTTTCTCAGACAAAGTACATTTCAGACCTCCTTGATCGTGTCCACATGGCAGGGGCTAAACCAGCTAAGTCACCACTTCTAGCAGGTTCCCAACTCTCCCAACATTCAGGTGATCCACTTGAGAATGCTTCTGAATACAGGCACTTGGTGGGTGCTTTGCAGTATTGCACCCTTACCAGACCAGACATTTCCTTTGTAGTCAACCATCTTTGCCAATTCCTGCATTCTCCAACTACCATTCATTGGACTGCTGCCAAGAGAGTCCTCCGCTACCTCAAAGGAT
The DNA here is from genome assembly GCA_006937295.1 of Carpinus fangiana. Taxonomy (NCBI): domain Eukaryota; kingdom Viridiplantae; phylum Streptophyta; class Magnoliopsida; order Fagales; family Betulaceae; genus Carpinus; species Carpinus fangiana. The sequence continues at coordinate 16,637,473 of CM017321.1, read as the reverse complement.
CCATCAATCATGGCTTACAATTTGGAAAGGGATCCCTTCACCTTAATGCTTATAGTGACTCTGATTGGGCAGGAAATCCAGATGATAGAAGATCCACTACAGGCTTTGCTCTCTTTCTTGGCCCTTGTCTTATTAGCTGGTGTGCTAAGAAGCAACTAGTGGTCTCCAAGTCTAGCACAGAAGCTGAATATAGGTCATTAGCTTTTGCCACAGCTGAACTTTGTTGGTTGCGCATGCTTTTCAGAGAATTGGGACTCTATCTTTATACTCCTCCCACTCTCTGGTGTGATAATCTTGGAGCCATAGCTTTGGCTTCCAACCTAGTTTACCATGCTCGTACCAAACATATTGAAGTGGATTACCACTTCATTCGTGAGAAGGTGGTCAATAAGGATGTGATCACACATTATCTGCCCACTCTTGATCAGATTGCAGACATTTTCACTAAGGGGCTTACTACTTCAAGGTTTCTTTTTCTTCGTGACAAGCTAAAGGTGTGTTCCCCACCTATTAGCTTGCGGGGGAATGTTAGATTACATGATGCTGCTATGTCACAAGTGCAACCAGCTGTGCACCAAGTGCAGCTACATGATGTTGCCACCTCATCCTTTCCTACATGCACTAATCTTCCTCATCAAGACAAGGATCCCGTAGCAACCAAGTCTGCATATGATTCTGTATCTTCAGCATTTATTTCTGTTGACACTACAGCAAAGGACATCAGAGGACAACAGAGATTGAATCTCTAAGACATATGCGAATACTCACTCACAAGGAAAGGATTGCTCCAGCATATATAATCTCATTGCAATTACTGCTTTGTATACTTACTTAGTATAGGTGTTATTTCCATTTGAATATCAATGTAAACAAAGTATAAATTCTGATGTACATTACAATTGAGAATTATCAAATACAAAGTATCTTTGACTCAATATTGTTTTTCTCTTTGAATTATTTTAAAATTTTATATCCTGCTTTTAGAAATAATATTTTTTAACACAATTTATAAATATGAAGAATCTATAAAATTTAATTAAAAGAATCAAGTTATAATTGACGTATATAATTTTTATACCATATTTGACGTATATAATTTTTATACCATATTTTGACAGCACCCAAACTCAATACACTAATATCAATTGCCATCCCAAATCATTTAGTTTTTTAATCTTATGATCATATATATAAATTCTTTTATTTTAGGGAAAACTTCACTTATTCCCTTGAACTTTTGCCACTTTTGCAAATACCTCCCAACATTCAAAATCTCTCACTTAGGTGTATCAAAGTTTGGTTTTGTCTCACTTTGCCCCTTCCGTACAGAAAATTCTAACGGAATGCCAATTTTACCTCTAACTCCAAAACTACACCGTTCCCGGTGTAGTTTTGGAGTTAGGGGTAAAATTGACATTGCAAAGAATTTTCTGTACGGAGAGGCAAAGTGAGAGAAAACCAAAGTTTGATACATCTAAGTGAGAGGTTTTGAATATTGGGAGTATTTGTAAAAGTGACCAAAGTTCAAGAGAGTAAGTGAAGTTTTCCCTTTATTTTAAATAAAAAGTAAAGTGGAATAAAAATAAATTCAATTCATTCATTTTTTTTTTTTATAATAAAAGCTTTTACTAATAAGAATATAAATTTAATTATTTAATTAATATTTTAAAAAACTCTCACAATTTTGTAGTAATTAAATATGAGAGTGTTGCAATTTGCAAAAGAGTTGGTACAAGGTGACGTGTAATCCCTCTAGAGACTAGAAGCAGTTGCAATCCTAGGGTCTTGTCCTCTTGTTTTAGAAGCACTACTCCTGCCCCTGTCTTGGCTACAATCACATCGTTCTTGAGGTTGAGGGCAACTTCACTGATGCCCATCGATGCCCTCTTCGCGTGCCCCACATGGTCGGCAATTTATTAATAAATTCACACGTATTCAAGTGTATCATATTTGTATTAGATATTCTAATGACTAATCATTATTTATATAATATTATCCATACATAATCCAGTTAAGTAACTTCGTTACGCAATATATTAAGACTTGGATGAATAGAAGAAGATGTCCAATTGTTTACCTCCTCGATCAGGTCCCCTATCTTCGATCGAATCGATTCGGTATTGAAAAAGAAAAAAGTCACTCAATGACGATGGAATGGATAACATTTGTTAACCTGTCTTGATTAGCTGCATTTGCCATTGGCTAATCTGCCTGTCCCTGTCCCACTTGAACCCAACCAAGAACATCTAAATTCATGTCCTTAAAAGTATAAACCAAATGATTATATTCATCATTATTTCTAGCAAAACTAAAATAGCATGTTTGTTGTATTGAAATTTATTGTTTCACCTAATTTTCCAATAATCTGTCTTTAATACTAAATAATATCCACGGATTAAGAAAATCTAACAATCACTCAAATTTCTGACCATTAATTTAATTTGTCTTTAATACTAAATAATATCCACGGATTAAGAAAATCTAACAATCACTCAAATTTCTGACCATTAATTTAATTTCTCAATCGATTGGAGGAGTGCCCTTTTTGTCAAAACAATATGGTCTTATAAAAGAGATTATGAGTTCAAACCGTAATTCTCACGATCTATCTTTTTTGAATTAAAATATTTATCATATTGTCAGGTGTATGCCAAAATGAAGTGACCTTTGATTTAGCTCCCCATTTCTAATACAATAAGTCATCCATCCTTGCTCCTTGTGGTCGCATTTTGTGGTGGATAATGTTAAAAAACAAAAAATCCACAAAAGCTGCATGGTTGCACCAATAGTCCAAAAATGTCTTCACAAAAGTCTCCATCTAGGATTTGTCCTGCATCGTTTTTTCCTCCAAATGGGTGACTGAAGCGCCCATGGCTGTACGGAATATTATGATAATTTGCTGCACGGCACACGGCACATTGAATAAGAAAGAAAGAAAAGAATCTAGAATCAAGATAAGATACGAGAATTTTAATCATGAGATGTTTATTGAGTTTAACTTATATCCGGATCAGACTTAAAATATAAGTTTTAATTTACGGTCTTCAATAATATGTTGACACTTTAGATAAAACAAAACAAATGCACAAAAATAAAATAGATACACTGAATTTAACAAAGAGAGAAAGGAGAGAGACGGGAGACTCAGGAGAAAAATAAATAATATTTTAAATGAAAAAATGAAAATTGATAGTTAAGAACTGAGTCGGATAGGAATTTGAAAAAAAGTAGATAGATAAATTTTTTTTTTTTTTAAAAAAAGTATTTTAACTAAATATTTGTTGACCTGAAATATAAACGCTCTAATGGCTGTCTTTTTTGTGAAGAAGCTTCGGTTGCTGATAGCCAGGATAGTGACAAGAGAATCTCCTTCTACGAAGATAGGACAAGATCTCAAAGAAAAAAAATTAAATTTAGGCCAATGAGAGCAGCAAAGATTTCACCTTCTGAGACATCAGTACTGGAGTTGGAGCTTTCTAGTGCAGATAGTCACCACGGAGCTTCCACCCAGCTATCATTTGAGGAGTTAACATGCTTCCAGGCTGCCTGATGAGAAGAAACAGTGGAGTTTATCTGTTTAAACAGGGCATCAATATCAAATTTTGAGGAATCATGCACCACTAAATTCCTATTTAACCATATTAAATCTGGTTAAATAAAAAGTGAAATGGCTTATACTTGAAATGGGGACAATTTTATTCCTGAAAATAATTTTAATGACTAGGATTTGACATAAAAAGAGCACTAATTAGTGGGACATGCCATTTTTTATTTTCTGTTCTGTTTTTCCAGCAGACTTTGTTTGGTTGGCTAGAATCTGCCATGCCCCCACGAGTGTGTGATTGGTGCTTTTGAGGCCCCAAGTTCCCCGGATATCCACTGAAAAATGTGGAGGTTTCCATTGGCCAGGCTCGAAAGGGTGGTTTGCCTAGCAACTAATTAAACCTCATCTGGGCTGCATGGATTCTAATTAAACATCCCTTCTCTTGGGTTTTGAGAGAACCGATGGTCTTTTTTTTGTTCCTCTTTTTCCGGGCTTCCTGCTCTCCCTTCCACCCATTACCTAGGCAAGGAAACCCTTCAATATTTTCATAAACTTGAGGTTAATGCAAGATTTCCTTATCCCCAAAGGCTTGAAAACTCTCTCTTTTAGTAATCGAGAGGTTCTTGAATCCCAAAGAAGCATATAAACATTGCCTAGGAAAGAACTTTGGACAGAGAGTACTTGTAGTTGGCTGTTTTCTAGTCATAGGTCCAGTCAGAGTCAGTCTAAAATCCAGCTACAGGTAAGAAATAGCTTTGAGATGACTGGCCTTACAGAATATCGCTCTTGAATAGTAATTATACGACTCAAATAGCGGTTGTAAAGCTACACGTAAGAATATCGCTCTTAACCATTCACCAAAATTCTGTGCAATGTGAACCTGAGTATATTTACAAAGCAAAATGTCAATCAAGCTAGGGTTAGAAAGAAAGTTTTCATAAAAGGTTGGCTGAGTATATTTACCTGAGGATGGCTGGCCGGTTTCGACTGGAGGAGATGGTGGGTGGGGACTGGCGAGGCACTGGGCGATGGAGAGAGAGAGATAGGGAGTCGGAGATGGAGAGAGGGGACTGGCGGGGGAAAGGGAAAATACTGAGGGGATTAAGCGCTACTTGAGAGGAGGGGAGGCGGGCTGCTTGCTGTGGTGAGCTTTGGGCATGTTGTTCGGGTTCTGGAGCTTTAGGCATGATTAATAGATGATCGCGAGTTTGAGCTTCCGGCAAAAAGTTTGGGGCGCTTTTCAGCATAGCGCCCTTATTTAGGGGCGTTTGTATGTTAGGCGCCCCTAATTAAGGGCGCCTATTAAAAAGTATCTTTAATTAATTTTACTATAATTTTATTTAAGGGCATTTGACCATTAAGTGTCCCTAATTAAGGGCGCCTAATAGTCAAGCGCCCCAAATTAAAAGGCATCTAAATAGAAAGTGTCATTAATTAATTTAATTGGATATTATTTAAGGGCGCTTGATTATTAGGCATCCGTAATTAAGGGCGTCTGACTAGTAGGTGCCCCGAATTAAAGGCATATAAATAAAAAGTGTCCTTAATTAATTTAATTAAGATTTTATTTAAAGGCGCTTGACTGTTAAGTGTCCCTAATTAAGGGCGGCTGACTAGCAAGCGCCTCGAATTAAAGGCGTTTGAATATAAAGTGTCCTTAATTAATTTAATTGGGATCTTATTTAAGGGCGTTTGATTGTTAGGCGCCCCTAATTAAGGATGCCTAACTAGCAAGCGTCCCGAATTAAAGGCGATTCAATAGAAAATGCCCTTAATTAATTAAATAGGGGCGTTTACATATTAAAACGTCCCTTTATATAGACGTTTTATTAAAGTGCCCCAATTCCAAGCGTCATTAAACGTTGTTTTTTTAGTAGTGACAGGTTAAAGATGTCAGGCCCAGACGGATTAAGATACCGTCCAATTACTCAAAATTAGAAATTCTCATGTTATGAAATCGTGACCCTTCATCTTAAATCCAATGATCTATTAAATGCTAGCTACTTTTGTATAACCAAGTCATTAAATTTTGATTTTAAGCTGGCTTTTGTTTTACCAAGGTTTAAATGATTTTATAAACCATTGAATTTAAAATGAAGGGCCAATGATTTCATAACACGAAAATCTTCAATTTTGAGTAATTCGAGAGGATCTCAATCCAGCTTGAACATTGTCGACTCAATGATTTAACCAAAGCAATTTCTGTATATGGATGTTGCCAATAGACAACTGGTGGCAGGTGCCAACAGATGACTACAAGCTTCAGAGTCTTAGTGTCTTTGGTAAAAGACTTGAAAAATAAAGTTGATTAGAATGTAGCAGATTTAATTGATGTAAAAAATAAATAAATAAATAAGAATGTTTTTTGCATGAAAAAAAAAAAGTAAACGTTGAAGTTAATTTCAAAATAAATAGTTGAGTTTTTTTAATCCTTTGGCAAACACACCATGCGGGAGTGCTGTGTTGCACTTTGCCAAAAGAGTATAACTTCAGTTCGGTTGTGGCAAAAAGGTTGGCCTTTTTGCCCACCATTAAGAAGCTGACACCTCATTTAAAAGACAAAAAATGCACAAAAAAATTTTACACCCTACAGCAGCTGATTGGGTGGCTAAAGAAGAAAGAAAAGAGAAGGATGAGGAAGAAGGAAGAGTGGGGTGCAGAGGGTGTCCGTTGGGTCTTGCCGGAAGGACGACCGGCCACCTCGCAGCAAGTCGACGACCGGCAACCGAGACCCACGGCTGGGTCTCGCCGGCCGTGGGTTTGGTTTTTTTTTTTTTTTTTTTTTTTTTTCTTCCGGTGGTCTGATTTTTTTTGGAGGGTTTTTAGGATGATAAAATTCCAAAAAAGGGTTAACCTTCCCCTTTAGGTTTTAGTTTTGAGGCATTAGAAACGAATTTTGTGGCATTAGAATCGATTTTTGAGGCATTAGAAACGATTTTTGAGGTTGGGTTTGAATTTTTTGGTGTTTTCCGGTTGGATTTGGCCGGAAATGAAGAAAGTCCCCGGAGATGGTTTGGCTGGAAATGGTGGGTCGCCGGAGAGGTGAGGGAGAAGAAGAAGAAGAAAAAAGAAAAAAGAAAAAAAAACCAGGCTTGTGTGAGGTGAGGGAGAAGAAGAAGAAAAAAAAAAAAAAAGAAGAAAAAAACCAGGTGCGCGTGAGGTCAGGGAGAAGAGAAGAAGAAGAAAAAAAGAAAGAAAAAAATCTGCGTGGGTGCTTTGATCTTATTTTAGTTTGTGTGTTTTTTCTTAAAATGCTAGGTGTCAACTCATGAGTGGAAGGCAGAAAAGCCCTCCTTTTTGCACCATCCGGACAGCAGCTGCACTCTTGCCAAAACCCAAAAAGTAGTCCTTTGGCAAACACACACCACGTGGGAGTGGTGTTGTGTTGCACTTTGCAAAAAGCCAAAAGGTATGGTCAATAATTTTTAATATAATTTGAGAATTCAATAAAATTATTATAAAATTGACGAATTAAAATTGAATGGTCTAAACCGAGTATAAACTATTTATCATTGCACTCTTAGCGAGTTCATCAAACAAAAGTTAAATTTGAGTAAAAAAACATATTTTTTTAAAAACCAAATATTTAATTATGATAAATATAATTTAATATGGTATAAAAACAAAAAGTATGAATTTAAACTCAAATTCTCACAATTTATTTCATTTTACTTAAAAAATTTAATTAGTTGAAGACTACACCTCATAAAATGAAAATCACTAGTTCAAATTTTTCTTATTTCTTTCTTTGTGCATACATATCAAAAAATATATATATAGTCATCCTTTCTTTTCTTTTTCTTTTTTTCTTTTTTAATAGATAAAATAAGTCATTCTTTTAATAGATAAAGTAAGTCATTCTTTTTATTTTTTTCTTTTTTTATATAGATAAAGTAAGTAAAAGGCAGCCCATATACTTGCCAAATTGGCCCTTTCTACTAGTGAGGAGAGATTATGGACGGAGGATTTTCCTTCATGTGTCCAAGATATTGTAATTGTTGAAGCATCTTTTGATTAATGATATTTAATATCCTTTAAAAAAAAAAAAAGTAAGTAATCCTTTTTCGCTTTTTATTTTTATAGAGAAAGTAAGTCATCCTTTTTCTTTTTCTTTTATAGATACACTAATTCTTTTTTTTTTACATATTTAAGAGTATTCTCAATGGAAGAACTAATTTTTTATGTAAAATAACTCATTAAAACTCAATTTATCTAGTTTAGCTAATAACTTTTTAAGGGCAACTTACATCCGATTAGTTATATTTTTATCTATATCATTTAATTTTTAATTTTTTTAATTTTTTATAATGATTGTATTTTTCTGAAATATCTTATTTTTTAACTTTTGAGAAAAAAAGTGATGTAAAGATAGAAATAATAGGAGAAAATTTTGGAAAAAGAAAAAACAGGTGAGATAAACAATAAAAAAAACTTGGGAAAAAAATTTAGGAAAATAGCTCTTTGAATAGTGCCGCTACATGTAGCTTTTTTTTTTAGTTCATTTATTAAAATATCTATTCTACATTTTTTTTTAGCTTCTCTAATGTAGAGAGTATTTTATCAATTTAATGAGCTATTCTAGATAAAAGTGTCATTTAACTCCTCCATTGAAAATGTTTTAACAGATAAAGTCAGTTTTATTTTTGTGTGGATTAATAGATAAAATTGTCGCATCTCGTGGAATATTTCACAAAATCATATTGGATGCACAAATAGTCCACAAATTAGGGGTGTTCCCCTTAACTAATAACTGATTATAACCACAAACCGATAATCGATAATCGCTAACTGATTTGGTAGTCGGTTATTAAAAAATGCTAACCAATTAGGGCCGTTGCAATTATCGATTTTAGGAGTAGGGAAAGGATGTTATAACCGATAACCGCCTTTTATTTATATATAATAATATAAATATATATTAAATATTTATATTGATAAACTATAAAATAAAACAATCAAAACACCGCCGCTTTGGTGTTAAATATATAGATTTAGGATTTGTCTTTTTAATTTTTTCATTTGAATTTGGATTAATGGATTTGGGCTATGTTTTTTTAGCAATGTTTTTGGACTAGAATTTATTTGGCCTTTTTTTTTTTTTTTTGGAAACATTTTGGCCTTAAACCTTTAAAATAAGACCAAAAAATAGCAAATTAAAGGCCCAAAACACTAAAAAAAGCTCTTTTTTTTTTTTTGAAAAAAAATGGTTATAACCACATGGTTATTAAATTGAATAACTGCTATCTGCCGATTATAAAATAACTTATAACTGCCTGGGCGGTTGCGGTTATAACTAATAACCGATGATTATAACCGTTTGAGCACCCATACCACAGATATTCCAAAAATTTCTTTCAAAAAAGTCCCATCAAGGATTTGTCCTCTCAAGTCTCTTCTTTCATTCCCTTGGTTTTCTTGATGGGTGACATTGCGCTCACCTGCCCACCGGCACCGCCCGTTGAGCGATTGTTTGGTAACAAGTTTATTATTTATTTTTTTTAAAAAAAAAAATGTCAAACTCATTTTTTTCATGTTAATAAATAACTTTCATTCTTGCAAAAAAAAGTTCACATTTGTATCACATCAATCATGTTAGAGTAATGCTCCGTTTACTTTGATATAAAATAGTTTCCGTCAAAAAATATTTTTAAGGAAGTCATTTTTTCTGAAAATATTTTCTGCAGAAAATATTTTACGGCGTTTACTGCACGCAAGAAAAATTAATTGTATATATTTCATTAAATTATACTAAATTTTAAATTACGAAAATGTCTTTACCAAATTTTAGAGATGTCCGAAGAAACTGTATTTAACTTTTAAGAATGTTTCTTACAAAAATAAAATAATAAAAAAAATCAAAGAATGTGATGTTTATAAAACAGCTAAAAATAATAATGATAATAAAGAAAATATGTATATATATATGTTAGAATATTTTATTCTCTATGTTTATTGTCTTTTATTATAGTTTATTTTCTACCTTAATTAGTCTAGGGGTTCTTGTTTATCACTCATAGCCTCTCTATATATTGAGGCCTCTGTATCCATATAATATATCAGACTCAATACAATGTAGTCCTTACATTTGCTTCCGCTCTCTCTTCTCCCTCTCATTCTTCCATTCTTATATTTCGCTTATTTATTATTTCAACACTGGTATCAGACCCCAGGTTTACCAACAAGTCTCGACCCAACAGTCCACGGGAGAAACGGGTTGTCCCTGCTCCAACCCAGGGGCCGATGTGTGAGAGGGAGATTGTTGGGGTTGTCCCACATCGGTTGTGGAAGGGGCTGGTGGTCAGTTTATAAGTGTGAGGGAAATCTCCTGCGATTTCTCTTGCTGTCTTGCACGCGCTGTTGCCGGACAGACAGCGTCGGACGTCCTCCTTGCCACCGACGGACCACATCACCAGCTTCTATGCCGTCCATTCAGCCTTTCCATCCACGTACACGCCAGCCATCTCCAGATTCCGGCAGCTTCTACTTCAGGCTTCAGCCCGCGATTCCACCTGTACTCATTTCGCATCATTTTGAATGAGGGACGGAAATGATGTCTACCAGAATTTTTCACCACGAGAGCCAACCATCATCAACACCTATTCCTCATGTTAAAAATTTACTCACAGTTGAGTTACATATAATTAATTAGAATTCTTTAACATTTTTTTTCTTCCCGTTTTCTTCTTTAAAAAAATAATAATAATTTCATAATTGCTAGTATTAGATATTTTCTTACCCGAAACCTTTCACATCGTTATCAAGATCCGTGCTGCGCACCTATTGCCACATGGTAGTAAGAAGATTTGTATTGGCAGGATCCCAGGCAAATCCCAACAAGGTCTTAGGTGCGTCTTGACAGGGTCCATCGATTTGAAAATGACATGCTCAAAGTCAGAAAATAGTTAAAAGTTTTCAAAATCGTAAACTATTTTTTGAAAATTAAAGAAGAATTTTCGGTCAAATGAAAAATATTTTTTGTTGACCACTATTTTATGTCGCAATAAACACAATAAAATGCAAATATCATTTTCTGAAAACAATTTTAAACTTCGGAGCCTAAGAGTAATGTTATTTTTCATATTATATTTTTATATTAGTCAACGTGTTTTAAATAATTGACATAAAAAATCATTTAAAACACGTAATATCAACTAATTTAAAATTGATGTAAAAATCTAGCAAGAGTAGCATTACTCTCCATTTTATCCCACATTGAAAAAGTTGGAAAAACTTTTATTGCTTCATTAGGATCTTTAATTTAGTCTAAATTGTCTTTTGAATAAAAACTCTACTATTGTCACCAGTACAAAGCACCGACAGCATATAAGCATATTGCATAGTTGTATTGACCCGAGCCTATAATTTTTGCGTGAAATATAATGCATTTTTGGGCAGATCTAAGATCTTGACGATTATTTGGGCCATCGATCATTGGGTCACTGAGTTGTATGGCCATCTAAAATCAATGGGCCTTCGTGATACTTAAAGACTAGTTGGACTTTTTTGAAGAGTAAGCCCTTTTCAGGGTCCATTAATCTCTGGGGCCACCACCAACCATTATAGCATTTTTCACCCATATGTACGATCAAGTGAGGCAGTGCCAAAGTGGCAGCCATGTCACCATTAAATGGATAAGGGGCTACATCTTCCTTTCCAAAAAGTGTATGCTAGCAAGTGATAAAGATGTGTGATACAGTCACAACTTAAACTTAATTTTTATCCAACTTCTAAACCAAATTTCTCTTTTTAATTCAAGGCTCTCTCTCCTTTACAGGCAATTATTTTTTTTTAAAAAAAAAAAAAACTTAAAAGAGAAAAATTAGGGCAAAATTTGATTTATATTGTGCTTTTATCATTTTTCAGTAAAAAGTAGTAGCAAGTGGACGAGGTATAAATACTAATGCAACAGCCTACCAGGCTACGAGGGCAGCGGCATGGCCTTTTAGCCGACTACTTGACCCATTTGCAATGGCCCACACCCTTTGGTAGTAATTAAATCCCACTTTCAAGAGTGAAATTCAAAGGTTTATGCCAAACAAGCAGAAGAGACTGTCAATAGGACAAAATGCATCGTCTTTAATAGCCATGCTAATACTACAAGATTACTATATTAAATGCCAAAAATTTGTAGATGGGGCCACTTTCTCTGACCATTTGTCTCTATCAATCTATCCCTATGGATGCAGGTGGGGTCGACGAAGAAGAGGAGGCTTCTGATATGAAGCCAATTGGGGAAAAAATTTGAAGTGCCGAGAGGTTGTAAAACAAATCTGAAGGGTAAAGTCCAATGAACAAGGCACTTGGAGGTCCAATAAGAAAAAGTTACAAAAAAGTCGCATGGGGCTACTCAAATGGAAACGTGTAAATGGAAGAAAGGTGGGACAAGAAATAAAGCAGGTGGCTGATTTTATACAAACTGAACAAAATAGCATAGAGATAACAGATGGGGGGGTTTTGAAAGAGCTACGTGTGAAGTTGGCCAAACTTCAAGAGGAGAAGGACCTTTATTGGAGACAAAGAGCAAAGGTGGAGTGGATGAGGTTTGGTGATCAAAATACCAAATTTTTTCACGCAAGCGCTAATCAAAAAAAGAAGAACAATTTTATACACAGCATATCAGATGAACAGGGACAGCTATGGGATACTCAGGAGCAAGTGGGAATAGCTTTTGTGCATTATTTCACACAATTGTTCAAGACCGAAACACCTTGCAACATGATGCAAGTTGTTGAAGCCATTGAACCGTGTGTCACACCTGCCATGAATGATTTATTGGCCAAAGAATTTACGGTAGAAGAAGTTGGAGCAGCGTTGAACCAAATGTCCCCACTCAAAGCGCCAGGACCGGATGACTTCTCTGCTGATTTTTATCAAAAAAACTGGGCCAATGTAGGGAAGGAGGTGAGCAATGCTGTAATTCATATATTGAATAATGGTTATATATATGAATAAAGATATTAATTCAACCTACATAGCCCTTATTCCAAAAATTGCAAATCCCACCTATGTTACTGAATTTAGACCAATAAGCCTGTGCAATGTTTTCTATAAACTTGTAGCCAAGACCCTTGCCAATAGACTTAAATCTATTTTACCCGACATTATATCCCCTAACCAAAGTGCTTTCATCCCAGGCCGGTTAATTACGAACAATGTATTAGCCGCCTATGAAACCCTTCATACCATGTACTCTAGAATGTGGGGAAAGGTGGGATTCATGGCGGTAGAATTAGACATGAGCAAGGCTTATGACAGGGTAGAGTGGGATTTCCTCGAAGCAATTATGTACCGGATGGGGTTTGGGCGGAAATGGATTGAAATGATTATGATGTGTGTGAAGTCGGCCAATTTTGAAATACTTGTTAACGGGATCCCTACGGGTTGGATTTATCCTTCACAGGGAATCCGACAGGGGGATCCTATCTCACCTTATTTGTTTTTGTTATGTGCAGAGGCTCTTAGTATGCTCTTGACCAAAGTGGACCGAAGCGGTGAATTAACTAGTGTTCCTACGTCTAAAAAGGGGCCCAGGTTAAGTCACCTCTTCTTCGCCGACGACAGCCTCCTTTTTTGTAAGGCCACTCCTTATCACTGGCGGAAATTAACAATACTCCTAAACTCTTATGAGAAGGCTTCGGGTCAACGGCTAAATCAAGCTAAGACATCCATTTTCTTCAGCCGCAATACACCCACAGAGGGGCAACAGGAGATCTTGAGGATGGCCGGAATTCCAAGCACACAAAGATACGACAAATATCTAGGGTTGCCAGCATTAGTGGGGAGATCGCGGAACCAAGCATTCAAGAGCATTAAGGAAAGAATTTGGAAACGATTGAGGGATTGGAAACGATTGAGGGATTGGAAACTCAAGTTCCTCTCACAAGCCGGAAAGGAGATTTTATTAAAAGCTGTAATTCAAGCCATACCAACCTATAAGATGAGCATCTTCCTACTTCCAAAGGGTTTGTGCGCCGACATTAACTCGTTGATGCAAAAAATTTGGTGGGGACACCAAGAGAAAGACACACGAATACATTGGATGAGTTGGAGTCGGATGGGAGTATCCAAAGATCGCGGAGGCATGGGATTCCGTGATTTGGTGAGTTTCAATAAGGCGCTTTTGGCGAAACAATGTTGGCGTCTATTGAAGTCACCCGAGAGCTTGTCGACACGAATAATTAAAGCCAAATACTACCAAAATAGCTCTTTCTTGGAGTCAAAATTAGGATCCAAACCTTCATTTGCATGGAGGAGTATACAAGGAGCCAAGGATCTTTGGAGGAGGGCTTATTTTGGAGAATTGGCAATGGACAAAGGGTGAGCATTTGGGGCGATAGTTGGATTCCCCAACATTCTACTTATCACATTCAATCCGCCCCAAAGGTATTGGATCCAACATGCAAGGTGAAAGAACTGATAAATTGGGAAAATATGTGGTGGGATCAGACTATATTGGAAAACCTCTTTACGGAGGAGGAAATGGCTGTAATTAAAACAATCCCAATTAGCCGGATGAACCAGCCGGATGTGCAGCTTTGGCGATGTACAAGCTTAAGGGAATTTTCAGTGAAAAGTGCATATCATTTGGCAAAAGAGTTGGAAGGGAGAAATATGCCAGAAAGCTCGAAACAGGCAGGGGAAAGCACTATTTGGAACAAAATTTGGAATTTACAAATGTCTCATACAGCTAAGAATTTTTTCTGGAGAGCTTGCCAGAACCTACTACCTACCAAGGATAATTTGCTGAGAAAAAAGGTAATAGATGAACCTTACTGCCCCATCTGCAAAGAAGAACCCGAGACTTTCTTTCATGCTCTTTGGGGCTACTTAGCAGCAAGTGACTTGTGGGGATGCAGCAAGGTGATTTTTCAAAAATGTGGAAAGTTAGGTGATGATTTCCGATTGTTGACAGAGTTTATCTTTGCTAGATGTGGGAAGGAAGATACAATTCGTTTTATACTACTTGCTCGACAGATATGGATGAGAAGGAATAAGTGGGTCCACGAGGGGCTATTCATTAACCCAAATACTATATTGCAGGAGACGGAGATATATATGACAGAATATGCAGTAGCGAATGAGAAAGACATCCATGCCGGGAACGTGAACAATAACAGTCCAGAAAATGAAATGGACTGCACCTCCCCGTGGATGGCACAAGGCCAACTGGGATGTGGCAATTGATAAAGCTCGAGGCAGAACGGGCATAGGAGTGATAATACGAGACGAGCAGGGGGCAGTTGCTGTGGCAATGTTCAAGACTAAGCTTGGGTGTTTTGAACCGGCAACAGGTGAAGCCATGGCTCTGTTTCAAGCAGCCAGCATCTGTCAAGATATGNGAAAACCTCTTTACGGAGGAGGAAATGGTTGTAATTAAAACAATCCCAATTAGCCGGATGAACCAGCCAGATGTGCAGCTTTGGCGATGTACAAGCTTAAGGGAATTTTCGGTGAAAAGTGCATATCATTTGGCAAAAGAGTTGTAAGGGAGAAATATGCCAGAAAGCTCGAAACAGGCAGGGGAAAGCACCATTTGGAAGAAAATTTAGAATTTACAAATGTCTCATACAGCTAAGAATTTTTTCTGGAGAGCTTGCCAGAACCTACTACCTACTAAGGATAATTTGCTGAGAAAAAAGGTAGTAGATGAACCTTACTGCCCCATCTGCAAAGAAGAACCCGAGACTATCTTTCATGCTCTTTGGGGCTACTTAGCAGCAAGTGACGTGTGGGGATGCAGCAAGGTGATTTTTCAAAAATGTGGAAAGTTAGGTGATGATTTCCGATTGTTGGCAGAGTTTATCTTTGCTAGATGTGGGAAGGAAGATACAATTCATTTTATACTACTTGCTCGACAGATATGGATGAGAAGGAATAAGTGGGTCCACGAGGGGCTATTCATTAACCCAAATACTATATTGCAGGAGACGGAGATATATATGACAGAATATGTAGTGGCAAATGAGAAAGACATCCATGCCGGGAACGTGAACAATAACAGTCCAGAAAATGAAATGGACTGCACCTCCCCGTGGATGGCACAAGGCCAACTGGGATGTGGCAATTGATAAAGCTCGAGGCAGAACTGGCATAGGAGTGATAATACAAGACGAGCAGGGGGCAGTTGCTGTGGCAATGTTCAAGACTGAGCTTGGGTGTTTTGAACTGGCAACAGGTGAAGCCATGGCTCTGTTTCAAGCAGCCAGCCTCTGTCGAGATATGGGCATTCCACAGGTAAGGTTGGAAGGAGGTGCAAAAATTATTGTGGATGCTTTGAACTCAAATATGAATCCATGGAGCCGTTATGGACATATAGTGGAAGACACACGGTGCATGTTGCTCTCAATTCCAAGATGGAAATGTGTTTTTGTACACCGTGAAGCTAATGAGGCGGCTCATCGACTTGCTAAGGAAGCTAATGTCAATGTCAATGATAAGATTTGGAGGGATCAAACCCCAGATTGTATTAGAGATGTTGTATTAAAGGAACTTATAGATCCTTCTTTTTTATTGTGGTTGGAGTGTTTATACTCCATCTCCGATCTTCTTAATCAATGAGATATACCTTTTTTTTTCAAAAAAAACAAAAAAAGTTTAGGCTTTTAAGCTAAAGTTGTATTTAACTATGCTATTGATAACGACTTTATCTCCCCGAAAACTAGGTTTATTTGAATTTTATAAATAACTATAAAGAACTTTAATTATGACTAGTCTTTTTGTAAATATTGTATAAATTTGATTAGACATAAATAATATTATTTTTCACACCCTTTCAAACAGACTAATATTTAATAAAGTACATGCACCAACTATTTGGTCTTTCTATCTATTTAAAGTTATGGAAGGTCCGTCGGTGGGTGGGTTATAAAGATATATTGAAATTTTTTATCAATCTACTTAAAGTTGTGACAGTACATATAAAAATTGTTTTCCTACCTACTTTGTTTTGATAATATAATGAAAAACTGCTGATCACTCCTTGACCCTCAGGACTTAGCTCAAGTGATAGTTAAGGGAAATATGGAAATACCTTATCATAATGGTTATAAGATTTGTAAGAGACATAACTTGTAACAATCATAGTTCATAGAAAAGGACAATGCTTTGCCATTGGTTGAGTTCGTGTGACCTTCCAAAACCCCCTGCATTTGATTTAAAGTGTGAATTTGGATTCCAATTGAAGTCAATCTACCGCCACAATCTTTTCGAGCCTCACTAACAAGATTTGAAAGCTTGATGATTTGTACTGGCAACCGTTAAACCAACTCCAACTATTGATTCCTTTAAGTTACAAATGGCTTTGTTTGTGGATAATGAGACACGCGGAGAAATGGGGTCTTGGAAGTTGGAATGAACTTTCCCTTGAGCTCAGGTTGAAATCCCAT
Source organism: Carpinus fangiana (assembly GCA_006937295.1). Taxonomy (NCBI): domain Eukaryota; kingdom Viridiplantae; phylum Streptophyta; class Magnoliopsida; order Fagales; family Betulaceae; genus Carpinus; species Carpinus fangiana. The sequence continues at coordinate 16,620,544 of CM017321.1, read as the reverse complement.
ATATTTAACCAAAGGTACAACCTTAACCAGGTATTTAAAACTTAAAACCCAAACAGTAATTACAAAGAAAGGAAGAGAAGTTTTGAACCGTCGGCTTACCTACCACCAACGTCATACACCGACGACGTAGTCGGAAAGGATTGCGTATAATCCTCAAACTCAACGGTACTACGACCGCCACCTTTTTTCTTATATGGCATCGCCACCTCCTCCTGCAGCGCCAGCTCGCCCTCCAAGTACCTCACCACCAGCCTCATCGTAGGGCGTACGTCGGCGTCATCATTTGAACAAATCAAGCCCAGTTTGAGCACCAAAATAGCCTCAGCCTCATCAAACTTCCCCACCATCCTCGGGTCTACAACATCAAGCACTGCTCCTACAGCCCACTTCTCCCAAACCCAGTCCACCAGCATCATCTCCTCAGATGACGCTGTAGGATTAATGGGTCTTCTACCACATACCACTTCCAGCAACAAAGCGCCAAAGGCATACACATCCGAGCTGGTCGTCGGCTTGCTTGTGCGCGTCAGCTCAGGTGCCATATACCCCAGCGTCCCCACCACTCTGGTGGTGCTTGGATTGGAGCCGTGCTCGTACAGCTTTGCAAGACCAAAATCACTCAGCCTTGCTTTAAACTCAGAATCCAGTAAAACATTTCCGGCCTTGATGTCTCTGTGAACTACAGTTTTTTCCCACTCCTCGTGTAAGTACAGAAGCCCAGAAGCCACTCCTTTGATGATCTTGAACCTTTTTTCCCAGCTCAGGATTGATTTGGGCTCATCAAAAAGGTGATTGTCCAAGCTTCCATTGGGCATGAATTCATACACAAGTAGTAGATCAGCTTCCCGACGGCACCAACCCAACAATTGAACCAAATTTCTATGACGCAGACGACCGATAGTAGCAACCTCCGATATGAATGCTTGCAAACCCCGTTTTGAATCCTGGGGAATACGCTTGACAGCAACTTGGGTATCTGAGTTTGGCAGAATTCCTTTGTAAACTCGACCGAATCCACCAGATCCAATTAGCTCTTTCTCTTTGAAACCCCGTGTTGCTTTCTTCAGCTCCTCGTAAGGAAATCTATGAGGACCAATATCATGCTCCCAGTCCTCAACCGCATCAGCCATCTTTTTCCTCCTGATGATGTAAAACGTCAAAGCACCAAGCAAAATCACAGCCAAAGCACATGAAACGGAGACGCCAGCAATTAGGCCTCTACGATTCTTTTTGGTCCCAGTGGCAGAGGGGAGCTGGATCTTAGGAAACTGAGATAAATTGAGAGATTTAGCTTCTCCATTCATGTTGAAGCTCCAACCCAGGATATAATGCGAGCTCGTGAACAAACCAGTAGCAGCAGAAAACCCGATATACATGGATTCATTAAGAATTTGTGAGAGGTTCACTTTGTCGGACAAAAGTATAGAACTGGGTTTAGTAGAGTCCATCGCAACCCTGACATCCAACTGATTTGTAGGCGAATTATAATCGACCCATGCCTGAATTACCTGACCACTCGTCAAATTAAAGGGGACCGGAACAGATTTGTTGGATATTATGCTATTGATGTCGACGGCAACATGGTTGTTATCGGTTTCACCGTACTCTGCATTCATGTAAGTGTCGAATTCGACTGCTAATATGTGGTTTGACAAGTTCCCATTGTTGCTGGCGTTGAAGAGGCCAATATAAGAGCCTGGATTACCCCCAAGAATCCCTTTTGCGGGAGAGATTGCGAAAGCGAGCCCGTCGCCGCCTTGCTTCCCGGGCTGGGGGGTTATAGCGAAAGCGAAGGAGGTGGAAAATGACATGACTTCGCCGCTGGAGTTCTTGAATTGGATTGGGTTTGAATAAAACGCGTGGCCGGGTGCCATGGTCGAGGTGTAGGTTGTTAGCTGAAGTACGCCATTGCTCTCAACCGCTGCAGCGCCGTCTAAGGTCAAGTTGTTGCCGGCAGCATTGAACCCGCCACTGAACCCGTCCAACAAGGGTGTAGCTTCATCAGGCTTTACTGGAAGCAGGAGTAGAAGGAAAACCCAGAGAGAGAGGAGTTTTTCTGCCATGAGAGGGAAAAAAGAGTTGAGCTTTGTGAGGCAGAAGAAATTCAGGTTGGTAAGCTGAATTTAATATGTGGGTGAGCGCGGAGATGTTTGAGAAATTGTTTCGTTGAATTTTCTTTTTTACTTTTTTTTTTTAATTTTTGTCTTTTCTTTGGCCAATAAGAAAATCGAAAGAGAACTCCAAATATGGGTGTAAACGTATCCCTAGAACAAAACGGGTTTTCCTACTATACTGGCCCCGGGACTTCGTCGTCTTCACCGACCTTGCCTTGGCTTCCGATCATTGAGATAACCAGCTTCAGAACCACGTGGGAATGGAGGTGTACGTACGTGTTGCGCTTTGCGTAAAGGAAGTGGGCAACCCGAAAAAGTGCTGCAAAGAGAAACTCAGAGACTGATTAATTCACATGGGAACTCTAAACTCTTCAGGTTACGTTTGAACACCACCCCCACAATTACCGGCCATTTTGAGTCTCACTTCATTGCTTCAATGTCAATTTTTCCAGCTTACTCCACGTGAATTTGGTAACAAATGAGCAGATTATCGTTGAAAGGTTTTATTTGATGATTTATTTATATTAATGTTTCGATGCAATTAAAATTTTATATCTTATTTTTAGAAATAATATTTTTTAACACAATCTATAAAATTTAATTAAAATTTAATTAAAAGAATCAAGTTATAATTGACGTATATAATTTTTATACCATATTTTGATACCACTCAAACTCAATATACTAATATCAATTGCCATCCCAAATCTTTTCATTTTTTAATCATATGATCATATATAAATTCTTTTATTTTAAATAAAAAGTAAAGTGGAATAAAAAATAAATTCAATTCATTCATTTTTTTATAATAAAAGCTTTTACTAATAAGAAGATAAATTTAATTATTTAATTAATATTTAGTAAAACTCTCACAATTTTTTATATTGAGCGCGGTCATTTGTAGTAATTAAATATGAGGCCCTTGCAATTTGCAAAAGAGTTGGTACGAGGTGACGTGTAGTCCATCTAGAAGTAGTTGCAAAGTTACAATCCTAGGGTCTTGTTTTAGAAGCACTACTCCTGCCCCTGTCCTGGCTACAATACAAGCCTACAATCACGGCTTCCTTTGTTAAACGCTTTTGGTTTAATTTTGGTTTCACATTATATTGCAGATGTGAGAAAAGTAAAAATGTTTTTTTAAAAAAGTAAAGAAGTAAGAATATTTGGTATAGAAAAATGAAAAATTTTGTTTTGTAGTGATTTTTTTATTTAAAAAATAATAAAAAGTGAGTAATGTAATGATAAAAGTAAGAGAATGTTGAAAAAATGAAATAATTATATGTGGGCTCTCCAAACAGTGCACAAACAAGTTTTCCTTCAAAATGTTTAACAAATGGAGCCCACATCGTTTTTGAGGACGACTTCACTGATGCCCATCAAGGCCATCTTTCGCGTGCCCCACATGGTCGGCAATTTAAATTCATAGGTATTTAAGGGTGTATTTAGCAAAAAAACATGAAAAAGGGAGTGAAATGCAATTGTAGCAAATTTGATTAATGTGAGAAAAAAAATTATAGTGTTTTGTATGAAAAGTAAAAAATAAAAAAATTATTTTGCAGTGATTTTTTTATTTGAATGATAATAAAAAATGATTGATATGATGTAAAAAAAAATAAGAATATTAGAGTTGATTTTAAGATGAATTTTTTAGATCTTTGGGTCCGGTCCGGTCCAATCCTTTGACAAACATGCTCTAATATATATATATTTGTTTTTATTTTTATTAAATTATGTAATTCTTACATTTTTTTTTTAATGTATTTCGAATAGAGTAAGAGCAATACTATGTTTTTATTCAACAATAATGATCATGAGTAATGAGATATAAATTAAAATTTTATCTTACAATGCTGACGCGATAATTACAAACATTGTTAAAATTATTAACACCAAACATTTTTCAATTTTGATTAATCTTTATTAAAAATAAATAAATAAATTCAAGAATTAGTTAAGACTTTTACTTGTGAGATAGTTGTGTGATAAAAATGTGGTATATAGCATTACTCAACTCATGTCAATTTAATAGATAAGTAATGCTATAAAATTTAAGGGTTGGTTAAAATTGCCACTTTAACTGTGTGAGATAATTACAAGATAAAATAAATAAAGAAAAATTTATTCACTCAATTTGAAAGAAAACTTTATCGGTTAATAACTCGTCGAGCGTAATGCTGTGAAACTAATTTTATGGTTTTCTCCCCCATGATGCTTGGGATTTTGTCAATAATTCCCATGTTTTGTAATTTTGTTTTTTAATTAAGACAAATTACTTGTTAAAAAGAGAAAGTGTTGTCATAAGTAGGGGTGTAAAGTGTAAACGAGTCAAGCTTGAGTGAGCTTTCCTCGTTTGAACTCGGCTTATTTAAATTTTACTTGAACTCGAGCCGAGCTTAAGAACAAGCCAAAAAATCGAGCTTAAGCTCATAATAAGTCGAGCTAGTTCGCGAACTGCCTCTTATATTTAATTTAATTTATTTTTTATTATAAATTTAAACTTTAAATATTCTTAAACGGCTCAAGAAGACATCTTGCATATGAGCATTTGCTTAATCTGGCTAGCTGAGCATTTGCTTAAACGGCTCAAGAAGATATGCATCATTTTATAAAATTATGCATATTAGAATATATATATATCAATTTTTAATATTAATATGATTAATTATGTGAACAACGTACTACCAATTCAACAGGGGGGGCACTTGCCCTTCCTCAACTCCTCAAAATTCTCCTTTCCCTTGGAAAAAAATAAAAAATAAAAATTATGTCATGATTATGGATTTATTCCTTCCCTTAGCAACTCTTGAGGGCAAATGTCCCGCTCAACCAAAGGTTGAAGATGTTGCAATTGAGTCGACTTTAACCATTATAACTTGAAACTGCCAAACTTGCAATTGCAGAAGAACAAAAGGTTAAAGATGATGCAGTTCCCAATATTTTTCTTAAACTATGGAAGAAAATAAGGTAAATGCGTGCAAGAAAAAAATAAAGTAAAATAAAAAAGTACAACGTGCAACTTGCAACTTGCAAGTTCAAGAAAGAGACAAAAAAATCTTTATAAAATTATAAAGTCTTGTTCACATGTTCAACTATTCCCAATAATTTTCTTAAAAGTATGGAAAAAGACATGGCATACATGCTAACATGCGTGCAAGAGAACAAAATAAAATAAAATAAAATACAGTGTGCAACTTGCAAAGTACAAAAAGGAGACCAAAAAATCATTTGTTACTTTTAACATGTTCAACTCTTCCCAATAATTTTCTTGAAGTATGGAAAAAGACATGGTATATGCTAACATGCGTGCAAGAGAAAAAACAAATAATACAACGTGCAACTTACAATGCATAAAAAAGGACCAAAAAAAAAAAAAAAATCAATTGTTATTTCTAACTTTCTAAGCCACACATTTGTTCCTAGAGCAATGTGCCTATTAAATTCAAAGAGGCTAAAAATCAATTGTCAAATCTCCTTAAATCTTACAAAAATTACAAAACTTTGAGGCATTTTTCTTCTTAAAGACTTGTCGATTTTTCCTTTCACTTTCCAACTTCAACAAAAATTTGAGGCATGTAATTAAATTTTTATATTTAGATTTAAATTATTGAATTTTCTTTTCACTTCCAATTTTAACGAAAAATTGAGGTATGTAATTAAATTTTTATATTTAGATTTAAATTGTTTTTTAATTAATTGTTTTGATATTTATATTGCTATTTTTGATAATTGTTTTTATATTTAATTATTTATTAATTGATATAGTTTTTGTTTTATATTTTAATTGTATAAAATATATAATTGTAGTTATTTGAGATTATGGAGAAAAACAATAATTCTATAGAGCTTCGGTAAAATTCTAAACAAGCTTGTGTTAAAATTGGTGAGCAGTGACAAATATTATATTTTCAGCCTATTAATAATCATGTCTTCTTGAACCCCTATTACAAGGCTTGTCTTCTATAGCCTCACAGATGTTTCCATTTCGTTCCACTATAGTGAAAATTTTTTTGCCCCCTCTCAATGAATATACTGGCTCCGCCCCTGCAATTTAAGCCTTATACGAGCTGCTCACGAGCTTAGCCGAGTCGAGCTGAGCTTACTTTGTTTAATATTTGAGTCAGGATTCGTGTTCTCGAAACGTTTTATTTAATATTCGAGTCAAGCACGAGCCAAGCTTATGTGAACCGAGCTTGAGCTCGCTCACGAGCGGCTTACGACTCTCTTAACACCCCTAGTCATAAGTAATGGATTTGTGAAATTATTTTTTATATAATGAGTAAATGTGTTGTAAATTCACCTGTAAACGTCAAGTGTATCAGAGCACTCACTGCAGGCTCTTCAAACATATTTTTTTGTTTGTTTGAAGAGCTCATTTAACAAAAAGAGCTAAAAACATCACTTTTTAGCCTCTTCATTTTAACAAAAAACTTAACAATGTGAATACTATTTATTCAAACTTAACAATTACTATTCACTCTCTACTCTTTAAACAATTATATTTTCTCTCTCCACCTTTTTCCTTTTTTCTTTTTCTCTCTCCTTTTTTTTCTTTCCGCAAGTCTTTTTTGTTTTCCCCCTCCGCAGGTCTTTTTTTCGTTTTCCCCCTCTCTCAGATATCAGGTCCTTTTTTTCTCTACTTATTTTTTGGAGCTACTGTTTTCTCTACTTATTTTTTGGAGCTATTGTGTCGCTCATTGTTTTTGAAAATATGAGTGCTAAGATTTGACACAGTAAAAAATATGACCGCTAAAAAAATTACAAATTTTAAAAAATATTACCGTTAGAATAAGACAAATATTCGTAAAATAGACCATTAGGAAAATATAAATATTCAAAAAATAAAAGTTAAAGAAAGAATAAACAAATCTTTGAAAAATAATATTTTAATGAAATAGTGAAAGTGAATTGTTAAAGTAGAGATGCTGAAAAGTGTATTCTAAAAATGTGAGTTGTTAAAATAACAAAATGTGTACTTTTTATTATTTTGAAGAGCCAACTTTAAAGAGGCTGTTGTGAATGCTCTCATATTTGCATTAGATATTCATAATGGCCGATCATTATTAAAATAATATTATCCATACATAATCCAGTTAAGTAACTTCGATACGCAATATATTAAGACTTGGATGAATAGAAGAAGATGTCCAATTGTTTACCTCCTCGATCAGGTCCCCTATCTTCGATCGAATCGATTCGGTATTGAAAAAGAAAAAAGTCACTCAATGACGATGGAATGGATAACATTTTTTAACCTGTCTTGATTAGCTGCATTTGCCATTGGCTAATCTGCCTGTCCCTGTCCCACTTGAACCCAACCAAGAATATCTAAATTCATGTCCTTAAAAGTATAAACCAAATGATTATATTCATCATTATTTCTAGCAAAACTAAAATAGCATATTTGTTGTATCGAAATTTATTATTTCACCTAATTTTGCAGTGATCGATTTGTCTTTAATAATAAACAATATTCACGGTCTAAGAAAATTTGACAATCACTCAAATTTTTAACCACTAATCTGATATCTCAATCGATTGGAAGAGTACTTCTTTTGTCAAAACAATATGATCTTATAAAAGAGACTATAAATTCGAACCATAACTCTTACGATTTATCTTATTTGAATTGAAATATTTATCATATTGTCGGGTGTATGCCAAAATGAAGTGACCTAGAACATGTGACCTTTGATTTAACTCCCCCATTTCTAATGTAATAAGTCATCCATCCTTGCTCATTGTGGTCGCATTTTGTGGTGGATGATGTTAAAAAAGAAAAAAAAAATCCCGAAAATTCCACAAAAGCTGCATGGTTGCACCAATAGTCCAAAAATGTCTTCACAAAAGTCCCCATCTAGGATTTGTCCTGCATCGTTTTTTCCTCCATATGGGTAACCGTGATGCGCCCACCTCTATTGCAAATTATGATGATTTTAGTGCGGAATATTATGATAGTTTGCCGCACGGCACACGGAATAAGAAAAAAAAAAGAAAAAGAAAAGAATCTAGAATCAAGATAAGATACGAGAATTTTAACCATGAGATTAATGTTTATTGAGTTTAACTTATATCCGGATTAGGCTTAAAATATGAGTTTTAATTTACAGTCTCCAATAATATGGTGACACTTTAGATAAAAGAAAACAAATGCACAAAAATAGAACAAATACACTGAATTTAACAAAGAGAAAAAAGAGAGAGACGGGAGACTTAGGAGATAAATAAATAATATTTTAAATAAAAAAATAAAAATTGATAGTTAAAAACTGAGTCGGATAGGAATTTTAAAAAAGTAGATAGATAAAATAAAAAAATATAGTAGTATTTTAACTAAATATTTGTTGACCTGAAATATAAACGCTCTAATGGCGGTCTTTTATGTGAAGAAGCTTCGGTTGTTGATAGCCAGGACAGTGACAAGAGAATCTCCTTCTACAAAGATAGCCAGATAGGACAAGATCTCAAAGAAAAAAAATTAAATTTAGGCCAATGAGAGCAGCAAAGATTTCACCTTCTGAGACATCAGTACTGGAGTTGGAGCTTTCTAGTGTAGATAGTCACCACTTACAATTGCTGCTGCCACTGAGAAGGAAGAAGCTATAGCAACATCAAAATTGATTTTGAGAGCTCCCGGAGGAGCTTCCACCCAGCTATCATTTGAGGAGTTAACATGCTTCCAGGCCGCCTGACGAGAAGAAACAGTAGAGTTTATCTGTTTAATCAGAGCATCAATATCAAATTTTGAGGAATCATGCACCACTAAATTCCTATTTTACCAAATTAAATCTGGTTAAATAAAAAGTGAAATGGCTTATACTCGGGGCTGGCCCAATGGCTAGGCCACTTAGGCCGTCACTTAGGGCCCCCAATAAATAAGGCCCAAAAAAGATTTTAGTAAGGCCTATTTTTTTTTTTTTTTTTTTTTAACTTAAGGCCCATTTTTTTTAACTAAGACCCAAAATTTTTTACCATAAAAAGTTAAGGTCTCTAAAATAAGGCTCCAATATAGTAAGCTCATTGTAAAATAAGACCAATTAACCAAAAAAAAAAAAAAAAAAA
>CM017321.1:16458506-16611338 GCA_006937295.1 Carpinus fangiana | reverse complement strand
CCTCCCTTCCTCTTCTTCCTTTTCTTCTCTTCTTTTCTTCCTCTCCTCCTCCGTGATACATCCCTGCTAATTTTCAAACAGGTTTTATTGTTCTATTTTTGTAATTTATTGTATTATAATCCAATTTTTTTTTTTTTTATAAATCATATTTGTTTAATTTGTTAATATTTTTAATCAAACATGTATACTATAAAATATGCATCTAGATATGAAATACTTAAAAAAAAAAAAAAAAAAGAGAAAAACTGATTGAATCTTAAATAGGGCTTTAAATATTTTCATTAGTTTTTCACCTAAAATATCGATGTTAATTTAGGTGAAAAACTCATAAATGAATAATAAATTCACCAAAAAGAATTATTTTATTAGAAGATAATGAAAATATTTTTATAATAATATAATAATATTATTAAAATAAATATTATTTAATTAATATTTAAATATTAAAAAAATAAGGCCTAACTCCAAAATTTCGTCTAAGGCCCCAAATACATTGGGCCGGCCCTGCTTATACTTGAAATGGGGACAATTTTATTCCTGAAAATATTTGTAAAGACTAGGACTTGACATAAAAAGAGCACTAATTAGTGCAAAGTGCCTTTTTCTTTTTCTGTTCTGTTTTTCCCGCAGACTTTGTTTGTTTGGCTAGAATCTGCCATGCCCTACGAGTGTGATTGGTGCTTTTGAGGCCCCATGCTGCCATGCATGATAGAGATTAGAGAGAGTCTTGCCCTATCTTGGTGGTGAATGGTAATGACATCCACTGCTGCTGCCCAAGTTCCCCGGATACCCACTGAAAAAGGTGGAGGTTTCCATTGGGCCCGAAAGGGGGTTTGCCTAGCAACAAATTAAACCTCAGCTGAGCTGCATGGATTCTAATTAAACATCCCTTCTCTTGGGTTTTGAGAGAACCGATGGTCTCTTTTTTGTTCCTCTTTTTCTGGGCTTCCTGATTTCCCTTCCACCCTTCAATATTTTCATAAACTTGAGGTTAATGCAAGATTTCGTTAGCCCCAAGGCTTGAAAACTCTCTCTTCTAGTAATCGAGGGGTTCTTGAATCCCAAAGAAGCATGCATATATGATATAACATAAGACAATTTACAACATATAAACATTGCCTAGGAAAGAACTTTGGACAGAGAGTACTTGTATTTGGCCGTTGGGTAGCCTTTGGATTCAGTCTAAATAATGTTGAGTGCAGCTTAATCATTTGGAATTGAAATTTCCTGTGGAGTTTCGTGGGGCCTCTGTCCTACGAGCTTGATTACACTATTTATGAAGGGCAACAACATATAAAGGGTATCCTTATAAGGAAGTCTGTTCCATGTATATAGGGAATGTCCAAAAAATCGCAAAAAATGTCCCACAGCAGATTTCCTAAATAATTCTTTAAAGCATCAGATGTTACAATAGAACCCAATATATGGGGTTCTATTGTAACAATCCTTATGATTATTAAATTAGAAAAAAATCAATTCTCTCTCCTCTTATATCACAGCTACGCCATCCATCTTCTTTTCTCTGCAAAACACAAAACTCCCATTTTTCTTCGACCTGTGTCTCAAACTTCTGTTAGGAAATTAATCCTATTTCCCAAGATCCGTGAAATGTGAAAAATAAGAAGAATGCGGAATAACAAGATAAGCAATCACACATGACACAAAGATTTAAGTGGTTCGGCTTAACAAGCCTACATCCACTATCTGAGACGACCCGTAGAAAATTCACTGTCAAAAGATGAGCACAAGAGAGTAACAGGGTGAGAAAACCACTCAAACCCATAGCGCCAATTACACCCAATTCTCACTTTACCCGAAGGAGAATAAAAAACCAAAGGGAAAAAATACTTTCTCTTTCTTGCTCTCACTTTTTCTCTTAATTGTTGGCACACTAAAAACACAAAGCAAATATTACTATGTTTTTATGCTTGCTTCCTACAGCACAACACAAGCCTTTATATAGAAGCTTAACTCTCCTTTTACATATTGGTCTAGGACTCCTACTATAAGTCAAACAAGGAGTCCAAATACACATAGGAGAAGGACTCCAAAACTTACATGTAAAGGAGCAAACCGGTTGAACCAAGAACCTCTCCTACTTGGAGAATGAGACAAACCACCGGGTCCCACCATGACTTTTAATTCAAGTCATACTTAATAATCTCCACCTTGACTTGAATCTCATCAGGTCTACCAAAACGTGTCTCCTCTAGATGTCTTTGCCTCAGCCCCTAAGGGCAATCACACTCCATAAGTGTCCCTCAAGTCCAAGTGCCTCTTGAACTTAAGTATAGGACTTGATTTAGACATTACACCACGCATCCCCATTAGTCTCGTCGACCATACAGCTTTCTCTGATGACTCTTTCTTCTTGTAGACCCATATGCACCCTTTAGCATTCTTTCCCTTGAGTAATTATGCCGATTCCCAAGCTTTATCTCTCCATTGTGACTCCACCTCTTTCGGCATACCATCTTGAGCAGACAGTGGATCTTTACTACTAGCTGTCAGAGCAAAAGAAACCATATCCTTAAAGTCATACCTCTCTGATGCCTTTTGATCATGTTTCTCTTTGCCTCTTGCTAAAGAATAACACTCTTCCCGGTGCTGTAAGTCTCTTGAAAACTCTTCGTTATCACATTCATCCGTGAGTGAACACTATTCATCAAGCTCCACCTCCACGAATTGTTTCTCTTTCTGAATTGTACTTTCAGAAAGCTCATCTAAGTTAACAAACTCAGACTTTTTCAGTTCCTGCTCTGTAACTTCAGGTTCTGCACTTGACCCATCCTTGTACATAGCACCCTCATTAAAAGTCACATTCCGACTTCTAATGATCTTCCGATTTTGATCATCCCAAAATCGATAACCGAATGCCTCATCTCCATATCCAATGAAGAAACACTTTCTAGATTTAGCATCTAACTTACTTCGAGTAGCAGACTCATTATTGACATACGAAGCACAACCAAAAACTTTCAAATGTGAAAGATTTACCTCTTTTCCACTCAAAACTTCTTCGGGTAGTCTATGGCTCAAGGGAACGGAAGGCCCCCTATTTATCAGGTATGCAGCAGTGCTAACTACATCAGCCCAAAAAGTCTTTGGTAACCCAGCATGCAATCTTATACTCCTAGCACGCTTATTGAGGGTCATGTTCATGCGCTCAACCATGCCATTCTTTGTTGGCATTCCCATGATAGTTTTCTCCATTCAAATCCCATTCACTGAGCAAAACTGTCTAAACCCCCTATCTTCGTATTCTCCTCCATTGTCTGATCTCAAACACTTGAGCTTCAAGCCCGTTTCAGTTTCAACCATGGTCTTCCATTTCTTAAGAGTCTCAAACACATCAAATTTATTTTTCAAGAAATAAACCCATACCTTTCTGCTTGAGTCATCAATAAATGTGATGTAATACTACGAGCCTTCAAGAGATGCCACTGGTGCGAGACCCCACAAATCCATGTGTACCAGCTCCAGCTTTCCAAGCTTAGGTGCTCTGTCAACTTTCACGAAACTCACCTTCTTTTGATTCCCTATGATGCATCCTTCACACAAATTAGACTCAACTAACTTCAATTCCGATAGTTTCCCCTTTGACATAAGTACCTTCATCCATTTTTCGCTCATGTGCCCAAGCCTTAGGTGCCATATTTTTGAATTGAATGCCCTTCATCATCAAATTGTCCCATTGAAATTATATTCTTCTTCAGCTTTGAAACATGCCTAACCTTCTGCAGCTTCCATACCGAGTCACTGTGAACTCAATGCGAACATCGCCTAGGCCCACAACATCCAGCTAAGGCTGGTAATTTTGACACGAGCAGTTAACTCAACACGAAATTAGCGGGTTTAGATCGTAAACGGGTCGACCCGTTTATATTGCTTAAACGGGTCGTGTCGCAGATAACCCGCGGGTGACCCGCCAGACTTGTTTAAGTTTTTTTTTGTTTTTTTTTNAATGAAAGTGAAAAGTTGAAAACATAAAACTCAAAACCTGATTTCTCTTCTTCTCATGTAGACTCTGAGACTCAGTTCGTCGCACACTTGAACTTCAAGTTTTCCTTCCAAAGTCCAACCTGTTGCTGATCCCACCAAGCACCAGATCCCCCCGAGCTACTGCCGATCCCGCCGAGCACTCAATTCAAGCACTCTCTCTCCCGCTTGCCAGTCGCCCCTCATCAGTCATCACTCTTTCTCTCGCTTGCCAGTCGCCGCTCACTCGCTCAGTCTAGTGACTCTCTCTCCCGCTTGCTGGCCGTCGCTCTCTCTCTCAGCTCTTTGCTCGCCCCTCTCTCTGCTGCAATGTAGCATCCTGATTCGGTATGTAGGATAATCATGTATTGGGTTAGTGAAATTTGTGGGTTTTTTGCCCTTTCGAGTTTTGAGTTTTGTATCCATAGGGCAAGCATATACAAGTTGTTGTGTATGTTGTGATTGAATCATTGATGGGTTAATGTCAAATTTTTGACATAATGTCGATATTTATGTATTTCTTTTGGTTTATTTCATTTGCATACAGGGGAAGAAGCATTTACTGTTGTAATATGGTTAAAATATGTATTTCTTTTGGTTTATTTCATTTGCATACAGGGGAAGAAGCATTTACTGTTGTAATATGGTTAAAATTTGACATCTTTGATCAAGGAAACATCGAGAATATCTGGGACGTTTCTTTGATTATATATGTTTTTGTTCATGGTATTGTTAAAACTTATTAACTATTATTATATTTATTTCATTTTAAAAAAAAATTGCATTTTAAGCTAAACAGGTTAAACGGGTCGTGTTGACCCACTAGACCCAACCCGTCAGACTCGTTTAGTTTAAATGGGTTCACAGGTCGTGTCAAGTGACCTGTGACCCGTTAGACCCGTTTGGTTTAAACGGGTTCGCGGGTCGTGTCTGGTGACCCGTGAAATTTCACGGGTCATGTCGTGTCTGGGTCTACGCTAAACGGGTCGTGTGTCGTAAACAGGTCGTGGGTCGTAAACGGGTCGTGTGTCGTAAACGGGTCGACCCGTAGACCTGTTTTGCCAGCCCTACATCCAGTGCCGTTCCGTCAGCCAAATATACCTTTTCGAAATCTCCAGCCACATAATTTTTGAGAACTTCATGGATTGGTGTTGTATGAAAAGAAGCTCCTGAGTCCAAGACCCAAGAATCAAGAGGACTTTCAACAGATAGAAGTAGGGCATCGTACACTTCTTCTGTTGCCACAACATTTGCTGCGTTGTTGTCAATCTTTTTCTTTAGCTCCTTGCAATTTTTCTTGAAGTGGCCTGTCTTGCCACAGTTCCAACACTCAAGTTGTTGTCTGAATCTGGATTTGCTTCTCCCTTTTTTGGAATTTGATATGCCTTGACTAGAGTTTCTATCTTGTCCTCTGCCCTAAGTCTCGAGGTTTAAAGCAGCACCAGAACAAGAGGCTTCATCTGCATCTCTTCTGCGAACCTCTTCACTGAGAATCAAATCCCTAACATCTTCATAGCTCAGTTTACTCTTCCCTGCAGAGTTACTCACAACCATACTTAGCCATTCTCACGGCTTCCCAACTATTTGGAAAAGACACCAATACGATATCGATCAATGCACGAATCTCATCATCAAAATCAATTTCAACCGATGACAATTGATTGGTGATAGTGTTGAATTTATTGAGATGATGTGCCACTGAAGTCCCTTCCGCCGTCTTTATGTTGAACAATTTCTTCATTAGGTGCACCTTGTTGTTAGCCGACGGCTTCTTATACATGCTTGACAAAGCCGCCATTAGACCTGCTGTGGACTTCTCCTTTACAACGTTGTGTGCAACTGATTTTGACAATAATAACCTGATAACTGTCAGGACTTAACGATCAAGTAGAGCCCACTCGCTATCATACATGTCGTCGAGTTGTTCTCCCAAAAGAGGTTGATGAAAATCATTCCCATAAAGGATATCTTCAATCTACATCTTCCAATATGCGAAATCTGTGCCATTGAACTTCTCAATCCCTATCTTTCCTTCTTCTACTGCCATTGCTCCCACTTGAACTAAAAGCTCTGATACCAGTTGTTAGGAAATTAATCATATTTCCCAAAACCCGTGAGATGCGAAAAATAAGAAGAATGCAGAATAACAAAGATAAACAATCACACACGACCAGGGACGGAACCAGGAAGTCCAATGGCCTGGGGCCGGGCTAAGGACTTATTTTTTTAATATTTTAATACTTATTAAATAATATTTATTTTAATATTATTATAATTAGAGTTCTCATTTTTTAGAAAATCTATTTTACTGTATCTTGTTGGACAATTTTCTACTAATAAATTATATTACTATCTTATTGTAACTTCTAATTCTTTTCCATAAATTTCTTGTTCATTTATGAGTTTTATACCTAAATTATCCTCTATATTTTGTTTATTGCTAAATGTTAATAACAAATTTATTTAAAGCTCATCTTTAAGATTCATTCAGTTTTTCTTTTTTTTTTCTTTTTATTTTTTTTTAAGTTTTCCATATTTGGATTAAAAATATTTAAGTTTTAAGTTCATTTAAAACTTAAGTTCTTCTTGTTCATTTTAGTTTTTAAGTTCTACAATATTACAATAAGTTTTAGTAGACATGTTTGATTAAAAATATTAACAAATTAAACAAATACGACTTACAAAAAAAAAAATTCGGACTATAATAAAATAAATTAAAAAAATAGAACAATAAAACTTGATTTGGCGAAGGAATTATGAGCTGAAAAAACAAAACTAACCAACCAATTGAGCTGAAAAAAATAAACCAACCAAAAACAAATTGTCAAAAACTTGTACAAAACCCTCCAGAAAAATTATAAGCACAGAAATAAACATTAAAAAAGTAATAAAAAAATCTTATGAATCGTTATCTCTTTAATGCACTTGTTTAAAACAAAACCCACTAAAAAAAATTGTCAAAAGTCATACAAACTCACCAAAAAGATCATTAAACACATAAATAAACAATAAAAAAAAAAAAAATCAATTTTTTTCTTATGAATCCTTATCCCTTATCAACGGTATGATCTACGAGCGTTTATGGTCCGATTGAGCTAAAAATTAGCAAGGGTGTTAGTGATACGTAAATCTTCATTGCGAACGGTGGAGATTGGATTTTGATCTCTAAGCATTCTGTATCGGAGAAGTGGAGAGGAAGAAAAGAAGAGAAGAAAAGGAAGAAGAGGGAGAAGAGAAACGAGAGAGAAAGCTCAAAGTCCAAAGATGGAGAGAGAGGAGAGTGCATCTGAAATGGAGCCGATAGAGGAGAGAGCGAATAATTTTTGAGAAATTTTTGCTTTGCGTGAGAGCAAACTTATGCGAGATTTGGGATGGGATTTGTCAAATTTTATTTATTTATTATTTTTTTCTGAATTTGTGTGTGGGCTGTCACCTGAATTTGTGTATGGATTGAAATTGGGATGAAGGGCTTGAAATGGATAAGACCAATTTTTTTTTTTTTTAGACGTAAGGCCCAAATTGTTTTTTGGAATTGGGATGAAGGGCCAACAAAATTTTGAAAAAGGGCCAGAAATTGGAATGAAGGGCCAAATTGGTTTTGAGAAAGGGCCATAAATTTTTTTGGCAACGGGCCCAAGCCTATATTGTTATTATTTTACCTTAGTATTATTATTTTTTCCCTTATAAAATTTTTTTTTCACAAATTTTGGCAGGGGGCCTTGGCCTATACCGGCTCCCTGCTGGTTCCGTCACTGCACACGACATAAAGATTTAAGTGATTCGGCTTAACAAGCCTACATCCACTAGCGGAGACAATCTGGAGAAAATCCACTATCAAAAAATGAGTATAAGAGAGTAACAAGATGAGAAAATCACTCAAACCCAAAGCCTTAAGCCCTGATACCAGTTGTTGGGAGATTAACGCGATTATGGAGTTTTTACTCATAGTACATTAATATACATAATTAAACATAATTCTAACCCAAAAGCCTAAGCTAATGGGCTAAGGTCTACTTAAGTATATTAAGCATTTTTTTTTAAATTTTTTTTTATATTTTCTTAATGTGGGACACAACACTCATAATCACAAGTGCACTCACAACAACTTCATCTATGTTCTACACATCTCTCTCTTCTCTCCTCTCCTCTCCCATCTTTCTCTCCAAACAAAGAACAAAAAATATGTAAATTAAGAAGAAGCCAAGAAGACCCTTATTCCCGTATGAAGAAACCAAGAAGAAGAACGAAGATTATGGTTTCTTCTCCTCTCCCCTCTCACCGCCGGTAATCAAAGACAAAAAACCCACCTGTAATCAAAGCAAAAACACCCGCTGGTAATTAAAAACTAATCTGGAAAATCATACTAGCAATCAAGAATGTTCTAAAATGTTGAGATGGGTCCTTTGATTTTGCAGCAAGGGCAGAGGACCGGCAGAAAGAAGAAGATGGAAAAAAAACCCAGAAAGGGAGAGAGAGAAGAGGGAAGAAGAAGAGGAAAGAACAAACCCAGCAAGGGCCAAAAAACCCAAAGTAGAGGGAAGAAGAAGCTACCAGAAGAAAAAAGAAAGAAAATATAAGGGAGAGAGAGAGAGCTTGTTTAATAAATTAAAAGAATAAAATAAAAAATAAAATTTTAATGATATAAATAAGCATTTAGAAAAATTATTGTGATGTATTGATATAAAAAAAATAAAAAATAGTTTGAATCCTTAAATATAAAAAATATGCCGAGAAAATTGCTGAAAAAACTCTTATTCGACTATGCACTAATCTGCCACTTGATTGACTGTTTGTATAGTGGGTTCTCGCAAAGCAACCTAAACGTCTGTCAGTATTCAGAAAGGTATGTTGATCTGACGATAATGAACCTTTTTGAGTTTAGATTGCACTCAAAGCCCACCTCAGCTCACATCAGGCTTTCCTCTCACGATAAGGCCGAGCTCACTATCAATTTTTGAACATTGCCGGGCCTAATACCTTTTATATATAAAATATTATTCTATTCTCTTTCGAGTTTGAGGGACCTTAGAATAATTTTCATGATTTAGTTTTCTTGTAGGTCTTCATCAATTCCCATATTTTATTTGGTTTATCTTGCCTTATTTCCTACACCTTAACTCCTATAAATACTGTCAAATGCGCAATACAATTTCATATGGTTCAATGTAATAAAAATGGTTAAAGACATTTCGAGTGGGTACTTGTTGTTTAACACGACATCAAACAGAGCACTTAGTTTCAAAAACTATCGCAAATGATAATTGTTTTACATTTAGTATAGGCAGGCATATAATATTTTCGTCAATCAGCAACTCCTACATATTTTATATGCGTCACTAATATATATATAATGGGGTTGGCTTTACCATCCCCTTTTGGATTTGGCTCCTCTTCAGTCCAAAATGGACTGGAGGGGAGTCGGTTGATGGCTAGGATCTCTCCTTAGAGATCTTAAGGCCTTTAACCTGATACGTGGTCCACTTTAAAAATGATAATTTACTTTTTAAAAATAATATAAAATAAAATAATATAAAATATAATTTTTTTATTTTGTTTGATTTGGCCCTTGGGGGTGGCCGGACCACCCCCAAGGGCCACTGTTTGGCCTGAGGTGGCTAAACGGCCACCCCTAGGGGCCAGTTGGGGGTGGCTGAAGCCACCCCCATGGCCCTTGGGGGTGGATTGGCCACCCCCAAAGGCCAAACAAAAATTTTTAATTTTTTTGTTTTTTTAATGTGGCTGGCCACCCCCAAGGGCCACCGTTTGGCCTGGGAGGGGGCCGAACGGCCACCCCTTGGGGCCGGTTGGGGGTGGCAGAAGCCACCCCATGGTCCTTGGGTGTGGATCGGCCACCCCCAAGGGCCAAACCCATTTTTTTTCAAACAATGGGTTTGGCCCTTGGGGGTGGCTCGTGGTGACGCCACCCTCATGTCCTAAAATGTGGTGGCCAGCCACCCCCTATGGCCAAGAGAGGGGTGGCCAGCCACCCTTTTTTCTTTTTTCTTTTTTTAATTTGTTTTTAATTTGTTATTATTATTTTTTTATTTATTTTTAAAAGTAAAATAATAAATTATTATTATTTTTTTAATGTGCCACGTGGTGGGTTGATGACCTTAGGCTCTAACCATCAACTGGATGCTCTCCGGTCCAAAATGAGAGGATCCTTATCCCCCCCTTTGGCCCGGGTAGCACATGCCACCATATTTGTTTTTAGTTTTTTAATTATATTAATGAAACCAATGGGACATATATCAGTTGCTTATTGGTTTGACTTGGCACACCATTAAAACATTGGACTAAACATGAATAAAAGTACAATTTGCATTTATTAGATCCATTTGATATCGTGTTAAACCACAATTACCAAAAGCATATTTGACCTTAATAAAATTATAACCCTAAGAGTCTCAACCCTAAATTCTTTATGGATTTTTTCTTTCTTTGCTTATGCCTATTACTCCCTTATTTTATATTTTACATAAATTTCTAAGAAAGTCTAAACACTCTTCTCCTATCTTCCTTCCATACAATGTGGATGCTAGAAATCTAATGACAAAGCAGAACAAATAGTTTTACTAGAAAAATAAAGGGAAAAATATAAAAAGGCCTCCAAACTGACAGTCATTTGCAAGTTGGCCCCCCAATGTTTAAATGGTACTAAAGTAGCCCCACAAAGTACCAAAATTTATCAAAGTGGCTACTTCATTAGTCAGTCCTGTCAGTTTGGATGGAAAATGCATCATGTGCCGTTCACGTGCTATTTTTAGACTTGAAGTTACCAAAATGCCCTTGTGTGAAAACAAAAAATTTCTGCCCCTCTAACCGACATCGTTTAGCCTAGCTTATCATAGGTTATTATACAATAGCCAAAACGATGTCATTTTGGCTATAATTTGGCCGGTGGCCTCTTGGATGTTAAAAGCTCGTACTATATATGCAAACATGCATCTTGAATTTCACATGGGGTTTTCATATTTTTCATGTTTTAAATATGTTGTACATTTATTCTCTATGATTATGACACCAACTGATTAAGATACCATGCATTATAGGTACTTTTTTCTTTATGATTATGATTAAGACACTGATTAAGGAGTAGGAAAGGCACTGCTTGGGATATATGCTGAAGAAATTTTATAGGAGAAACTTTACTTATACCCTCTAAAAAATAAGTGGTTTTACCATCATAATCTTGAAGTTTTAAAAGTTGCAATATTGATATCCTATGTTCGAATCCAATTTAATTTCACTTTCTTTCTTTTTTTCTTAAAATGCCCCCCTTTTATATATATGAACTTGGATGCCCTTATTGGTTGGTATAATTTGGTCTATGTTTTATGTTTGTTTCCAAGTTGGACGTTGCAAAGTAAACACCAATTTTGATTTGCTGTTCTTCTTAATTAGGCTATACACAAAGTGTGGTCTGAAAACGTGTGTAGTTTAAATTTGGAAAGCGATATGATATGATAAAAGAAACGTTAAATTCAATTTAGACCATACAATAATACATTTTCTCGATTTTTTTATTTTTTGACATGTCCACACAAGAGGGAGGAGGGAGATTCGAACTAATAACCTCTGCTTTATAAAGCGTGGTTTCAGCCGATTGAACTACCTCTTAATTTCACATATTCTCGATCTGTTTCCCTTCCATTTGCAGATGTCAATGAATTCTTGAACCAAAAAAACAAACTCTACTACTATTACTTTATATGCTTCTTACACCCTGATGAAAAACTAAAACGATTATATAATTATTAACCTATTTACGTCACAACAATTTTACTAACATAACCACGCACAAGAAATGAAAATCCAAAAACAAAAAACACTCGGAGAGTCTATCATGGCTATCGAGGAATTGAACGAAGTGAGCTGGAATAACCAGATTCAAGATCAACATCCCTATCATCGCCGGCCGACGAAGATGTTGGATAAGAATTAGCGTAATCCACAAATTCTGAAGCAGCAGCGCCGCCGTTTTTTCCATCATATGCATCCGGGGCTTCCACCGCCTCAGGCAGCGCCACCTCCTCTTCCAAGTAACTCACCGCCTGCCTCATGGTGGGGCGTGCCTTGGGCGCATTGTTGGAACACATCAAGCCTAGTTTGAGCACCACAACAGCCTCAACCTGATTGAACTCACCGCCCAACCTTGCGTCTACAACCTCAAGAATTGAGCCTGCTCTCCACTTCTCCCACACCCATTCCACCAACATGAGCTCCTCCGGCAATGCTTTAGGCTCAACGGGTCTTCTGCCGCATACCACTTCAAGCAGCAAAGCACCGAATGCAAAAACATCTGCGCTGGTTGTAGACTTGCCTGTGCGTGTCAGCTCCGGCGCTAGATAGCCCAGCGTGCCCACCACCCTGGTGGTGTTTGGATTGGAGCCGTGATCGTATAGTCTAGCAAGACCAAAGTCACCAAGCCGTCCGTTTAGCTCAGAATCTAATAAAATATTCGCTGCCTTGATGTCTCTGTGAATCACAGTTTGTTCCCACCCTTCATGTAAATACAAAAGCCCTGAAGCCACGCCTTTGATGATCTTGAACCTTTGCTCCCAGCTCAGAATTGTTTTAGGCTCATCAAACAGGCACTTGTCCAAGCTTCCATTAGGTATAAAATCATAAACAAGTAACAGATCGCCTCTCTGCCGACACCACCCTAACAATTGAACCAAATTTCTATGACGAATACGACCAATACTGGTAATCTCCGACGCGAATTCTCGCACACCCTGCTTTGATTCATGCGAAATTCGCTTAACCGCGACTTGGGTGTTCGAATTTGGCAGAGTTCCTTTATAAACTCGACCGAACCCACCAAACCCAAGGAGCTCGATCTTTGTCTTTGAAACCCCCTGTTGCTTTCTTCAGCTCTTCGTGAGAAAATCTACGAGGACCAATATCATGCTCCCATGCCTCAACCACATCAGCCTTCTTTTTCCTCCTGACGATGTAAAACGTCGAAGCAGCAAGCAAAATCACAGCTGAAGCACATGAAACTGAGACGCCCACAATTAGGCCTTTACGATTCATTTTGGTCCCAGTGGCAGAGGGGAGCTGGATCTTAGGAAGTTGAGATAAATTGAGAGATTTAGCTTCTCCATTCATGTTGAAGCTCCAACCTAGGACATAATTCGAGCTCGTGAACAAACCAGTAGCAGCAGAAAACCCTATGTACATGGATTCATTAAGAATTTGTGAGAGGTTCACTTTGTCGGACAAAAGTATAGAACTGGGTTTGGCAGAGTCCATCGCCACCCTGACATCCAATTGATTTGTAGGCGAATTATAATCGATCCATGCCTGAATTACCTGACCACTCGTCAAATTAAAGGGGACCGGAACAGATTTGTTGGATATTATGCTATTGATGTCGACGGCAACATGGTTGTTATCGGTTTCACCGTGCTCTGCATTCATGTAAGTGTCGAATTCGACCGCTAATATGTGGTTCAGGAAGTTCCCATTGTTTCTGGTGTTGAAGAGGCCAATATAAGAGCCTGGTTTACCCTCAGGAATCCCTTTTGCGGGAGAGATTGCGAAAGCGAGGCCATCCCCGACTTGCTTCCCAGGCTGGGGGATTATAGCGAAAGCGAAGGAGGTGGAGAATGACATGACTTCGCCGCTGGAGTTCTTGAATTGGATTGGGTTTGAATAAAACGCGTGGCCGTGTGCAACGTTCGAGGTGTAGTTTGTTAGCTGAAGTACGCCATTGCTATCAACCGCTGCAATCCCGTCTAAGGTCAAGTTGTCGCCTGCAGCACTGAACCCGCCGCTGAACCCGTCCAACAAGGGTGGAGCTACATCAGGCTTTACTGGATGCAGGAGTAGAAGGAAAACCCAGAGAGAGAACAGTTTTTCAGCCATGAGAGGGAGCGAAAGAAGAGTTGAGCTTTGTGAGGTAGAAGAAATTCAGGGTGGTAAATGAATTTAATATGTGGGTGAACGCGAAGATGTTTGAGAAATTGTTTTGTTGAATTTTCTATCTCCCTTTTTTTTTTTGTCTTCTCTTTTGCCAATAAGAAAATCGAAAGAGAATTCCAAATATGGATGTAAGCGTTCAAACGTATCCCTAGTACAAAGACGGGTTGACCTACTGGCCCCGGGACTTCGTCGTCTTCAAGGACCTTGCCTTGGTTTCCGATCATCGAGAGATAACCAGCTTCAGAACCACGTGGTGCATGCATGGTTCTGAAGCTGGCGTGCTGCACACTTACACTTTCATAAGGGAAGTGGGCATATTATAATTGCTTCAATATTGTCAATTTTTACAGCTTACTCCCCACATGTTTTTGGTAAAAAATGAGGATATTATAGTTGAAAGGTCTTATTTGATGATTTATTTATATTAAACACAATTTAAATTTTATATGCAATATTTACGGATAACTATTTTTAACACAACTCAAAAATTCGATACAATTTTAACATAAAATTAATAAATTAGGATGAATGAGTCTATAAAATTTAATTAAAAAGATAATTGATGTATATAGTCTTAATCATATTTTGACACCACCCAAACCTAACATACTAATACAAAACGTCACCCCCCAGGTCTTTTCTTTTTTAATCATATAATCATATATATAAATTCTTTTATTTCATTTGTAGTAATTAAATATGAGAGTGCTGCAAAAGAGTTAGTACGAGATGACGTGTAATCCCTCTAGAAGTAGTTGCAAAGTTGCAATCCTAGGGTTTTTTACTTTTTACATATTCACACAAGAGAGAAAGATTCGAATTAGTGTCCTTTACTTCATACTACCTCTTAGGGACCTTAGGGTCTTTTTTTAGAAGCACTCGCTACACACACACACACAAAAGTTCTTACTGGCACTTTTTAAGTGCCAACAAACTGGTTTTAAATGCTAAGAAAATTCATCTTGGCATTTATTGCCGACATAAAGTATACATCGGCAATCTCAGGAAAATTATTTCTTGGCACATAAACTAAATGCAGTAAATTTTAATGGCACATAATATATGTGCCACAAAGCCAAGAAAATTATTTTTCGGCACATAGTTTATGTGGCAAGAAAAATTGAATTTCTTGGCACATAGAAGACTTGAATTTCTTGGCACATATCGTATGCGCCAAGAAACTTGAATTTTATGTGCCAAGAAAACTTGAATTTCTTGGCACATATTCTATGTGCTAAGAAACTTGAATTGCGAAGGTTTACTTTGAAAGGTCTAAAAGTGTTTTTAACGCTTAAAAAGTTTATTTGAAGAAAGAAGTATTTGTTTGGTAGAAAAATTAAAAGCGCTTTTAAGTGTCCAAAATGCCTAAAAATGGCTAAAACGCATTTCTAGCAAAATCTTAAAAATGAAACTTTTGCCCAAAACCTCTTTTTGACTTAAAAGCTCTACTTCTCAAACACAATCTCAAACAGGCTCTAAGAGAAATATCTGAAATGATGAACAACTTGCACTTTTGTAAATTATATCCAATTACTTGTCAAATGAACCAACAAGAGAAATACAATGATTAAAAATGGAAGAAACCTATAAAACCTTGAAAGAATCTCAACCAATACAAGCAAGCACATGAATTTTTATTTATTTTTTTTCTCTTTAGAAAAAGGGAAATCTAGAAAGAATCTTAAAGAAGTATAGTAATTACATGGTAATATTGAGAAAAGTAACTATAAAATTGAATTAAAGTGGGTAACAAACAAGTTCTGTAGTAGATTCAGTCATCCATCTACTATATTGACGAAAAAAACCTGTGAGCTCTTTTGTTGATTGAGTCATCCATCTACAACTTTTTTACAACAAAAGTAGACATGTTTTCTTCAACCCAATAGCTTCATACAAAATAAGAGTATATATTAAAAAATGAGTGATTCCTTTGTGGTTGATACTTGGACTACTTATAATGCACCTTTGTTTATCAAGTAGTCTAATGCACATGTGTTTTTCATTGATAGTGTTTTTTCCAGAGCCGGGTCTTTTTAAATCTGCGAAAGCCCATTCACCATAACCTTCAACAAAAACAACAATATTTTAGTACTAAGGATTTACCACGATAATTTAACAAGTCACAAATTATATATTCAAGTGGGGATTGCTCAAAAGTTTAAAAAGAGATATCCCGTCCAATTAACATTTTATTGATAATCTAGTTGAAAGTTGTATCTCCATAGGAAAAGAAAAGAAAAGATTTCCATGTGCAGTAGATTACATAATCAATCTGGTAATCTATTTAAACAGCTCAAACTAAAGAAGCCTATTTTATTTTGCTCCACTAACGAAAACAACCTAAGGCATTCAAAGCAAGACTACCAAACTAATTTAGGTTGCATTCATAACAAGACTACCAAACCTACAGCGCAAAGAGTAATGATAATGCTAAAATTAAAGAATCAAATAACGCCAACTTCAGCATACACACACGTTCAACTCACACAAAACATAAACACACTTTAAAGTGTTCACGTATGCAAAGAAACATCAGCTTTCACAACCCAAGTGCAATCAATGAAATAAGAAAAAAGCAATACTACAAAAGAACATACCTATTCATTCGTCTCATCCTCAAAAGCAATACTACAAAAGAACATACCTATTCATTCGTCTCATCCTCAATATCATCTTCATCACCGTTATCTTCTTCCACATGGGCAGCACTATCTTGGCAAACAAGTCTCACCTACATACACCAAATATTTAGTTAATAAGAGTAAAATTGAATTAATTATATATGCTAAAGGCCATGTTTTGAATTTATTGATAGCATCGAGAACTTCTCATCCAACCTCTTGAACACCCGTCGAAAGTCCAATCCAACATTTTT
This sequence comes from Carpinus fangiana, assembly GCA_006937295.1. Taxonomy (NCBI): domain Eukaryota; kingdom Viridiplantae; phylum Streptophyta; class Magnoliopsida; order Fagales; family Betulaceae; genus Carpinus; species Carpinus fangiana. Next base: position 16,594,555 of record CM017321.1, on the reverse strand, counting down.
TTTAAAGTTTACAATTTCTGCATGTTCAGGATCATTGTAGGTACCTAATGGCATGCGCAAAGTGGATGCCGATGACTAAGGAATACGCACAGATCCTACTCCATGTACATGACCAGACTGTTCTTTGCCTAAAACCTTGGAGTATGGGTCATTGAGAGCTCAATAAATGGTCCCCTATGAGGACCTTTGAGTCGATGGAGGCTCTTGTGCTAGTAGCTCATCTATTTGTGCTTGTAACAAGTCAAAAGTGTTAGCAATTCACCAATTAGTCTTTTAACATCATTATGCAACCAAAGGAAAAAAAAAATCATAAGAAACTTACAATTATACAAATCAAAAACAAACTTACCATTTTGCTCTCAGCCTTTTTGGTCACAGGTTTACCATCCTTGCGCATGTGACTTTTTCTGAATAGCTTGCTTCTATCGAGGCCCTACCCTGTTATCGACTCCTAAATATTATCGAGTTCAAAAGACTTATCAAACATTGTGTTCAAAAAATCATCTACCGCATCAACCTATTATATATCTCTTTTAATACGTACCTCCTCATATGCACTCCTGGCGAAGCTCCTCGACCTAATGGTATGGAGTAGGCCCTATAGGATCTGTTTCTCCCGGCTTTCCTTTTTTTTTTTATTTTTTTGCCTTGGCCTAAATATTATCGACAAGATAGTGAGAAAGAGAAGTTTAAAAAACATTTAAATAGTAATATAGATGCATTGTTACCTGCACTGTAGGATCACACCAATATCGAGTACTATTTTCAAACTCCTCATGATTGACAATGTGGGTGGGATCTATCGACTCAATCAGACTTTCAGGAGTCTCATTTAGCTGGATGTTCAACGAACGCTTTAGCTCGTATTTATGTTCCTTCCTTCTTGTACCCAACCCTTGGATGATTAACTTTTTGACCTTCTCTGGTAGCAAGCTCGTATCAAAATACAACTTGCTCTACAATCCAAGTTATAATCTCAACGGTGTTAGTACTACATTTAAACAAACAATAAACACTATATGCATCAAATAATTTAAATATTACTTACTCGCATGATTTCCCACATTTGATATGTCTTCTCTTTGGGTGCCTTCCTTCAGTCTGGGATGTCTATGGGGCAAAGGCCCGTAGCTTTTACAAGTAAAAAACCAAACCGGGATAACTTTTCACTATCGACTCCAACTGGCTGCCCATTATTATTCAATTACAACTTTCAGTCCATCACTCAACCCTCATATGTCTCCAAGTGAGGGTATGCTCACTTCTCGCGAAATCCATTTTCATCTGTAAATCGTATCAAAATTTTATCAAATGGTTATAATGTGTAAAATATAAGTAAAACAATTTGTCATAAATATAGGTGAACATATGCTATTCATATCAATAATGCTTACGTCTTGCTTCTTATAGCGCGGTGGTGATGGTGGTGGAGGTGCCCTCTCGGTGGTGCAGGATGACTCCCCACAAAGTCCCTGTGATGTGGGGGATGAGTCATGTGAGTGGCCAACAAGATGTACATCCTGAGTAATGTGAGCTTCTATACGTGGATCTTGCGTCTCATCATCCTCTGTGACTACGTTATTTATACGTTTATATTTCCTTTGCGCCGTTAATCTGGCTTCCGATAATCAAAATGCTCATTATATTTTAAACACACATGAAGCAAAATAGTTGAAACATAAGTTGCTCTCCTAAAATTAACATGTCACAAGATGGTTGCTAGTACCTCTAATATCCAGTTGTATACAAGCTGTGAAATCGAAATGTGGTGTGTTTATATATGTTCACACACACACACACACACACACATATATATATATATATATATATATACAGCCAAGGGCAATACAACCATGACAGCGTTGACTAGCAGAAGTCCAAACCACTCGTTGTGCACTTTTATAAGATAGAAAATAATAAGCTAATAGATAAATCCAAAAAGTACAATATATCTTGTTATTCAATCACAGAACATGATCTCCTCCTATTATTGAATATGGACGGTGAAGATTAAAATCTATTATGTTTATCATGTCAATTAATGCTTAGCTAGAGTTACATCCTTACCATTCATATTCAATAATTGGAGTTGGAAATTAAAACAACTTATGCTGTTAATGCAACATAATAGAAAATCCCCCGTTAAGAATTAACAAATTAATTGATGGGGTTAATTGATTATTATTATTTTTTTTTGACATATTCACACAAGGGAAGGGAGAGGGAGAATTCAAACTTGTGACATCCACTTCATTAGGCTTGGTCCACAACCGATTGAGCTACCCCTTAGAGACATGGGGTTAATTGAATTGAATGGAGTTTAAAAATCAGAACTTCACATTACAAATTTCTAAAGTTTAGGAGGAGACGAAAATTGCTTAGTAGTTTAGGGGTAAATGAAATTTCCTGTAATAGAAAATTGCTTATATATATTTTCACACACAGAAACAATCATAAAACATAATGAGCATTTTGATTTATAGAACCATTATATAATACATGGTGGTAATAAATTTTTATAGATTAAATGTCATTTTTTCGTCCACCATCAGCATCTTCATGGATTCTTCACTAGCAAGTAGCAATAGCATCATAAACCACAGTTCCTTCAGTCTCATTTTCATCTTCCCCAAGTTCTCTCTAGTTCTTCTATGTCCTTGTGAAAATTCAACAACTTGCAGATCCATCCCTATATGTCAAGGTCTGGGAAATTGCATTATTTATTTATTTATTTATTTAGCAGTATCATTGATAAACTATAGTAAATAGATAAGTAAAAATATATTTGCTTCTGCATATTAGAATACATTTCCATATAAATATCATCAAAAAATATCTCTCTTTTTCCTCTTTCATTCTTTATGTTGATTTTCTTCTTTTTTTTTAATTAATTATCACTCTTTATTCATCTTTCATGTTTTTCATACTGGTTTATATATATATATATATATATATATATATATATTAAAAAACAGAGGATCAACTGCATGCTGATTAAGTGGCATGGCTTGAATAAAAACAGGTTGTTTGAAAGAGGTTTAAAGAGGTTCGGTAAGGGAGATTGGAGGAGCATTTCAAGGCATTTTGTGGAGTCAAAGAGCCCATCACAAGTTGCAAGTCATGCCCAGAAATACTTTCTTCGCCTTGAAAATTCCAGAGCCAAACAAAATCTACAATCAGCCTCCACGTCAAACCACTACCCCTCAACCTCATGATCTGCTGCATCCCCTTCTTAGTTCTTACCAATAAGCTTTTTACTTACTTTCACTCTCCTCATCTATCATTCTATTCCATGTCTTTTATTGCCAATCTCTAGCTCTCACTCTCTTTTTACAAATCAATCATAAATTCCATAAAAGCCTCATCCAAACAACACTCAAAAATACAATACAAAAATCAGGTGTTTTACAAATCTGCTTTTATAAATAGGCTCTACATATTCTACTCTCGGTATAGGCAAATATATTAGAAAATATTAGGCTAAGTGTTAGTTTGAAGTATTGACTAATGTTCGTGAGCAAAATGGAAAGAAAAGAGCAAAGCTAGTACAAGCGTCCGGACGGGATTCATAGCCGTCCGGACGTGATGCAGTTAAGAACTCCAGTACTAAAACCCGAGAGCACCGTTCGCTGACCGTCCGGACGCCAAGAAACCCGAGAGTCTCGTCTGAAGTCTCGTCTGCAAGCTTGTCCGAATGCGCCGCGCGAAAAGAATGGACAAAGCGATTTTGCCCTATCACCGTTCGGACGGCCAATGTCTCCGTCCGGACGGCCCATGAGTGAACTTTGTCTTCACGTGTTTTTAATACCCCGTCCGGACGAGCCCACTTACCGTTCGGACGGCCCGTAGCTTCTAGGTCTAAAATACATGTAATTGAGTTCCAATTAAACTAGGAGTTTTTAGGTGTTATATATAGATCTCTACAGATCTGTATTAGGTACGAATTCTTAATCTTAGAATTCGCCGTCATGTGCTAAGAGAGCCTTTAATATTGAGCGTTGTTTTCTCTCTCTTAGAGTTTTTATTCTTTGTGAATTATTTGTGAGCGTCATTGAGAAGCCTATCAGAAGGGTCCGATAAAGGAGAATTACGTTGAAGAAGATTGTGAGCAAGGAGACGAGTCGAAGGCTTGTCGATCTTACAGAGCCAAGGTCTTGCAAAGGGTTGTAAGTGTTCCTAGTGTCTGTAATCTCTGGATAATCTTTTGATAGTGATTTCCTGGGTTTGGCTGCCCCGGAGAGGTTTTACAATTAGAGAAGTGCTCTAATTGGTTTTCTCTTCGTAACCAAAATATCTGTGTCTGCTTCTTTATTACTTTTGATATTTTGTTGATTGAATTGTTTATTGCTTCATAGTTTAATTCTGCATAAATTGTGATAAGCAATTGTTTGAAGTCTGCTTAGCGTCTTACACTAAGGATAGACCATCATGTTTGCTTGAAGAGCAGGAATCGTTTAGGCGAAAAGAGCCTAAACAAATTGAAGGCAGAGATGGAGGATATCACAGCCATTAGGAGAGATGACAGAAAGCCACAGATCAAAGCCCCACCAATCTGGATGCAAAATCTTGTAAATCTGTTGCAAGGCTTCATCCATTGAAGTTCATTTGCACCAGTTACTGCTAGAACTGCAGCCTCAGATGCTGCTGAGTTTGCACATCATAAGTAGTGTTTGGGTGGAGATGTTGTGTTATGCAGCAACTAACTGCCCTGTGGATTACCATGCAGAGCAACTGAGGCGAGGCGGGGGTATTTTTTTTTGAGGTATTTTTACAGTTGTGCCTACCTTGTGACTTTTGGACAAACTTGTGCCTACCTAGCTTCAAGGGTTGCCAAAAGTCACCATTCTTTAAAAATTAATCTTTTTTTTCACCACCATTCTCTCTCTCTCTCTGGAGAGGGAAAATGGCTTGCATTTGATTGCCTCTAGCCAGTAAAATCATCTTAACCAATCTGGTAATTATTAACTCCCAGCTAGAGTAGGTTCCACTTATATGCAACAAACAGACGAGAAGCTACAAATACAAAAGCCTAAATATGTAGAAGTCCAGTATAGTTGAGCTGAAGCCAACTATTGGTTGGGGACTGAAGACAAAAGCTGAGAATGAAAACAAATGGTATTGTATCATATAAAGTTATTTCCAAAATGTTTGCAAGTATTGCCTCAGAATTCGAATAACTCTTCTGAAGACATTATTACACTTCAGAAAGTGCAGAACCCAGATGATAGCATAAATACATCAACAAATCAAACCATCTTATAAATTTCTCAGAATATTAACTCGTCAAAATGACCCAAGGCAGAATCCCCTGTTTTGCGAAGAGAGAGAAGTTTTGTTTGGTTTGGGCGTGACCCAAGGCATTCTCTGCTCAGCCAGATCAAACCTACTGAAAAATATATGAAACTCAAATAGAAAATGGTATATATGCTAGCAACAACAATATATATTTATATTCCCAAACACGAGCAACTCAATCCAACCATTCAAACAGAAGTTAAGAGCAAACCTTCACGAAGTACCCAAAAACCATCCATATCAACTTGACAAAGAAATTTCTCATTCTTCAAACAAAAAATCGAAATTTTCACATTCTTCCTCCATATTTTAAGGTTTTTTACAAATGAGTTATTTCATCTCAAAATTAAACGCTAAATCGAAATCTACCACATGCAGTCAGAAATAAAATCATGCATACATGTTGGAGAATGAGAGAGAAAGAGAAAGCATGAAAGAAAACACACTAGCAGCTGGCGACGGAGGGCAGGAGACAACGACGAGGAGGATGGCAACAAGCTCGATCGTGAAGAGTGTTACTGTATTAGCATGTTAGGAGAGCTTATGTTTACTGTGAGAGAGGAATCATGCCAAGTCTCACTATTTCATTGATATCCAGCACGAAAGGGTGTTAGGAGGGTTGCGGGAGATTTGATTGTTAAGAATTTTTTTTTTTTTTTAATGGCATTTAAAGCATCCATATCAAACTCTCTATTTCTAACATTTCTTTAAAATTTTAACAAAATCTATAAAAGGTCCCCCACTTCAAACTCTCTATCAAATGTTAAATATAACATTTGTCAAACCTCCTCTTCAAATTTAAAGAGACCAAAAGCAAATGTTAAAATATTATCCTATTATTTTGTATTATTTTATTGCACTCTAGCACCACTTTTCATTTTTCTCCCTCTCTTTTTCTATTTCTTTTCCTCCAAAGTTTCATCCCCTCCCTTTTTATTTTTTCTCCCCTTCCATTTTTCTTTTCATCACTTCCATTTTCTCAAATATACAAATGCATTAATTGACGTCCATCAATTAATAAATTAAATGCATTCATCAATGAAATCTCTTGAATTAAATATGCAATTGGGTACAAAAAATAATTTCATGTATGTGAGCATGAAAGTTTGTTTCAGGGTAATTAAAGTAATTTGATTTCACAATAAAAAAAAATAATATTTGGTAAAAGTAGCAAAATATTTAAAGAGTTTGATATTTGATAGTATTTAAAAATGATTAACTATATTTAAAAAAGTACATTTTGAAAGTTAAATTTAACTAAATTTTACTTAGCTTGATGTGGATGCTCTAAATAAATGCCAATAGGTTTTAAAACAACTACTTGGCATTTAAAAAACTTATTCCAAAAAAACCTTATAATTTGGCATTTATTTATTTTAAATGCCAAGTAGTTATTTGGCGTTTAAAAAAAAGTTGCCACCAAAATTTAAAAATTTTGGCATTTATTTTAAATGCCATGATAAAAAAACACCAAAAAGACCCATTTTTGTTGTAGTGACTACTCATGCCCCTATCTAAATCGAGTAATGTTAAAAGACTTCTTAAAGTCATCACAAATATGATATGACTTTTAAAATTATCGTTGAATTTAAAATGTAATTTATTAACTTTTGATCTATTGGTGATTTTAAAATTCATATCACATTTGAAATGACTCAAAAAAAAAACTTAGGCTTATAGCATCACTCGTCTGACCCTCACTCACTTGGCCACAATCACATCGTTCTAGAGGTTGAGGGTGAGTTCACTGATGGCCATCGAGGCCCCACATGGTCGGCAATTTAAATTCACACACACATATATATAAAATTTGTTTGTATTTTTATTAAAGTATGTAATTCTTACTTTTTTTTATTTTATATATTTTTTTATTTTTATGTATTTCAAATAGAGTAAGAGTAATACTATATTTTTTTTCCACTGTGATGATCATGAATAATGATATAAATTAATTTTTTATCTCACAATGTCGATGCGATAATCATAATAAATTGTTACTTGTGAGATAATTGTATAATAAAAATATAATATATAGCATTACTCATATCAATTTAATAGATAAGTAATGCTATAAAATTTAAGGGTCGGTTAGAATTGCAGATAGTGCAGATAGTCACCATTTACAATTGCTGCTGCGACTAAGAATGAAGTTTTCTCAAAATCAGTTCGGAGGAAATATTCTATAACCCATTTTAAATAGTGTCAATTGGTCTCCAAGAGGTAGCTCAATCGGCTGGGACCACGTCTAATGAAGCAGAGGTCACTAGTTTGAATCCCCCCTCCCCCCTCTTGTGCGGACATGTCAAAAAAAAAATAATGTCAATTGTCTATAAACATTTAAAACGTTAGTTTGAGTTAGTAAAATGTAATTAATAACATTAAAAATTTGATGTGCATTTAATTGCAGTTTACTAATTTAGACTAAATTATAAACACTTATCACTATTTTAAATGAGTTGAAAATATTTTCTCCAAACTGATTTATAGGAAATTTATGTCCTACTTGAAATAGAGAGAATTTTATTCCTGAAAATTTAGGGAGTAAGTTTAATTTTTCCCTTGAAAATAATTGTAAAGACTAGGACTTGACATAAAAAGAGCACTAATTAGTGGGAAGTGCCTTTTTTCATTTTCTGTTCTGTTTTTCCAGCAGACTTTGTTTGGTTGGCTAGAATCTGCCATGCCCCACGAGTGTGATTGGTGCTTTTGAGGCCCTATGCTGCCATGCATGTTAGAGAGAGTCTTGGTAGTAAATGGAAATGACATCCACTGCTGCTGCCCAAGTTCCTCGGATACCCACTGAAAAAGGTGAAGGTCTTCCATTGGGCTCGAGAGAGGGGGTTTGCCTAGCAACTAAACCTCAGCTGGGCTGCATGGATTCTAAACATCCCTTCTACCGATGGCCATTTTTTGTTCCTCTTTTTCTGGGCTTCCTGCTTTCCCTTCCACCCATTACCTAGGCAAGGTACCTAGGCAAGGAAAGCCTTCAATATTTTCATAAACTTGAGGCCGAAGGCTTGAAAACTCTCTTTTAGTAATCGAGGGGTTCTTGAATCCCAAAGAAGCGTGCATATATCATATATGATATAGCATAAGACAATCATACAACATATAAACATTGCCTAGGAAAGAACTTTGGACAGATTCATGTAGTTGGCTGTTGTGTAGCCTTTGGATTTAAGCTAAATAATGTTATATTAATTGTTGTGCAAATATCTACCTAAATTAATAGGCAAATAAATGTACGTTTTAACTCGCAAGTATACATGATCAAAATAGTAGTATAGTGTGCAAGTACGAGATCATTTTCACGAGGATTGCCGTAAATTATTCTTAAAATTAGTTTCGTCATTAAAATAAGACAAAGCTTAATTTTTTATTAATAAAGATAAAAGGTAGGGCTTTGATATCCACCATTAATTATGCTCAAATAATATCTCAATATGTCAATACTCTAATCATATTATGAATACTTAATGCTTGCTAACCTAAGGGCATGTGTGTCTAGGGGTGGGCAAATTAACCGATTACCAATTAACCGACCGATTATCAACATTAACCGAATCGATATAACCGTTACCGATAGTTATCGGTCAGTAATCAGTTAAAAAATTTATACCGATAAGCTTATCGGTCGGTAATCTGTCAGTCAATATTTTATTATCGGTTAACCGATATGACCGATATAACTGATAAGTATTTTTAATTTTTAATTTTTTAATTTTTATAGTTATATATATAACTATGTTGAAACCAAAACGACGTAGTTTTGGTTGAAAACCAAAACGACGTAGTTTTGGTTGAAAACCAAAACGACGTCGTTTTGGTTTTACTATATAATCCTCTCTTTCTCCTTACCTTAACCCTAAAACTAAAAATTCCTCATTGCAAGTTTGAACCCGCAGCAGCCTTCTCCATCGCCTACCAAGTCCCAGACTCCTAATCTCCGAAGTCCCTGCTGGGTTCCTATTTCATCCAACGGAAGAGGAGCTCTTGCAATACTATTTAAGGAAGAAGGTTTCGTATGAGAAGATTGACCTTGTTATTCAGGATATACAATTACAAGGTAATTAGGCCTCAGCACTCTAATCCCAAACGTCACTTTCTCTCTCAGATTCTCTCTCTCTCTCGATGTTTCCTCGATACAATCAGTGATAGAAATGGAAGCTTTGAGCTTTTGCTCTTCGGTATTTTCTTTGTTGGTGTATCGCTCTTTATGCGATCGATGAGCGAGTGAATCTTACTCTCCATGCCTCTAGATCTAGTGCTAATCTTTGATTCTGATACTGATACTCGGTGAGTTTTGCACTGCGTCATATTGTGGCTTTCAAATTTTCTTGAGGGTCTGTTTGCTCAGAAACAATGTTTTAGACAGTGATTGGCTTCTAGTTGCTCTTCCCTTTTTGGTTTCAGTTGTGGTCTGTGATTGAGTGTGTTTTGTAATCTGATTTTGAATTTCTTTTCTTGCTGTTTGGTTGCTGAGAACGTGGAGGAAAAGAGGAGATGCAACACGGTTTACACAACCTTTGTTTTTGTGTTTTTTATTGTCTTGGAGCTCTACTATAAAGTCTTTGCTTTGAGTCCACTTCAGTGGAAAGTGAGAAAATTTGGAAGAATAAATTTTGTTTCTTTGATTCTAGAGAAATCTTGTAAATATTTGTTTATTTGTGGTAAACTTAGTAAAAGCTATGCTGCTTTGCAAGAATGCAAAAATTAATGCCAATTTAAAAAGCAAATGGGCCTATGTGATGACTTTGCAATTAAAGAATATACAAATGAAAAAAAGTCCAAATAAAATCGATTCCAGCTTAAACCTCAAATAAAAAAACCAAAAAAAAGCCCAAAAGCGGAAAAGCCTACAAAAACCGATTTAACCGGTTACCGATATGACGGTTAATAAATGATTAACCGATAGGTTATCGGTCGGTTAATTGGTAACCCTATTAACCGAACCGATATGACCAATACCCAGGACTATGTGTGTCTATTCTAATTATTTTATTTCTTAAAGGATTTAGTATGGGTATCTACTAAGTTATTCATTAAGAAAGCATAAATCTATGAAAATCAATAAACACATGAGACCTAGGGCATGGGTGTCTACTCCCGATTCCCTATGTTAATTAACTCAAGAACCCGTGAAGAGATTCTTTTGTTACTCTATTAAGCACAAGACTCGATCATCCAAATTGACCTAAATAACTAATCCATACCACATGCATATGTTGATCAGACACATTCATATGATGAATTTAGTAAAACGGGAATTAATCAAGTTAAGCATCACAATATGATTATCACAAAGACGCCAATATTGAAATATTAAATAAACATAATTAGGGTTTCAATCTAGCCTACTAACGAGTTAGTTACACATGAGTTTGATGTTAAACATCATCAAGACAATAAAATAAAAGGAAAAGGATAAACCCGAAAAACGCTTCCTTGAAGAGCTGTCAATTATTTTTCTAGAGCATGTGTGTTTTTCTATATTTACAAGCATATTTATAGAGTTTAGGAGGACCCTAGAAGCACTTAGAAATCCTATAAATTGTAAAATAAACCCTAAGGCTATTTCCATAATAGGATTAGCCGCACTCTTTTCTAGCTTCTGGAAGTGCGCTCAATCGCACCTACAATCGAGCCTTCCTGTTGTGCGCTTGAGCGCAAGGCTGTGCTCGATTATTGGCTAGGGCACTCGAGCGCTGGTGAGCTCTAGCCTAGACTTCCTGCACTTGAGCGTAGTTTCAGTATGCTGAATGCTCAAAATTTTCCTTTTATGCTCCAATTTTTAGATTTGCTTTATTTTCTTCAAAATGCCTATAAAACATAGAAAATATAAAAAGAAAGTAAAATTGTTCAAAATAACAAGACTAAAAAATTAACAAATGTAATTTAATTGGCTAAAGTAAAGATATTTTAGCACTTAAACGTTAATCACTTACCTACACCTCATACTATTGAGCGCAGCTTAATCATTTGGAATTGGAATTTCCTGTGCAGTTTCGTGGGGCGTCTGTCATTTGAGCTTGATTATATTTGAGAACATATTTAGCTGAAACATGATGGGCAATAGCATAAAGGGTATCCTTTATTGGACTCTGCACTAATCTGCCACTTTATTGCTCTCAACTGTTTGTATAGTGGGTTCTAGCAAAGCAGTTGATCTTACGATAATGAACCTTTTTTGAGTTTAGATTGCACTCAAAGCCCACCTCAGCTCACATCAGGCTTTCCTCTCATGATAAGGCCGAGCTTTACTATCAATTTTTGATCATTGCCGAGCCTAATACCTTTTATATATAAAATATTATTCTATTCTCTTCTGAGTTTGAGGGACCTTAGAATAATTTTCATGATTAGCCATTATTTAGTTTTCTTGTTGGTCTTCATCAATTCGTTATTTTATTTGGTCTACCTTGCCTTATTTACTGCACCTTAATTTCTCTATAAGTACTGTCAAATGCTCAATACAATTTCATATAGTTCAATGTAATAAAAATGGTTAGACATTTTGGGAGCTTGTGGTTTAACACGAAATCAAATAGACCGCTCGGTTTTAAAAGTTATCGTAGATGACGCTTGTTTATATTCAATATAACCGGATAATATTTCTATCCAATAATTTAACGGCACAAACTACCCATTTTTTAGTAGTTTTTTAATTTTTAATATGGAGGAATCATCATCCCATCCACCCCACAACATGAGATCTGTCTGCTGTGTTTATGGAATGTATGTGTGTAGCTCTTTTGTATACATGGGTGATCGAAGCAGAGTGATTTGCCTTTGGTTGAGTTTTAGAATCGGATTGATGTAAATAAAAACCCAGAATTTGTTTTAAAATGGGAATTCAGATTCCAACTGAAGCCAATCTTGCTACCCCTACATGCCATTGAAGCCTCACCTTCAAGGTTTGAAAATAAACTATGGTCGGACGGCCTCTTTAATTAGCATGTTCATGATCATGTTCATAGGATTCTTATCCTCTTCATAGTCAATAGACATTTGGTCGGATAAGAGTAAATGAGAGGATGGAGGAGATGGTAATTATAATTTATTTACTTTCAGATAAAAGGTACAACTGTGACAGTTTAACGTAGGTTAAAAATCAAAGCCTAGCTAAGCCAGTAAAAAAAAACGAAACCTGAACATCCAAAACCATGTAGAGGAGCTTGGAACTCTCTCATGCCTACCTACCTTCACCTGATCTGGTGTTACTCAAAGATGAAAATGGAGAGCTTAAACCAGCTTCAGCATCATACTGCGAAGCAGAAGTATTAGGATAAAGTTGCAGATAATCCTCAGCAACACCACTTGTTTTCCTATATGGCACCGCCACCTCCTCCTGCATCTCCAACTCTCGTTCCAGGTACCTCACCACCTGTCTCATCGTGGGTCGCACTTCAGGTGAATCGTTGGAACACATCAAACCCAGTTTGAACACCAAAACAGCCTCAACTTGATCAAACTTTCCCTCCATCCTTGGATCAACAACATCAAGAATTTCTCCTACCCTCCATTTCTCCCATACCCAGTCCACCAGCATCAGGTTCTCCGGCGGTGCTTTAGGATCCACGGGTCTTCTACCGCATACCACTTCCAGCAACAAAGCGCCAAAGGCATACACATCGGAGCTGGTTGTAGGCTTGCCTGTGCGCGAGAGCTCAGGTGCCAAATAACCCAGCGTGCCCACCACCCGTGTGGTGCTTCCGTTGGAGCCGTGCTCGTATAGCTTAGCAAGACCAAAATCACTCAGCCTTCCATTAAACTCTGAATCCAATAACACATTCCCTGCCTTGATGTCTCTGTGAACTACAGTTTGTTCCCACTCCTCGTGTAAATATAAAAGCCCAGAAGCCACACCTTTGATGATCCTGAACCTTTGCTCCCAGCTCAGGATTGTCTTAGGCTGCTCATCAAATAGGTACTTGTCCAAGCTTCCATTCGGCATGAAATCATACACAAGTAGTAGATCACTTTGCCGACGACACCAGCCCACCAATTGAACCAAATTTCTATGACGAAGACGGCCAACACTGGCAACCTCCGACACGAATTCTTGCAAACCTTGTTTTGAATCATGGGAAATACGCTTGACAGCAACTTGGGTGTCTGAGTTTGGCAGAGTTCCTCTGTAAACTCGACCGAACCCACCAGACCCAATTAGCTCTTTGTCTTTGAAACCCCCTGTTGCTTTCTTCAGCTCGTTGTAAGGATATCTATGCGGACCAATATCATGCTCCCATGCCTCAACCACATCAGCCTTCTTTTTCCTCCTGACGATGTAAAACGTCAAAGCAATCACCAAAATCAGAGCCAAAGCAACTGAAACTGAGACACCAACAATTAATCCTGTGTGATTCTTTTTGGTACTCCCAGTGGGAAGCAGAGGGAGTTTATCTAAATAAAGATTGTTAGCATTTCCATTCACGTTGAAGCTCCAGCCCAAGATATAATGCGAACTTGCGTACGAACCAGTTGAAGCAGAAAACCCGATGTACATGGATTCTTGAAGAATGTCCGAGAGGTTAACATTATAGGACAAGAGTACAGACCTGGGTCTAGCTGAATCCTCCGAAACCTTTACATCTAATTGATTCGTCTGCGAATTATATTCGACCCAGGCCTGAATTACGCGACCACTGTTCAAGTCAAGGCCTGCCTTGTTCGTATCGCTACCCATAAATTGCACAGCCCGAACAGATTTGTTCGATACTACGCTATTGATGTCGACGCCGACATGGTTGTCATCGAGGTCATTGAACTCCGGGTCCTTGAAAGTGTCCAATTCGACCGCAAGAATGTGGTTTGAGAAGTTCCCATCATTGCTGGCGTTGAATAGGCCAAGATAAGGGCCCGGAGCGGCCCCGGGAAGCTCTTTTGTGGGAGAGATTGTGAAAGCGAGGCCCTCGCCGCGAGCCCCATGCGCGGTGATCATAGCAAAAGCGAACGCAGTGGAGAAGGACATGACTTCGCCGGTGGAGTTCTTGAATTGGATTGGATATGAATAAAACGCGTGGCCGACAGCTTGGAGCGAGCCGTTTGTTAGACGAAGCACGCCATTGTTCTCAAACGCTGCAACGCCGTTTAAGCTCATGTTGTTTCTTGCAGCACTAGTAGTAAACCCGTCGCTGAATCCGCTCAGCAAGAGTCCGCCATCGTTTAGATCAGATTTTACTGGGTATAGGAAAAGAAGGAAAACCCAGAAAGAGATGAGCTTTCCAGCAGCCATGCGAGAGAAAAAGAACTGAGCTTTCTGAAGCAAAAGCAGGGGAAAGTGCTGTGTATTATAAGATACCATTATGATAATGGGCAAAGAATGAAATGTTTTTTGAAATTGTTTTGTCCCGTTTTTGTTTTTGTAAATAGGAATGTCAATTAAACAAAACAAAACAAAAAGGTGGTGGGAAGACAACGTGTGGTACTTGATTTTACATGGGAATCCAACACCAACCTACCATTAAAGCCCTTTTGTTTTTAGCAAAATATCATTCAATATAAATCTAAGAATAACAATGGTGACTTCACATGATGATGATATGGATGAGGATAGGAATGTTTTATTTCACTTGAGATAAATTATTTTATGATTAAGATTAGTGTTTATAAATTTAGCAGCGTAAACATATGGTGAATATATTATCACAACATTTAAATTTTTTGAATAATGTGATACCAATAGTCACACCGTCACACCATATATACTATTTAGGGCCTGTTTGGGATTGCGTTTGGGAGGTTTAAAAGTGCTTTTAATACTCAAAAAGCCCGTTTGAAGAAAAAGGTAGTCGTTTGGTAAAAAAATTAAAAGCGCTTTTAAAGGTCCAAAAAGCCTAAAAATGGCCAAAAAACACTTTTGGCAAAAGCTTAAAAATGAAGCTTTTGCCCAAAAGCTCTTTTTGACTTAAAAGCTCTATTTCTCAAACTCAATCCCAAACATGCTCTTAGAATGTCCGGCGTGCTTATGAGAAATATTTAATAATATCATTTTCATGTCAAGTGGGTCACACATGACATTATATTCCTAAATTCCCACAAAATGCTAGATTTTTATATCGATCAGTGATCACTCACCCTTCACGTACAATCATCCTTGCTTTTTTATGCCTCCCTATCATCTTGAAGCCTCACAGATGGTGCTCTAATGAGCTGTTTATGAGCAACTTGCTTAACTTTATCTACCCACTACTTGTTTAGTAAAATACAATAAACTCGATCGCATGACAATTAATTTTTTTCTTAAAAAAAAAAAAAAAAAAAAAAAAAAAAAAATGAAGGAGAAAAACTTCAGAAAGCCTTCATGAATTTTCACCATTTTTTAAATACCCCCTAAACTTTTAAAATTCTCAATTTACCTCCTGAACTTTCAATATTTTTTTAAAAAATGAAAATCATAGATATTTTGGTCCTTTTTAAAAATTTTAACGGCTAAAATTGACAGAGAGGTCCAAATTGAGAGTAATTAAAAGTTCAAAAAGGTAAATTGAGAGTTTTTGAAATTTATGGGGGTATTTTAAAAAGGGTAAAAGTTCAAAAAACTTTATGAAGTTTCCTCAAAAAAAAAAAAAAAAAAAAAAAAAATCCGTTGATTTTTAACAGCTCTAATTAAGATTAATAGGCTGGCTGGCTCATTGGGCGGCTGCTACTACCGATTTTTCTAGCACTATTACTTTTTCCTTTGGACAGTCCGGCCTGTTGTTTGAGGTAATTTCTTCCATTTGTTTTCTGTTGTATTTGTTTCTTTGCTGTTGTTGTTCTCGCACCTGTTCATCTATATAATACTAATACTAATACTAATAATAATAATCAACAGTAACAACTAGTTTTGATCGATCTGTTTGGCTTTAGACTCTCAGCAGAAGCTTCCAAAGTCTGACCCTGGCCTGCAACTGCTTCGAGCTCCTTGGGCCATTAGCCATTAGGGTTCATATTCTCTAATGACAGCAGATTACGTACTCATATCCTCAGGCCAAAAGTGGGGTTAATTTGAATTGAATAGTATGATTGTCTCGTACACCATTTGTTGTTTTCGTATTTGCAGTTGTAAAAGTTTCTCCACTAGTAATTAAAAAAATTATAGTATAACAATCTCTAATCATCCAAAACTTCGATTCATCCTATTGTTTAAATGTTTAATATATATCTTAAACTCTACGTCCCCCCACCCACCCAAATAATAAAGCTAGCATTTTGAAAATGACCCATTAAAGGAAATCCAAATAGTATTTAAATTAAGCAAATTCTTTGTATTAAGGAAGCTCGATCGATCATATTTTCTTACAATGAATGAAGATTTTACTAAATCAAAACTTCGAAATTAAGCAGATTGTTAATTAATGACAATTTCGCTTTACTTGTAAGTGATCATTAGGTGAGGGAAAAGCCATCAGTTTGAGTCTCAAAGAAACTGCTGTGAATCTTCGCAATATTAGAAGGTCATATTTCCTGATTTCTTCTTATTGGTAAATAGGAGTTCCACCCAATTACTTGAACTCCACCTAATCAATGTTTATGAAGCGCCACCCATTAATTCATTGGAAAAATAATAACCGATATCTAAAATGAGATATGTGATACAGTTATAACATAGATTTAATAAAGACTTAATTTTTCTTTTATTTTAGATTAAAGCTTTCTCTCTTCTTCATTGGCAATTTTTTTTTAAAAAAAAATTGAATCTTTGTTAAATTTAAGTTATGACTTTATGACTTTCAATATTTGTCATAGTTGACATGGCTTTTATAGGTAGGTAAGGAAGGAGTGGCAACTGTACGATGACGTGTACAGCTCACCTAGTTAAGAAATTTGCCACTTGGATGCAGGAGACAATTGTGAAGACTTAATGAATATATAAATAACCTTGGACTCCATGCAGCTCAATCATGTCATTAATAATATTTGAACTTTTTGTTGGGTTTATTATAGTTTTTTACTTGTTAATTAAACCGCGTAAACAAATTGAAGTTGTTGTTGGAACTGGGAAGTGGTTCTCATAATCTATACTAATTTGTTAGGTAAATTGCTTAATTAATTATAAACTTAATTATGCACGTGTATATATATATATATATATGAAGTAGAGGTTTGATTTAACTGATCGACCATCTAGAGCATCTCTAGCAGTGTAGCTAAAATAAGAAAAATAGTTATATTTAGTTATTTTGACCTTTTTTCCTCTTTTTTTTTTTTTTTTTTTTTGCTCCAACAGAATAGCTTATGATTAATTATTATACCTTAATTGATACAGTGAATAGTTATTTGTAGCTATTCATTACTGTAGCACACTATATTGAATTTTAATATAATATAATGTATTTTTTTCCCTTTAATTAAGTATTGACAATAATATAATAAAAAAATGAGAAATAATATTTTAAAGCAAGTAGTTAATAGAATAAAAAATCTGTTGAAGTTGACATTAAAAAATGAGTAATTAAAATGAAAAATTATACTTTTTAACTCATTATAATAACCTGAGATGTTCTAAAAAATTCAAAATAGCAACCAAAAACAAAGAAATTAAATAGATTTTTTAAGCTCTATTTACTGTTGTGCTGTAGTTTTCCTCCGTAATAAGTCACAGTCACACCATATGCTGGCAGCTAGAGTTTAAAGCGTTTCCATGGCAGCAACAGACAAAATATCATCATGTCGGTGGCCATCCAATTCCAGAGTCGAGTACTGTAAAAACGAATAGGCAAAACAAATAAAAATAAATGCATGGTTTGTTGTGTGGGACAGGGATGAGATTCTTAAATTTTGGCTGTAGAAATTCGAAATTCCTACTGTTCATAAGAGAGGAGTACGGTCGGAAAAGAAACAAACGAACACAGGATTAAAAGCCTCGATCACCACCGTTTGCTCTAAACTGTTTATTTGTAAAGCAAGTCAGCTTTGACTGGGCCAGTGGGTCTTCTTATTAGGTGGCCGCGTGTACGAAACTTTCCACCGCGTGCGTGCCATTGTATCATTGCTTTTAGGAAAAAAAAATCGTCCTTAAAAATTGATCATAAATCGACAAATATGTGTAAAAGTCTCATCTATTTATTCTCCTCTCATTATCTTGTGGTCTTTACCTATGCATGTGAATCACGATTTGATAAACAAAATATATTTCTGCTTTTTTTTTTTTAATTTTTTTATTTCCCTTTTTCTTCTTCAAATAAATTAAATGGGCTGTGCTTTCCAATTTTATTAATTTATGCGACTTAAATTTGAAAGATTCTGTGTTTTTAGGTTGTTTGAATTTGACATAAATTTATGCTACGATCTAAGAGATGGGCATGTAAAGCCTACCCATTACTGACAACTTATGACGTGAGACTTTCCATTTCTTCTCTTAATCTGCTCAAATTTTACATGAAATTTGAACTGCCTAATAATAAAAGATATCAGCCTGATTATATAGCCCCAAAATCAGCATGCTTCAAGGTACAAATTTCTACTCAAGAAAATAGTATATATATACCCTCGATCGATCTCATAACCAGCAGAGGCAAGACAACAAAGCAAGAGATTCACTCTTATCCTCAGCTAGCATCCGAACTCATATGTAGATCGCATAAGGTCAAAGGCTCAAAGCCAATTTAATTTTTTTGAGACAAAAAATACACATAAATTTTATGTGGTTTTTTTTTTTTTTTTTGATATGTCTGCACAAAGGGGGTATGAGGTCGAATTAGTGACCTCCACCTAATTAGGCGTAGGCCGATTGAGCTACCTCACATAAATGTTTTGATAATACTATCAAGTATATATAAAATATAAAACAGGAGACAAAGAAATCTTTTGTTTCCCCCCACCCACCCGAGTCCTGCTATGCAGCTACCAAATTTCAGCAACCCAGCGTCGTCCATACTTTTTTCTTCTTTTTTTTGCAGACCAGCGTCGATCATTTATAAAAAAAAAAATTAAAAAAAAAAAAAACAGAATTCTTATGTTTTTGCATTCTATATGTTTGATGAAATTTCCATGAGAAAGAGAAAATGTTTTGGGTTGTATTTTGAGATATTTGAGTGATATTAGCTAAATTTCTATAAGCTAATATTTTGGTTCTAATGCCTCAAAACTCATTTCTGGATTCAAAACTAAAATCTAAGGGTGAAAGATAAACCATTTAGGGATGGTATTACCCTAAAGGGATTTGGTTATCCTAAATTTGATGTTAATGCCTCAAAACTCGTTTCTGGATTCAAAACTAAAACTTATGGGTGAAAGGTTAATCATTTAAGGATAGTATCACCCTAAATAAATTCAGTCAGCCTAAATTTTGTGTTAATGCCTCAAAATGTTATATCAATTGTAAAATGAGAGAAGAAAAAATGGGAGAGAAAGAAACAGATCGAGGTGTGAGCGGTTAGAGAGAGAAAGTTTTGTAATTTTTTTTTATAATTAAAAAAAATTAGATTTTTTGGCAGACGCAGGGATGACCCGTATCTGCCAAAAATCTCTACTCCACCCACCCCCCCCCCACCCCCCCCCCTTTTCTAGATCTTTGACGTATTACCCAACCAAAAAAAAGGGGGGAGGGGGGAGGTGTTTGGAATCCTTTGACTGAAACTAAATACGTCAAAGATCTAGAAAGGGGGGGGGTGGGTGGGTGGAGTAGAGATTTTTGGCTGAAACTACCACACTTGGGAATTACTTTAATTTGTTCCACCAAATTTGACTTAAATTAGAACCTTGGGGCATAAGCATTGGCTTATGTTTCTCCAATATTTACAAATTAAAGTTGGGTGGTCCTATCCAGGTACGAAATTAGGATTTTAATTTAGGAAGATCAAAACGTGTTGATTTTTTTTATTTTTTATTTTTTATTTTTATTATTAGAGTAGCCATCTTTAAACAAGTAAAAAAAAAAAAAAATGCATATTGAGCTTAATAAGGGGTTGGGGTGGGGGCCTTGGGTCCACACGGACCACACTGGTCCTAACTATGTTTGCTAGTTACAAAAGTTTAGTTTAGTTTAGTTTCTAGTTTTTTTTTGTTTTTTTTGAAGTGCAAAGTTACCAAAGTGTAGTTACTATGATGGAAGAGATCAATTGATTTTTACTTCTTGACACGAAGAAAGCACTAACTATTCAGTGGAAATGACTTTTTTTACTTTTTTCTTCTTTTTTTTTCTTTTTTCTTTTTTTTAACTCCAATTGCTAGATTTTGTACTTGGTACTTCAATATATATATACACTTTTCTGCTTTGCTGGAGTTGGGGTTAAAATGGGGCATGCATATTGCAAAGTCTTTGATTATTACTTACTTTAATATAGTCACGGCTTACAGGAATAAATTAAGGTAGTTCATGAAGGGGGACAACGACCTCTAGATAAATAATAAGGTCTATTTGTAACTTCTGTAATGACATCTTAATCAAATCGAATTGGTATGATTTACTATAGTTAAATATATGTTTATTATTAGAATACCTAAAACACTACCTTCTTAGCAATAATTTGTTCATAGATTTGGCTTTTACAAAGGCCGTAGCTCTGTCATTAATGCATATATAGGCTATAGCTTTAGCATGCAAGGCTGGAACTTCCTTCTGTCTTCCACCTAAAATTAAAAATTTTAGTATGTTTTCTGTCATTACATGAAGTTGTCAGAATTCAAATTCCTTTGTACTTCACATATTTTAATTATGCCCACTCAGTATAACGCGGCTTGTGTACATAATTTCCACATACTATTATCGCATGAGCTTGTCCTCAACGAATGGATCACAAAGATTAGGTACTTAATTGATAAGCCATATATCATTGAATCTTGGATTTAGATTTATTTTTAGTCAGTCAAAGAAAGTGTATACTGCTTTCAATGTCACAATGGACCAATATCGGCCTTGGTCAAATTATGTGTCATGCATCATAGTCATATTTGGGTATTGACGAACTTTCATTCCGAAAGTGGACGGCAATTACATCTTCTAAATTATTTTCCAAAAAATAATTTCCACATACTACTATCGCATGAGCTTGACCTCAACGAATGGATCAAAAAGATTAGGTACTTAATTGACAAGCCATATATCCTTGAATCTGGATTTATTTTTAGTTAGTCAAAGAAAGTGGATACTGCTTTCAATGTCACAATGGACCAATATTGGCCTCGGTCAAATTATGTGTCATGCATCATAGTCATATTTGGGCATTGACAAACTTTCATTTCGAAAGTGGTCGGTAATTACATTTCTAAATTATTTTCCAAAAAATTAATTTTTCTTTTAGATTTATTGTGATTAAATTAAGAAAGTGGATATCCAGAAATTTCATACGCTTTATTTTTTATTTTTTTAACATGTGGCATGAAGCGTGATCTCTAACCAATTGAGCAAACCGTTGGGAGCTTCCATACGCTTTATTAATTGATTATATATCACTTGCAAAACAAATTCGCATCATGGGTCCATGTGAAATTTAACAAGCAATTTGCATGAAGAGTCTTAGTATTGATGAGATAAGTTACGTCATTTTTATTTCTCTGGATTTATTCTTAGTTTTATCACTTGGATATTTGGAAATTATTGACATCATGGGGCCCATGTGGAATTTAACAGGCAATTTGTGAAAAGCGTAGATTTTTTAATTTTTTTTTACATGTCCACACAATAGTAGGGGAAGGGGAATTCAAACTAATAACTTTCGCTTTATAAGGTGTGGTTCACAGCCGATTCTTTGAATTCATTTGTAGCAAATGTTACATCTCCTTTATTTTCTTTGAATTAATTTGTAGCAAATATTACATCTCCTTTATCTTCTTTGATTTATTTTTGGTCAGTCAAGAAATTGGATATGTGCATAAAAAGTCCTTACTGCTTTCATCATTATAATGACTCTAAGAATTATTGACTCAAAATGTTCATGAATTTTTTTTTAGATTTAATTTTCAAATTAAATTAATAAAAAAAAATTAATATGCTGACATGGCAAAACGGTGCATTTAGTTGGCACTGACATGCGTTAAATATTTGGGGGAAATGTAACAGTATGGATTAATTTGCCTTTTCGATTAACTCAGGGAGTAAAAATTCAAAAAAAAAAAAAGTTAAGAGAGTTTTATATTTTGGCACGTTGATTCATGGATTTATAAGATATATACCATAATATATAAATCAATGTTATACCATCATGGGTGGTGGTTCAATGGCCCAAGAAAATTTTCAAGTGGTTAAGACATGTATTAGGGCGTGAGTTCTGCAATGGAGTATCCTTTCATATGCTTGATTAATATTAGCCGTCTTAGATTCCCATTGACGCCCTACTAGGGCTAAATCAGGCTATGGCTCAGTTAGACTTGAGGAAGTACCTGCGGTTCCAACCGTCTAAACCTCTCCTGTGTGACTCCTAGCGGGTAAGTGTTACTATGGTCACGCTCAAGTAGGATAGCCACAATTGATCTCCCCGACTTACCATTTTTCAATTAGAAAAAAAAAAAAAAAAAAAAAAGAGTCAATGTTATATGTATTTTGAAAAAAAAATAAAAATTTAGATATATGTGATGTTATCGAGTAAATGATCAAGTGTCAGTTTTGAAGATAAAATTGTATACTGTAGTGACCAAAATAATTAACTAAGTTTAAACAGTTTAGTTAGAGAGTTAATTTGAGTTTTAGGTTACTAGGAATAGCTAAAAGGGCATTTTGAAAATTTGAGACTTTCTTATTGGACGTATTGTCAATTGTACTGGAAGTATTCTATATATAGTACAAATAGTACACGGACGTATGACTGGAGACCACCGGACGTACTCTGCCAATAGTACGTTGTATTCTGCAAATAGTATCGGACGTACGCCCCAATAGTACCAAACGTACTATACTTTTTAGGACTTTTCCAGCAACGCCCATAGGCTTTCCAGCCCTATAAATACCCCTCTCCACTCGACCTTTAAGCTTCATTCTACCCTTGTTGTCCTCTAAAAACCCTGTTTTAGTGATTTTGTGAGCTGTGACAGTTCTTGGAGGAGAATGAAAGATTTCGTGAAGATTTTGCTTTAATGAGATAATTTTTTAAGCTTAGCTTGTTCCTTAGTCATTTTGTTGTTTAAGTGTTTTTCATAGTTAGCTTAGTTAGTAATTTGTAGCTTCTAGTTATGTTGTTACCCTTAATCTTGATTTAAGCATGAGTTAGTATTTAATTCTTGTTGGGTATATTTCATTTTGCATTAAAGTGTTGTTTTGAGATAGAAGGTCCTAGGAATCTTTTTGGTAGCTTAGAACCAATTTGGGAGGATAGAAGGACGGTTGAATCAAATGAGGTTCTACCTAAACCTTATGGGTGGACGTACGGCCACGAGACTGGACGTACGAGCCTTCTGGACGAACATACGACCACGAGACTAGACGTATGAGCCTTCTGGACGGATGTACAACCACGAGCCCGGACATACGGTCAGAAGTGTTGCAAGGAACGCCACTTTGGCCAGTCATCTGATAGCTTATGTTTTCATGTTTTATATTCATTTTAGTTGGATTTAGAACTAATGATAGGTTTTCTCTCAGTATTCGAGGTTATGAAGCCTCAAGGAAATTTTATGGAAGAGCCTTACGACCCGAGTGAGTACAAAATCACATGGATGCTTGTTGTTATTTTCCCTACATTGCACGTCTATTTTAGCATGTGCTTTATAAACAATCGAATTTACTATTTAATTACGGGTACGTTATGTGCATTTATACTCACTAAGTCGTCGAACTTACCATTGTATTAAAATATAACATTATATTATATTAATTAATTATTAATTAATCCCGCTTCCCGTGTAACGCCTTGAGAATTAATTAACTGGTAATTAATTCAACGATTCGTCTCTCAGCCTTGTTCCACTCCGAACAAAACTTACGAGACCTTTACTCCTCAAAAATAGAGGATACTAAGCAGCAAAAGTAACAAAGTACTATAAACATTAATCAGTATAACTAGAGCGTCTAACCTAAGATCATCAAAGCAGCGGAAAATCATACTATAACATAACATCAGTACAATGGATCTATGCTAATCCTTAATATGCAAGCAAGTATGCAACAAACCCTAAGTCTACAGCATAACTCAAGAGTACTAATTACCATGAGTACCCGCTTAAGCTTGCAATAAGTTTTCAAGCATCTCCTGGATCAAATTCTCCACAAGAACCGAATGTTTCACAGTATCCACTATCTATCACAGCAAAGTCATACATATGAAGAAAAAAGGGAAATAATACAAAGGTAAGTCCGACGACTTAGTAAGTAGAAATCCACATGACGTACCCGTCATTAATTTGTGGATTCTTTTATTTATAAAACACATGCAACATTATGAGATGACAGTTATCATGCAGGTCATATATATAATATAATATATACTTATAATCATGAGTAACAGTAATAGTTCAACAATATGGTCTACCCGAGATATTACCCATTTTTCAGCAGGGTTGACGCTGTCCCGAGGGACCAGTAGTACAATGCCAGTGCCTCAGCCATTGTACGAAACATACCATACGTAACACTAGCGACACAATTGAGTTCAACCTGAGGGTGGCCCACACCGCTAATAACGTCCGTCCTATTATAACCATCCATTAGGAATGGCTGCATCATTGGTCACGAGTCATTGGATCCAAAGCCCCCACACACGCACACATTGACCATAAAGCTAACCCGTATAGTAAGCACATGGTCATTATACCGCACATACCGGTGTACCATGTCATACGATGCAATTAGTCTTATCAGTCTTTTACATGCACCGTTTTACAAGTCTCATTATTATCTTGTTAATAGACACGTTTTCACAAAATATAGTTCCAGGTAGTTCCAAAATGTATTTCATGAGAGTTGCAAAATATGCATATTTGACATCTAAATAAAATACGTGCAATGCAGGAAAAGTAACAACAAAGCATCTATGTGAGTTTGTACTCACCCGGGCCATAAAACTCCTCCATGTAATTCCCTTAAGGCTTTATAACCTCGAATAATGAGAAATGACCTATTATCAGTTCTATTTCTACTAAAACAACTCTACAACAAGGAAACGGGAGCTATGGGACAGCTGGTGAAAATAGGATTTCCCTGTCACACACTAACCATACGTTCGGGCTCGGGGCCGTACTTCCGCCGTGACACTTCAGGTCGTACATCCGGTCACGAGACCGTACGTCCGGTCCAACGTCTTTGAGGGAGATCCTCATTTTCTCTCCACTGTCCACCTATTCTCCGACTCTTAAGGCCAAAAATGGCTTCTTAGGGCCTCCTAACACAGATCGAAACCTCCATGCAAAGACAACAACGCTAAGCTTAACAAAACGCTAACCTAAGCAAGATTAAAGCATAACTAAGCTAACAACTATAACTAGCAACATAGAACTATAATCGAGCAGCATAACGACGTATTAAAAAGTTAAGAAAACCGAGTGTTACCTCCTTGAAGCAAAACCTCAAGAGTTCCTCCTCTGGCAGCACCGAAATACTCACGAAACCTCACAAGCACTCACGAAATGGCCTACTGGCAGCCTAGGGGCGAAGAGAGAGGTTGAGGGGCAGATTTGGTGTGAAATGGGCGAGGGGGTAAAGAGGTATTTATAGGGCCAGAAAACAGCAAACGTTTGGCCAAAGTGGCGTACGTTCAGTACTATTATACAACGGTCCAAAGGCTGTCTCATACGTCTAGGTATTACCCGGAGGATATTCCAAAAAGTAGCGTACGTCCGGTACTTTTGGCATACGTCCGCTGTACTATTTACATAGTACGACTGTACTATTTGCAAAGCGTATGTCCAATGGGGGACCAACGTACATCCGTGCTACAGACAACAACGTACGTCCGGTATTTCAGCGTACGTCCACACTAAAAGACAGGAGCGTATTTCCGCCAACCCTAACGTACATTCGGTCCAGAAGTCTAATTTCGCAAAATGCCCTTCTGGCAGATCCTAGTGATCCAAAGTCCAAATTAACCCTTTAACTAAGCTACTTGTGCTTAATTAAATATTTGGGTCACTACATCCCGCCCCTACAAAAACAAGATCCTAGCTCCGCCATTGGTTACTACAAGCTTACTTGAGGTAGATGGGGTCTACTCCTTAAACTGTCTATCTTGTGGCCCATTTCTTTGCAAGAGTTACTGCAAATATGTGTAATTCTAACCGCCAATTGCATAGAATGCTTATTCAAAGTTGTTAAGTTTATTGGAAAGAAAAAAAAAAAAAATGCAAATTGAGCTTGACCAATTCATGATGCTGACGAAGGCTTTTTTAGGCCAACACAAATTTTCTAAAATTAGCCTCGGCCCGTCCCATCATCAATTGGATATGTCACTTTTATAGAAATACTTGGATCCAGCCCAAAAAGCCTATGTTGTGCCTAGCCTGATTAGCCCAAGTGTGGTGGAATCATCGCCTCTTGCCTAACAATTTAAAAGTAATGCTACATACTATATTTTTATTCTACAATCATCTCATAATGTTGATGTAGAAGTCTCAATTCACTATTACATTAGTTATCTAATGGTTGGTTAATACTATCGTATCAATGTTGTAGGATACTGTCATGTCAATATTGTAGGATAGTTGTAATTGGTCAATTAAAGGTAGGAAATACTAACGAGATATGGATATTACTGTTTATATGGATGTAAAGCTTGTGGGTATGCACCATGATGACACAATAGTATCTATTCTTGTATAATGTAAAATCGCTAATAAGGAATATCAAAGAAAACCCATTAATTGAGCCTTACAAGTACTTGAGAAAAAATTTAGCGTTGGTTGACGCATGGATTATGTGTTTGATTAAAGTCGCTATGGTGGTATGGATGTTGACTATGTTCCCAATCACAATGAATTGATTCCATTCATTTGAAATATTGTGATACTAAGCCACCCCTGGTATGCATGCTATTGTTGGGAGAATATATGGTAAAGGGTGTGGTCACATAATTAAAGAAGTGACAAAAGCATGCACACTTGGGACTATGTCACGATTTGCGCCGATTAGGTTTTATAAATGAGAGTTAGTTCAGAGAAAAAATTCTAATACCAAGGTAAATCATGTCCAACTAGAAATCCTCATGGGAGATGCTTATTCACCATGAATAGACACGACCTTTCAATGGTTGTATCTTTTAAACAAATGTAACTCTTGTAAGAGTTATAAATGTTGTGAATGGATAATGATCGTCTTCATTATTTAAAGTTGGTGCATCTCATGGTTACATGACTTCATATTAAATATTTTAAAAGACATAAGAACATTGACTCTATTTAAATACACCAGCTTTAAGTTATAACTATAAAAATTATTACTATTTATTTTATTTGAAAAATGAAGATCACATTCCATATAGTTTACTCCCAATTTTGGTTATTTTACATATTAGCTAGGCCTCACTTACTGAAAAAAGTTTAAACCTACACAAGGGAATTTGAAAATATTAACTAAATAATTCTTCTGTGACAAGTAGTGATTTAAATCTTGGAACTATCTTAGTTTTTATGAACTTCAACTGTTCCGAGTTTGATTTATAATTTTTGTTGTTAGAGTAAGTGTACTGTGCTGGCCATTTGCCACTGAAAAACTGGTGGTAAGAAGAAAGCAGCTTTGAAAGCGTATTCATTATAACACAAAACTAGAGGCTCGCAAGTCATTTGAAACAGATTAACATCATAATTGTTTATCCAACATCCTTTGAAAATTTCACCCAATACCTAGAAAATGGCCTAGATTGAATAAAGGCAGCTACCATCATCACTCCTAGCAGTTGGATCAAAGTTTGCTGCATTTCGATCAGTACAACCTTCAGGAACAGGAATATTCACTTGCTGGGCCGCTTGGCCTGCACCAAAAGAAGACAAAAGTTTAGGAGAAATATTGCTTTTTGCTCTTATTGTACGTTCTTATTTTATGAGGGAGTGGCCCAAAGGAACGGAAAGGGAAGATTCAAGCTGAGTAACCTCAGCCTTATAAGACGTGGTTTTCAACTTAATACGCTATCTCATTGGTAAATATACCATAAGTTTGAGAAAAGAAGAATCCAAACCTCCCGTCAGGGCCTCTAGGATCAAGGAGCTAACCGTAGAAACTTCCACTCTTAATAGCATCCTCGTTAGCATCTCCAAGAGCAGCCTCGCTCAAGTACTTGTCTGCAAGTTGGACTCTCTTCACATTCTCTTGCTCTTGGACAAGCATGTTTCCGTACTCCAGGAGCTTTTCCAGAGTCATCGTTGGCTGCTCGAATGTTGGTGGTCCTTCCTTTGAGTTCACAAGTTTCTTCCCAACGCCATCTACCCCAACACCAGAAATCCACTTTCTCACTTCATCATCATAAACTCTGGCCCTCAGGGCACCGAAGAAATCTGCAAAATCATGCGTAGTATATAAATCATAGCAAACAAAATGACCATTTTGCTGACAGAGTGTGTTAAAAGTATTAAGAATTATAAGAAAATTTTCTTGGTAGTGGGAAGAAGGTTACCGATTGATTGGCCTGGGAAGGTGTCAACAAGTTTGACAATGTCATCAGGAGAAATTTTGTCATTCCGGAAGATCCCCTTGCAGACACCAACGCGGTCGTCCCTTGTAGGTGCCCAGTAAAACTTCTCCATACGACCATCACGGATGAGAGGGGCATACAATGTTGAGAAGTCGTTACCGGTGACTATGATGGGAACACGGGGGTTGTCTTCCTTGTTGTACATACCGGGGAGCTGGACATTTGTCGGGTTATCAGCTATGTTCATCAGAGTGGCATTAACCATTTGGTTGTTCACTGTGTATTGGGTGGTTCCACCAAGCCGACCAGCTCCTGCGTCCAGATCGTTTATGAAGAGGGCACACATTTTTCCCTTCCTGATTATATCAGCTGCCTCTCTGTACCTTTGCCTGATCAATTTCGCTGGCTCCCCGGCGTTCCCACTTTCCAATTCTCCAGCACTCATCATGATGGGGCTGAAATTTCATTAATTTGTAAACTGAGATCAAAGTGCAAGAAACAAAATCATTTTTGCAAGTGTTTGATCTTAATTAACAGAAGTTAAAAGAAATTTGAACTAACTTGATTCCCATCTTGGCAAAGACAAGCTCACACTGGAAAGATTTTCCCTGTCCTTTACCTCCCCAGACACCAAGGATGAGAGGAACCTGTAATTAATAAAGTTTTGTTTTTTTTAAGAAAAAAAATACTGTTCACTTTTGAGGTAATTTAACGTAACTTAAAGGTCAAAGTCAAACCATTTTCATATACCTTGATGTTAGGCAGGGTCATGAAGTTCTTGGTGATGTGAACAACAAGCTTGTCCATGAAGGCAGGTGCAATGTAAAAACCATCCATCATGTTGTCCAAGCTGTACCTAAAGAATGATCAAATATTAGAATTATATATATGCAACCATTATCTGAATCAAGAAAGAGCTTGCATATATGTGTGTGTATATATATATATATATATGTATATATAGTATTAGAATATAAATTAAATAAATAAATCCATCCATTCTTACTAGTTTAAGGTTTTGGAATAAGAGGTGATTTAAACTCTTACTGGCGAAGTCCAGTGCTGATGTAGTCGTAAGAACTCATGACAGCATAGTGAGTTCCAGCTCCGGAGGGAGCCTGGAAGAGTGAGTCAACCATACCCTTCCCTCGGGTGATGTCTTGCTGGTCATCGGATTCGTCGAAAGCAAGGCCTTTCCATTTGTCCTTTTCTGTCTGATGCTTCCCTTCTTCAACTTCTGCAACAACCTTGAAGCTCCCATTGGAAACCTTTGAGTTGCTAAATCTTGAGCTCACCTTCTTCAAGCTGCTGCCCAAAAAGGCTGAGCTTGGAACTGAAGCTCCACCGCCAGAGCAATTCAAGCTCAGCTGCACCAACACAATTTAATGTCAAGTACGAAACCCAACCCTTTTACACCAACTTAAATACATACTCATATACAATGAAAACCACATAAATAACATCCTTGTCTCAATTTTTATCAAAAAAAAAAAAACACCCTTCTTTTTCTTCTATATGCAGATATGTATATATGTGTGTGTGTGTAAGTAATTACTACTCGGACACTAAAACCCAGATAATATATCATGAGGGAGTAGAAATTTTTGATGAAATAGATATATATGCAATGAGTGAAGCCTTCAAATGGCGGGAAAGACACAAACCGGTGCTCGGTTGACGGCTCCAATGGTGGGGACGGCTGCAGCCATGGAGATCCGGGACCGGACGGCAGTGAAAGCTGGTGGGGGGAGTTGCAGAGTGCAGTGCTCAGGCAGCCAAGAGAGAGAGAGAGAGAGAGAGATTTCTGAGGAGATAAATTGAGGGAAATGGTGAGGACTTATAGAAGTGAGTGTACAGAAATTGATATCCCGAGGATTGGTTTTTGAATTCATAACGGCCACACAATCAAGATTGAAGATTGGCTGACTTACACGTGGCAAGCAGAGGGTACTTAGACGTTGAGTCCTCATTGGTCCGTGAGGCTAGCATTTACGCTCATCTCTTCTCCACTTAAATTTGGGTCAATTTATTACCACAAGCACAAAAAAACAAAAGGCATTATTCTGAATGTTGTATTTCTTTAAAAAGAAAAGGAGAAATATAGATGAGGTGAATAATATGTTTGTGATTTTCGTGACTCCGGGCTTCAATTATTTGAGGTGAATTTTGTTTTGAAATGGGCTTCCATGGGTCCCATATGGATGCCCGGATTTGGAAGGTTTATAATATAATTCCTAGAAGATAAAAATGTCTTTTTTTAAAAAAAAAAAAAAAAATCCAAAATTTAAAAATAATAATAATAATCAAGAGGAGCATGAATAATGGTCAAGCCTAATTTTTAAGTCTATATATATAAGGAAAATTTTTATTTATAAATATTTAAAACCAAGGAGGAGAGAGAGGGGTCATCGCTCTTGACCCTTAGCTTGGTTCAATATTTGTTCTTAAAGCACGTAATTCTCACATGCATTTTAAAAAAATTATATTTGAGAATCTCATGATGTATTAATTTTATTCAAAATAAATATGAGAATTAATGTTCCAAGGACAAATATTAATTTAATAGACTAAATTGAAATTTTTTTTCATCTACCCAACTAGAAAGAAGGCTTGACTCTAGCATATTATGCTTGAGAACTTCAAAAAACATTTGGTTGGATTAATGGTGGATGGTTTTTTACTATTAATTAGAAAAAATAAAAATAAGGGGAAACTTCACTTACCCTTTTGAACTTTAACTACTTTTGCAGATACCTCCTCAATGTTCAAAACCTCACTTAGGTGTATCAAAGTTTGATTTTCTTTCACTTTATCCCTTCCGTACAGAAAATCCTAATAGAATGTCAATTTTACCCTAAAACTACGCGTCATTTTGGGAACGGTATAGTTATAGAGTCAGGGGTAAAATTGTAATTGCGAAGAATTTTCTGTACGGAAGGGGCAAAGCGAGAGAAAATCAAAATTCGATACACCTAAGTGAGAGCTTTTAAACATTGGGGGAGTATCTGCAAAAACCGTAAAAGTTCAAGGGGGATAAGTGAAGTTTCCCCTAAAAATAAAGTATTCATGTTACTATTTTATTTTGTTTTTCTATTTTTTATTTTGAAATATATATTTGAGATTATTTACTAAAAGCAATTTCACTAAAGATGAGCATTTGGGCCTTTGAGAAGAAAATAGTTGCATAAGAGAAAAAATAAAAGAAATATAGTACACGTAAAACTTAATGTAGAACTTGCCGAATATGAAATTCAGCTATCAAGTTAAAGTTCTAGCGCATGGGGAACAAAGTATTAGGAAATAAAAGGTTACTTATATTATTATTATTGTTAAAAAATCTATTTTTCACATTCAATTAAACATTTGATATACAATCTTAAAATATTTATCCCCAATTTCTTTTAGACAGTATAAAATTAGTACAAATTATGAAATTAAACTGAATTTTACAAAAATTTAAGCAGATTAAGATAGGCAACCAGTAGGATCCACTTATCTTGAGCACACGAGCTCGACACCATAAGCTGCTCGAGGTAGATGGACCTTGCGGCTTTCTCTAAAAGCATTCATAGCAAGCTAATCAAAATAACTAAAACATTAAAATAGAGAGAAGGTGAGCGTAAACGGCAATGAACATCAACGGCGCTCACCGACTTCAGTGAGCATTTTTCACTTCCCATAACTTACAAAGATTCGGTTCACTTGCCTCTTCTTACAATATCATCAATCCAGACAATTCAAATAGTTAATTGCTAGCTAGGAATCTGAATCCTTTACAATTGGCTCACTTCTTTGTCTGAACTGGAGTGCAGAATCTCCACACTTGCCAGCCCATGCTAACCATTCTGTGTCACTCCTAATGAGTCCTCTTAATTCCATTGATTAGGCCTCCCATATATTACACTTAAGATTTGACCCACAAACCAACCGATATTTTCACCCATCCGTGAGCCTATTGAAAACGATCGAGTGGTATACTTTCTCTTGGCTAGAAACAAGCTAGCCTCGTTAAGATGCCATACAAATTAGACAAAGAAGAGGCCAGGAAACATATATACACGACAGGGCAAGACAACAACTGAAATTAAAGCACATTCTTAGCAGCTCAAATCCTCTACATGTAACGCCTGTATGCACCAATGAAGTGCCCACAAGATCATAAAACTATGAGAGATATACAACAGCATGATCAACTTCTCAAACTTTGATATTACAAATCCAGTGCTAATTAAGAAGTAAAGCTTCAAGAAATTGATCATGTCGAAAACCCAGAAGGAGTTCGAGTTGATGACAACAAATTATGCAAGAACATCATGATTTTTGGGGGGGGGGGACAGGGTCATACCCATGAAGTTTAGGCCGTAGAATTTTGTCTGACTAAACTATGGTATTTAGGTTCACGGGACTGCACAAAGGAAAAACGTTGATAGAGTCGGCAAAAAGTGATAATTGATTCATGATAAAGAAAGGCACTTTCATCGTTAAACTCAAAAGCCCAAAAGCTACCTCCCAGTTCCCACCATCCCTCGAAATTCCCTTTCTCATGCATATAATTTCGGCTAAAAACAAATATTTTACAGTACATCTGAAATGACAGAAAGCTAAGTTCATATTACTGAAAATGGCATGCTGTCTCCCAACTCACTCTCTCTCTCTCTCTCTCTCTCACACACACACACACACACACACACATACATTAGCCCAATTCTGCTTTACTCCTAGAGCCATGCATGAAGTCTGCTTTACTTCTAGAGCCATGAAGCATACAGATACATAAAAGTTTATGCACTTAAAAATGTGTTGCATGAGAGGTGCGGGAGACTGTGTCTTGGACTAGATAGAATTGGAAGCATGCTGATTGAGGCCTTTTGTTCTATTGGGAAGACAAAAGGGAGGGGAGGGGGGGTCAATCACCACCCACCCATGCATAAATTAAGTGGCCAACAGCCAAACCTGATCTAATATGCCATTAAAATATGCCAATAATGAAGAATGATCGAACACACTAGTGTAGGATTTAAATATGCATATTTATGGAGAATTAGTAGCATCCAGACAAATAGCCGCCATCTGTAGTGACCATGTTTTGAGCATAATTGTCCAACCCTACCCTGATTTTGACTGAAAGTAAAAATTCTATGCTAAAATATTTTTTTTATTGTAATTTCTGGAGTTGTTGAGCTGCAACCATTGCTGGAGCCAGAGAGAGAGAGGCCTAAGATGCAGTTACCTAATAAACCTCTTCTGCAGTATGAGTGGAATAGATCTAAACCGCCTTAAAAGTTTCTTGTTTTGAGCTTATTTAGACTGTCCTACCACAAAGAACAAACACTGCTGAAAATGCAAGGAATCATCTGGTGTGCCATACTTAACAAGGCTATTAACAACTAAAAGCTTCTTAGTTGCTGTCGATTTTATAAGTTGTTAAAGTGAAATCCCCTTTTATCTTTTTCTCATCATCCTTTCACTCAAGAATGATGAACTTTAATTCATAATAATTGCCAAAAGGGAGAGGTAGCACTTGTACTTGCTTCAGACTGTATTATGCTAATATACTTTTAAAAAATTATTGCTCTTTCATGGCCCAACTTATGACAGTAATGATTAGGTATTCAGCCATCACATAATTTTTTTTAGTTGAAAAGCCCTTAAAGGCCTGAATAGTAAAGGTTACCCAATTTAAGAATGACTATGTAGGCCACAAAGGAGACCTGAAAGGAACATATACTTTTAACCAAAAGTAAGAATGTCCTTTGGGGACAACAAAACAAACTTCTAACCCATGTAAGTCACGGCTATAAAGAATAATCTCAACTACTTCTTAAACAAATCAGTCCAAGTGTTTGTACTACTGAAAATCCAATTGTCACAGATAAGAAAGCTCAGGACAATGACTGGGATTGGCTCTTCATGTGGAGCGTGCAAGTTCCTGAGGAGAAAGTGCACCAGTGAATGCGTGTTTGCTCCTTACTTCTGCTATGAACAAGCTGCAACCCACTTTGCAGCAGTGCACAAGGTGTTCGGTGCAAGTAATGTTTCCAAGTTATTATTTCACTTACCAGTACACAACCGAAGTGACGCTGCGGCCACCATTTCTTACGAAGCTCTAGCTCGGGTGCGGGACCCTGTGTATGGTTGTTTTGCTGATATCTTTGCACTCCAACAACAGGTTTCCATGCTGTTACTTCAACTTTTCTCCAAAAACCTGTAAAATCACACTGAAGTTTGAATAAATTAGTTAACCAAAGCGATACACTGTTTACCTGGCCTTGCAGGTTGCCCACTTACAAGAGGAGATAGAAATCCTTGGGAACCAAATGGCTAATTTCGCAGTTGGTGTTGCTAGTTGTGGAAGTTCTCAAGCAACTACCAACCCATCTAATGTATTACAATTCCCATCGCAACATGATGTGATACACACACAATACAACCAAAATCAACAAGCGGCACTACTTTCCCATACAGAAAGTGCAACTCCCAACCAAGCCTTTGATAACCAGATGGATATACCGCTCCATTCTCTGTATGGATGGGAAAACCAAAACTTATTTGATGACTCTGGCCAAAATCTCTTAGAGAACATCCTTGAGGGAATAGAAGAAGAGAACTTCACACGTTACCCATGGTTGTACAACAGTACCGATGCCAAAAATTGAGCGAGTTGCAGTCTCCGCATGGGAAATTACTGAATGGTTTCGCAAGAACAGAAAGCTTGTGTTATAACTCCTTTCGGCTTCGGATGGTAACAAGTTTTGTACTAGGCTTGATTTTGCAATTTAAGCTGGTTTTTGAGGTGTAGGCATAGCTTATTCTAGTTTAAACCCTTAATAAATATCCTTCTCTTGTATACTTTGAAACTCATTCCTTCACTTAACAACAAATCATAATTCAAACTTCAACAACAGCAGCTCAAAAAGTTGCTGCCACCGAGCATAAACGACTTTAGTCATCGCGGATGATTGTCATTAATGCTCTCTTATTATCGACAACAAAGTTGATCGCTAATGCTCCCCAAGTGGTCACTAATATGTCATCATTGCAAATATTTTAACATTAGCAACGACATGCTTCGTTGTCGTTGCAGAATCATATAAAATTCTGATTTAATTTTTTAAATTTAATATAATACCTAAATTAATTTTTTAAATATACAAAATCTATAATCAAAACATTCATAATATAAATTGTAAAAAAGAATACAAAAGTTTTCATACGAAATGGAATATTTACAACTCTACACTACAAATATTACAATGTCCAACAAAATATGTTAAAATAGTAAAATAACTTAATAATCTTAATGCGCACATTTTGGTCTCATAAGCAACACACGTGGCCTGTGCATTTGCACCAACACCACCAGTAGACAGTAGTGTACCATAATGTGCGAACGAAAAGAACCCAGTACTGAAAGTGTGCTATGAGATAGCTGATAGTTCCATAAGCACTTGTATCATATCAGATAAACAATTTGAATCAGCCAAGTGTAGAAGGACAATGACACAACTCATCACAAGAGAAGCAAAAAACTGTGCTGCTGCACAAATTTTCACCAAAACATTCAGCAACCAGAGAATAATTTCCCCTCCCCAAAACCATGGTTAGATAATTTCTTCTACAGCCATGTTAAGGCTGTGGCATCGGGAAACACCATCAGGTTTTTTCTCCTCTTTCTATAAGCAAGGATAAAACTCAAATAAAAACAATGAGTACATGGGCAGAAACGCTAGAGACATTGCCACTTAGATATTGAACAGAATAATTAAATCGTTCATGGAGAAGTTTTGTATTCAATAAAAAATAAAATAAAAAAGCTTAGGACTGACTGGGACTGGCTCTTCATGTGGAACGTGCAAGTTCCAGAGAAAGTGCACCAGTTAATGCATATTTGCTCCATACTTCTATGACCAAAGTTGCAACCCACTTTGCAGCAGTGCACAAGGCCTTCGGTGCAAGTAACGTTTCCAAGTTACTATTACACTTACCAGTACACAACTGAAGTGACGCTACGACCACCATTCTTACAAAGCACTGGCTCAGGTGCGGGACCCTATATACGGTTGTGTTGCTGATATCTTTGCACTCCAACAACAGGTTGCCATGCAGTTACTTCGAGTTTTCTCCAAAGCCTGTAAAATCACACTAAAGCTTGAATAATTAGTTAACCAAAGCGATACACTGTTTGCCTGGCCTTGCAGATTGCGCACTTAAAAGAGAAGATAGAAATCCTTGGGAGCCAAATGGCTAATTTTGCAGTTGGTGTTGTTAGTGGCGGAATTTCTCAAGCATCTACCAACCCATGCAATGGATTACAATTATCATCGCAACATGATGTGATGCACATAATTTTATCAAAAGAAAAATGCTACATGCAATCACATTCCTTGACGTAGCAGTAAAAATCAAGATCTAGGGGTGATCTATTCAAAATTCAATGGTTTCACTGCCACATCAGGAATCATATACTTGGGAGTGTATGTAGTATCAAAATCAACAAGCTGTACTACTTTTCCATGCAGAAAGTACAACTCCCAAACAGGCCTCTGATGGATATACCACTCCATCCTTTATACGGATGGGAAAACCAAAACTTATTTGATGTCTCCCACCAAAATCTCTAAGAGAGCCTGCTTGAGGGAATAGAAGAATAGAACTTCACACGTTAGCCATGGTTGTACAACAGTACCAATGCTTAAAACTGAGGGAGTCCAAGCTGGAAATTTTACTAATTGCTTTCAGAAGAACATAAAGCTTGTGTTCGACTCCTTTCAGCTTTGTATGGTAACAAGTTTCGTACTAGGCCTGATTTTAAAATTTAAGCTGGTTTTTGAGGTGTAGTCATAGATTATTCTAGTTTATAAACATCCTTCTATATATTTGATTTCATGCCTTCACATCATAGTCGTCTGGAAATTTTACTCTGTTTTTGCACCGTGTCTCATACAGTGTCATGTCAGAGGCATTTTGATTGCAGATGTACAGGTATAATGATTTTGGATCAATGCTTGCATCAGCGTCCCACATGAGAACTCAGAAAAATATTACGGTGAGCCAAAACATGTCAAATAGACAGTAATCATTAAATGTAAGAGTGAATATGAGTTACACCTTGAAAGAACACTAAATTGATTTGCTTAGAGGTAAACAGACCTAGAAAAAAATGAGACTGCCAACTATACGGACAGTAGTTTCCTAAATGTGTCTGTCCTGAAAAGAACACTTGAAAACTATACAAACCAGAACAATGCAGGTAATAAAAAGAAAAAAAAAACCATGTATTATCCCTATAAGCATTGAATTTGCGAGACCAGTCTCACTAATTACTTCACTTAACAAACTTGTTCGTCCATAGGAGGTCAGATGAAAGCCTCTTATCACTTTACACCGCAAATCATAGTTATCCACTGTAATTAACATTGCAATGAAAATCAAAAGGCATGGTTTTGGAAGTCTCCACAAATCATGTAAATGTGTTACGACACAAATAGAAAGAGAGATCAATATGTAATTTAAGTGACATCGCAATCATGAAAACCTCAATGACAATCTGATTGACCTTATGTAGTCGGCAAACAAAACTAAAAGAAAAAATTTAACACCTTGGTCATCTCTAAAACTTTCATAAGACAAAAAGATTTGAGGCATCCTGTTGACCTTCAAAAAGCCATGCCTCCTCCTGCTATTCAACACACAACAACATAAAAGCATAGTATTAGTAAGCATTTAAAGCAGAAAACAATCATTAAAAACAACAGCAAGAAACTAACCATCTCAAGAGCACCACTCTCTAGCATTCTGGAACATTCTCAACCATGGACTAGGACCTTTTTTGTCCACATTCCATTGCTTCGGGTACCAGGGAAACTGCCACATCAAGAAGCAACGCTCTGGATGAGGCATCATGGCAAGATGCCTCCCATCTGGAGAACAAATCGCTGCAACCCCAAAAGGAGAGCCATTCAAATTGAAAGGGTAAGTTTCCGTCACACTCCCATCATCATCACAATATCTTAGTGGGGCCAGGTCTTTGTGAAGCACATGATCCAAAACGCCATCATCAGGGAAGAATGCTCTTCCCTCACCATGAGCAGCCCAAACACCCAATGTACTACCCTCCATTCCTTTGAACATTATAGCAGGTGAGTCCTTTATTGACACACTTGTGAAGCGACATTCAAAACGTCCTGATTCATTGTGAATGAACCTTGGCTGAGATGAATCCCCACCAGCACCAAGCACACCACCAACCTGAGGACCTGGTACCCACCCCAACAAAGCCATGAGTTGACACCCATTGCAAATGCCAAGACTGAAGGTATCTGGCCGCTTGTAAAACTCCTGAAATTGATTTAGGAGGGGCTGATTGAATCGTATTGAAGCAGACCAACCTTTTGCAGAATCAAGCACATCAGCATAGCTAAAACCTCCAACAAACACAATTCCACGGAACTCCTGCAGCGAAATCGTTCCTTTAAGCAGGTCAGACATTGTAACATCCCATGGTTCAAAACCAGCAGCATAAAATGCTGCAGACATTTCTCTGTCTCCATTGCTGCCTTCTTCTCGGATCACAGCTACTCTTGGTTTTGAAGTTGCATTCATATATTTTGTGTCTGTGAAGCTAGGAGAGAAGGACAATTCCCATGAAGGTTCATGCCTAAATTTCATTCCTTCTTTCTCTAACTCTACACAAGTGGGCAATCTTTGGAACTTTTCCAGCAGAAAACTGGTATCCTCCCACATGTCCCTAAGCAGAGAAGTTTTCTCATTCAAATGAGTTACCCCATCAATCTTCAGCTCTATCGAGGGAGTAGTAGTTACTTTTCCAATGATCTCAGAAGAAACACCAAAACTGCTAAGCTTTCCTATTACAGAGTCCAAGTTCTTCTTGCTTACCTCAAGAATCAGACCAAGTTCTTCTGCAAAAAGTGTTTGTAAGAGGCTCTTCCCATTCGAAGTCAAGTCCAAAATGATACCATAATTTCCAGCAAATGCCATCTCCAAGGCACAAACCAATATACCCCCATCACTGATGTCATGACCGGCAGAGATCAATTCATCTGTAATAAGGTCCTGAATGCCCTCAAAAGCTCTTTTAAGGTAAGGGACATCCTCGAGATCAGGACATTCATCCCCAACTTGGTCAAAAACCTGAGCAAGAGCAGATCCACCTAACCGCCGCTTTCCCTTTGCCAAATCAATGTGTAACAAAATGCCATCATCTCCTAGCTTCAAATCCGGGGTTACTGTTTTTGTTATATCAGGACAAGTAACATACACACTGATCACAAGATTCCCAGGAGCCTTTACCATCTCACCTGCAGCTTGTGCTGCCATGGAAAGACTGTCCTTACCCCCATCAATAGCAATACCAAGTTCAATCATAGCTTCTGAAAGGGTTGTAGCTGCATCATACATGGCTGCTCCTTCCCCGTCAAGCTTGGCAGCATACATCCAATTACCACTTGCTTTAACATCAGAAAGAGAAGTGACCTTCGCCCAAACAAGATTTGTGAGTGCTTCTCCAACAGCCAACCTTGCCATTGCTTTTGGATCCAGCAGACCTTTAATTGGTTGCTCCCCAATGGCACACGCACCTCCAGTCAAATCAGTATAAGTCTGAGCAATGACTGCAACATCAGAAAGAGTAATTTGCAAGGGACCAACAGTTTGCTGCTGCGCCACAAGACCAGTTACACATCTATCCACTTTAGTTGTCAAGAAACGTTTTGAACAGACAGATGGAAGTCTCAGCACCCTCTTCAAAGAATCCATCACTGTGATCCCAGGAGCAATATCAAGGGGCTCTCGTGCATGAACCACCCGGTGGAACTCAAAGGATTTCTGAGGCATGTCACCGAGTACTTTCTCAAGCTCAAGATCCACAGCAGGAGGAGGAAGGGCTCCGCTTGAACTGCATTTTTCAATGGCTAAGCTATCAACTAAAACAATACGTCCCTCACCGTTTATTGTTCCAATAACAGCCATTGAAACCCTTTCTCTATCACAGATTGTTTTTAACAGGTTGTGGCTTTCGGGTTTCACCAAGATTGCATCTTGCTCCTGATATTCTGCACCCCAAATCTCTAAAACAGACATCGTGTGGTCACCAACTACAATTGCCCTGATATCAATCTCAGCACCCTTTGGGTATATAATTTCCTTAACTACATTACAGTTCCCACCAGCCCCCTGGTCATGAATGCTGATAATCGGGTTATTCTCCCCCATTTCAATGCAGGAACGAACCACGCGGTACAATTTTTGTGCCATCTCAGCATCTCCACGCTGCACAGCATTGAAATCAAGCTCTGCATCATTCTGGCCACTGACCATGCTCGACGCTGCCCCTCCGCCCATTCCAATACGATATGCAGGGCCACCAATCTTTACAACCAACATTCCAATGTCAGGCTCTTCTTTAACTATATGGGTGTGATCAATCTGCCCAATACCTCCACTAAACATTATTGGCTTCAACCATTCCCGCCTCTCCCCACTTGGAAGTCTCATTCCAAAAGTTCTAGTGTAGCCCTGAATCAAGGGTTCTCCAAATTTGTTCCCATAGTCCGATGCACCATTACTAGCATCTATTAGGATCTGCAAAGGTGATGCCAAGTTTGACGGGTATGTGAAAGAGGGATCTTCCCATGGAGCATAAGAACCCTCTATATTGAGATTCCCAACACAATAACCAGCTGTAGCAGCAACCACAAAAGACCCCTTTCCTGTCGCATGGGTATCCCTTATGCGACCTCCTGCACCTGTCTCTGCACCAGGGTAAGGTGCCACTGCACATGGAAAATTATGTGTCTCAGCTGTAAACAGAATATCAAGGTCACGAGCAGCTGTCTCTAACGGACATGTTGAACCAGGCTGAACAGGTCGCAATTGCTTCACAGGGAAGCCCTTTATAGCACTGGAGTTGTCCTTGAACCCAATAACAGAATTATTTGGGTTTGCCTGCAAAGTGCTCTTCACAATCTGCATGAGAGTCCTATTCATTGCCTGTCCATCAATAATCATCTTTGCAGTAAAAAACCAGTGCCTGCTGTGCTCACTATTGGATTGTGCCATGTCAAACAATTCCACATTCGTTGGATTCCGCTTGATTTCCTCCCGAAAGAGACGGGTGTAATACTGTAGATCTTGCTCATCAAATGCCAAGCCCATTTCCTGATTAATTTCCTCCAATGCTTTTCGGCCCTTCTCCATGACAGGTATATATCGAACTTCTTCAGGAACCACATTGGTCTCAAATGACACAAGCTTCTGAGTATAAACACACTCGGTCATCCGATCATGAACCATTGCAGCAAACTCGTTAATCTGATTCTCTTGCAACACACCCTGACTATACAACAAGTACCTCCTTGACCGTTCCATACGAGTCACCTCTGTCAACCCACATGCTCGACAAATTGATACAGCATTAGAAGACCACGCTGTTGTAAAAGATAGGCGAGGCCCAACCTCAATTATAACCGAATTCAACCCCTGCTGCCTCTTCTTCTCAAGAAAGCTCTCCGTACCTAAATGCTCAGGCTCATAAGTCTCCTGAAGGAGCCACTTAAGGACAGGAATCTTTTCACTCGAAAGCCCTGAATCAAGCCCAATATTGAAGCACTGTTCGGTTCTCAAACTGACAATCTGATTCGAGACTTTGCTTTGAACAGACTTCAAAAGTTCAGCAGTTGCACCTTCCTGGAGCAGCGGCAGCCGGTAAAAATGGATAACTTCCTCAGCAGGCTTGTCAAGCAAGTTTGATTGCTCATCTACTGTACTGCTCACAACCCCAGAGACAATAGCCCTAGGCTTTGCTTGAACATGACATCTCAATGAGACACTTTCTCTATTGGACATACCCAGCCTTGAAACTTGGCTACGCAGTGTACCCCATAATAAACGACTTCTCTGACTCTGAAAATTTCTACGCAAAAACAGATTTTGCCTACTTGTACCCTGTAATATAAATCAAGCCAAAAACACATCTGTATCAGATTTGCCAGCTTAGGCCACAGCCCAGAAAGAGAACCAATATGCACCAAAAAGAAAGAAACGCTACAACTTCACTTGCTTGATTAGATACCAAAGAAAATGTGTAGCAAACATGGAATGGGAAAAAAAATCACATTTTCGGTACCCATCCCATAAAGAAATTCTCAATTCTTCGGTACTTTTTCCCACAAAATTCACAGAGTCGAAATGACAACATACCTGCAAGAATTCGACCGCTGAGATTTCCCGAACACCAGCCATTCCCTCAAACAGTCAGGCCTGAACTAATAACACATAGGGAATTATAAGAAAAAGTTTCTCTTTGCACAGATCAATAATTTAACACCTCCCCGAAAAAAAAATTCCACCGAAAAAAAAAATCACATAAATACTCCCGCTTAAAGAAAAAACGACGCTATAACTCGATCATACCAGCATATGATTATCAATTCAACTAGAATAAGTCTCAACAAGGATATTGATCAGATACGAGGCAACAACAAGAATACGAGAGAAAGTGACTACCTTTGAGCGAATCACTGGCAACGAGAGACGGTGTCGAGCTAGGGTTTAGTCTGAAATAAACACTACACTTCGTGCCGGGTTGAGAACTTGAGAGCGAGAGGCGGAGTGTGTCTGCTCCGCTTTTCTTTTTCTTTTTATTTTATTTTTTCTTCCCGACGACTCGAACTGAGATTTTCTTTTTGCTTTTTTTTAAAAAAAATATTGTAGGCACACGTGTACTAGAAAATCTAGCATGACTGCACTAGTACTCTATGTTGAACTCTACGTTGAACAAGTAGAGTAAGGTTATAAGTCTTTCAATAGCTTTTTTAGAATCATTGTAAGTGTATTATAATTTTTAAAATTACAAATAGATTAAAAATAAATAAATTATATCTTAAATTTAATAATTATTTTAAAAGTTATATTATATTTTAAATGATTTTAAGAAGACTTATAACATTACTCGAACAAATATGTTATCTTCCATTTTGGTTTATATACTGTTTTTTTTTTTTCAAATCAATTATTAGATTTGTGGGATAAATTTAATGGTTTATTTGAAGAAAAAAAATGGGAAACTTCACTTTAGACCCATGAATTACCACGCGTTTTGACAAGCTCCCAAACTTCAAAACCTATCGATTTGAACTCTTCCTTCATATTTTAAACATCCAAAGTGAGACGATAATACTTATACCCCTGATTTTTTTATAAAATTCGAAATTTACCATTAAAAAATTATTATAAACAAAAAAATCACAAGGTGACCCACGGTTGGGCCACCTTGTGACCCTTTTTTCAAAAAAAAAAAAATCTTCATTTTTCTTTTTTAATAAAAATAAAATTGAATGATAATTTTGTCTTTTTAAGGGTTTTAACGGCAAAAAATGATTGAAAGGTTCAAATTGACTATAATTGAAAGTTCGATGAATGAAATTGAAAGGTTTTGAAGTTTATAGGGAACTTGCCAAAACACGGGATAATTCATAAGTCTAAAGTGAAGTTTTTTATAAAAAATAATTGTAAGGAAATGAAAAATAGATAAATTAAAAATGTAAAAAGAACATTTCTCTCTATATACATGGAGGTATAGATTAGAAGAGTTCAAATTAGAAGAATTCAAATTTATTTAGGTTCTAGTGGAATCATCTGATCTAGTAATGTCAATGTAGGCTCATGAAGTCCTTTTTGCCTAGACATTTTGCTGAATTATGATTTAAAGGTATTAAGTAGGGCTGGCAATTTTTACACAACTCGTAAAAACGACACGAACACGACATGAATAAACAGGTAATGGGTTTGGGCTAATCGGGTTTGGGTCTTAATCGAGTCTACCCGTTTAAGACCCTCAAATTTTCGTGTCTGGCGGGTCTACCTGTTAGACCCGGCTAATGGCGGGTACCCGCTAGACCTGGTTACTGTTCGGGTTTGACGGGTACCCGCCAGACCCGACGGGTACCTGCTAGACCCGATTACTGTTCACTCTTTTTTTCTTTTTTTTTTACATTAAAAAAAAAGTTTTAAAAAAAAAAAAAAAATTCCTAAACTAAACTAACCCTAAGCCTAGTGTAAAATTGGTATTATATATGTATAATTATAATTTAGGAATAAATGTAAAATTGGTCAATTTGGTTGGCTTAATTTATAAATTCCATTATATAATTATTATTAGATAATCATATGATTTAATGATCAATTAATCATGTGATATAA
Source organism: Carpinus fangiana (assembly GCA_006937295.1). Classification (NCBI taxonomy): domain Eukaryota; kingdom Viridiplantae; phylum Streptophyta; class Magnoliopsida; order Fagales; family Betulaceae; genus Carpinus; species Carpinus fangiana. The sequence continues at coordinate 16,549,571 of CM017321.1, read as the reverse complement.
TCGTATAAATTTCAATAACAATACATTAATAATTCAATTGTGGTTAAAAGTAACACATTGTTGAATCTAATGTTAATTACTTAATTTGATATTATACGAATGACTTGATCATTGTACATGAATACTATGCTTAAGCATTTAAATTACCATTAAATCATATTATTAAGTATTGATCTTATACATTTGTATTATTCAATATATATGTATAATTATAATTTATAACGCATATGGACTTATAACATAGACTAGAAATGAGAATGAAGTTTCTAGTTAATTATTGTATTAATATCAATTTGTATACTTATATCATATTATATATGTATAATTTGTTATTAGATAATTATAAGATTTAATGATCAATTGATCATGTAATATAATCATATAAATTCCAATGACAATGCATTAATACTTTAATTGTGGTTATAAGTAACATATTGTTGAATCAAATGTTAATTACTTAATTTGATATTATACGAATGTCATTATCATTGTACACAAATACTATGATTAAGTATTGATCTTATATATTTCTAATTATATTATTTAATATGCATATAATATAATGCTATTGAATTAAGTATAACCCATATAACATATATTATTTAATTACTATTATATGGATTTAAATATATATAACTATTTTTTGTAATATATTTTGTATATATATATACAAGATATTTGAAAGAACTAATAATTTGTTAACAATTAAATTAACAATGTTATTGGTATTATTGTTACTATATTTTTTAAAAAGAAAGGAAAAAAAAAGTGTTTTAAGTTTTTTAAACAGGTCATGTCGGGTTACCCGGTTATTTTCGTGTTATAATCGTTTCAAACCCAATTACCCATTCAGCTAAACGGGTCGTGTCTGGATATAGGCTAATCGTATAACGGGTACCCGCGGGTCGTAAACGGGTCGTGTATAGGTACCTGTTTTGCCACCCCTAGACTGTTAAGAATATTATATTAGGTTATTTACTTCTATTATATGCTTCTGCTCTCTCTCATTCTTCCGCTCTCTAATATATTCAACAATATATTTAACATGGTATCAAAGCCACTTTTATGTGCCTTTAATAAACGTCTTTCTAGCGTTTTTCTTTTTGTCGAATTTTAGTTTCATCGCCCTACATCAAGTGCCACCAAAATTTTCCCTGCCAATAGTCTCGGTAATCGTGCCAATCAACAGATCCAGGCCAGACGAGTCTAAAGCCATCAAGCACAGCCTCATCGACGTCCTCACGCGCTCTCACGTGCCCCTAGAAGTTCCGCTCGTGCATCTCACGCTCCACCACTATAGCCACCGCCACAGGCCTCCACGGTGGTCCGTTCTGTTTGGTCTTGGCCCCGTTCGATAGATCTCGTTCTAGTGATTCCAGAACATGCGCCAAATCCTCCAAAAACAATTGCACGCGCTACCCCAAGTTTCGCTTGTCAGATCCACGCGCCAAGCACCGCCCCTCCATTCGCGCGTGCACCACACGTGCCAGCACGCCAACTGCTACGTCAGTCTTGCGTTGACCATTGACTATTGACATTGACTGTTGGCTTTGTCCACTGAAAAAGTTGACTAGGTGTTTCCGACTTAATTTTCAAATTTGTGGTCTATTTTTCCTTTTGGCATCTCTATATGGGAGAAAACAAGATTATTCTCCAAATTTAGGCATTTGTTTTCTGCGGTTCATGTCGTTCATGCATTGTTCAATTCGGTTCCATAACCTTTTTCTTTGGCTCAGTTCAATCCGGTTCATTCTTCTTGCAGTAGGCACTCTCGGGTCAGATGAGTTTTTCGGGCCAAAGTAGCCCCTTTCAACCGGCCCACTTATGCCTTGTCAAATGCTGTCATCACTGGTAACTGCAACCTCTCCTAGGCCATTGATCCATTACTAGTGAGAATTTTTTTGGTCAAACTTTAGCTCAGCCAATCAGGCGAGACGGTCCAAGGGTTTCAAGCATATTTAGCCTCTTTCAACCAGCCCCTTTTTTCTCCCTAATTAGCCTCTTCAACCGGCCGAGTCAATCTACTAGTTAGAATTTTTGGGTCAGACTTTAGCTCTGCCCACCAGGCGCGACGGTCCAAGGGTTTTAGGCATGATTAGCCTCTTCAACCGACTGAGTCAATCTACTAGTTAGAATTTTTGGGTCAGACTTTAGCTCAGCTCACCAAGCGAAACGGTCTATGGGTTTCAGGCATGATTAGCCTCTTCAATTGGCCGAGTCAATCTACTAGTTAGAATTTTTGGGTCATATTTTAGCTCAGCCCACCAGGTGAGATGGTCCATGGGTTTCAAGCATGCAAGTTTCTACATTACTAGTATATGGTTTTCAAGTCAAATTACAACCAAGTGAACCAAACTCCAGTTTAAACGCATGGCTCAATTTAGTGCAGAATCTACTATTGAACTAGTAACTTTTATGGCGTTACTTTGGCAACTCTTTCGGCACAAGCAGATTTTTCGGTGAATTTATTTTGCATTTTTCTTTTACCCAAACTCAAGTTTACACATTGAGTTTGAGGAGGGATGTTAAGAATATTATGTTATGTTATTTTTTATTATTTTTCTTTTTTTTTTTCCCTTTCTTTTATCCAAACTCAAGTTTACACATTGAGTTTGAGAGGGATGTTAAGAATAATAATACAAGAATAATAGATTACATAGTATTGAGTAGCATAATAATAATGAATACATTATTTCAAAAAAAAAAATAATGAATACAGAAGCCTCTATTTATAGAGAGGCAAGTAATTGCCCAAGAGGGTGGCCAAAACCACCCCTAAGCCACCACTGGGGGTGGTTTCGGCCACCCCCTGGCTCCGTGNAAAAATAAGAAAATTAATTAAGTGTCCACATGTCAACTTATAATTAGTCCACGTGTCCGTCTAATAAGTCAACTAACAGTCAACTGACAAAATGACTAATTTAGTTACTTTTCAAAATCATAAGGAATAATTTGATCACTTTCCAAACCTTAGGAAGAAAAAAGTAAAGTTTTTAAACCCTAAGAAATAATGGGGTATTTAACCCTAATTTTATATATATATATATATATATATATTATCATTTGGCTACATTTACACTAAAGGAAATCCAGATGTCTATGGGTATTTGAATTTTCCCCAGCCTCCTTGTGGGGAATCCATATTCCCTTCACCCTGGTAAAGTTTTTTTTTTCCCCCTTTTAAATGAACAAAAAGTCTTTCTATTTTTCAACCTTTTTAATAAAGTACACTACACATCATTATGCTCCTTGGGCTTTCTCAATCCCCAAACATTTTTTTTTCTAAAAATCTCTCCCTACGCTGACAAAAAAAAAAAAAAAAATCCCTTAAATATGAAAGATTCATTGTAGACTTTAGTGTCTATTAGAGTACCATTTGAAAAGAGTTCATTATTATTTATCTAAAAAATTTAACTTTTATTATTCTTATTTTTTACATCATAATATCATATCAATCACTTTTTATTAATACTTAAATAAATAACAAAAAATACTGTAATTTTTTTTTTTTTTTTTTTTTGTTTTTATACCTAACATTCTAATTTTTGTTTTTACATCAATCAATTATCAATCAATTATCGCATTTGCAAATATTAATTTTGCTATTCGTACATATGCAAACAGTTTATTATTTGACTGCATTTTCATCCTTAATTGTCGAATGCCAAATATAGCCTCGGTTCTTGGACTTGGTCCTTTCATCCTTAATAAGTCAGTAAGATTTTTTTTGTTCATATGCAGGGGTGACTCTATTATATATGTAATAGGTGACAATGGTCTTCAGCTTGACGAATTTTGTTAACTTGGTGTCATTATTTTATATTCTCTTTTTTACTGAATATTGTTAAGGTTATATTAAAAAAAATAAAAATAAAAAACTAGCTTATGCCCAAGTAAGTGCCAAAGATGACCTTATAGCAAAGAACATGTTATAGAGATTCTGTTGATAATAGCTCAAATTGTCAACAAGTGTGAAAATAATTACTGAAAAATATAAATATTTAAGTTGGTGAGCTCAAATTTTATTTATCTATAAGAGGATAAGATTAGTTTTAAGAGGAGTTCAAGAACAACTTAAAATTTGATTCCTGGAGAAAACGTGCATAGATAAACATGTGGGCCGCAAAATTTATCATCATTAAAAAGACTTTGTATTCATGATGGTTTCAATTTCCTCGCAGCAATTAAATTAAAATTGTTCTCCTAGTGATTAAGTCTCTATAAAATGACATGTAGTCCTTGGTTGAGATTATCCAGAAAATCCAAATTGGTGAGTACTTGTAGTATTTACAAAGTTGAGTGAGGTGTACAAGAGGTTAAAAGTTTGGGTTTGAGATATTAAACCATTTGGGTTTAAAATATTAAACTTGGGCGGTTCAGACTTATACCATTATACTCAATATTTCTCAATAGTAAAGAAAGAGACCGAATCACGCCCCGTGCACGTAGGGTTAGAATAGCCTGTTTTTTCGCATGTTATTGGTGTACATGTGTGATTAATGTGTGTTCCACATGTTTTCTTTTCATACTTGTCTTTCACATAAAGAACGGGTGAAAAATTGATTGCCAATTTTCCCAACAGATTCCCGACCTTTCAATGAGCTTTCCCGCAACCTTATCATTGAAATGAAGAGTAGCCGGTCCCTTACTTTCACAAGGGTTGGAGTAGAAATTTGAATGGTCCTTTTCATTTGTTTTCTTTTTACCATTCTATCCTTGTCCTCTCTATTTCCAATTTTCCATTCTCCCAATCCACTTGGCATGGCCTTTAAAGCTAGATATATGACAGGTTTAGTGAATTATTGCGCTGTCCAAGTCAACAAAGCCGAAGGATACCTTTTATTTTGTTTTTTTTTTTGATGGGCATGCACGTGGTTGTAGCTAGGGGGGATGTTCCGACTTCTAACATGCAGAGTCGCAGACTTTCCAAAACCCAACAAATCATGACCCTTGACATTTTCTTTTGACCCCAAAAACCAAACCAAAGTTGGGAAGAGAGCAGCACCCTTTGGAGCACAAGCAAAAAACTAAAGCAAAAGCACAATCAACAGCTTTATGCCATAGCTGTTGAACACCTGGAAACTATTCATAACTCAAACGATCGACTCCAAAATCTCGGTGGAATCACATTCTTCCTCTCTCCTCATCATAATTCCAAACAAGTTTGAACTGTAACCAACGTCAGAGACATCATCTCTGAGGACTATATAACGTCAGAAAATTTCAAGAAAGGATATATATATATTTCCCAATTGGCCCGAAGAGACAGAACAAAGCAATTTTGGTCAATATGAAGAGACCAAATGCAAGGTTTATCACAAATAACTTATTGCTCAAGAAGCACAGTCAACGTGTAACTATGTTGAATAACCACAAGATACAATCGTATATCTTATAACTGGATGCTATAAATAATTTTCAAACGTATACCAAAATCAAGATTGAAGCAAGTCTGGACTATTTAAATGAAAATGAAGGATAAATTGTAAAGTAAAGATTCGAACTCATGATTTCGGCTGTAATAACATGTTAAATCACTATATATTCCGAACATCAATATATATATTCTTTAGTAACACAAACCAACTTTCCTCTTGATCAATTACTAGAATGTGTACAACTAGAAAGGCATGTGTGTGTGTGCGTGCGCGTGCATGCATGTGTTGATTTATTAGATATGGGAATTTTCATCCATACAATACTATGTGCCACACAAGGAGTTATCTAGAACTAAAGATAATCACTACGTTTTGACATCTGCATGCATTTTTTTCAATCACTATTAACACCTTGGAAACTTGTCATATACCAGCTTCAACCATCTTATACCAAAAGAAGAGGGAAGGGCAAAAAGAGATACAAACAAAACATCACATGTGACTTGTCAAACGTATACAAAACCTACAATGATGACCTGTCTTTGTGGGCAAGTTGCACTTCTCTTTCCAAAGAGAGGTGGATAAGCTCAACCCAAAGTAGGTGGAGATTGGGGGGGGTTAAAAGTTGTATATATCCCAATAGTAAGCAAATGTATGTACATTGGGTAATGGATAATATAATGACATACTATTCTTAAGCATAACAATAATCATGTTTGCAATAAAACGGTTTTAAATTCCATATGATGTTCTTTTATGCCACACACTTTCTTTGACTACTTAACTTTAATATTCGATTAGACAAGATATGAATACCATTCTTCATGAATTATCATAACTTTACTAAAATTAAAGGAAAATTAATTATTAATAGCTAATAAAAGTATAAAATTCTTGTATTAATGGCTCATGGTGCTATATAAACTAGCACTCTTAAGCTCTTTACCTATAAGTAATCATCATATATGACAATGGCTATAAAACATTACCATGCCAGTTAGCACACCATATAATATTCATTATGATACGGCAGAAGAGGTATTCATTTTTCATATTCCACTTCAAATTTAACTATCATTACAAATTTGTAGGAATCTTCTACTGAAAAATGGCAATAGTGGCTTTAGGAGTTTGTGGAACAAGAAACTTGGAAGAAAGTCCTCAGACTGCATCAAAAACTACTTGTAGTGAAAGAACTCCATTGAACATTAAATATATATTGTAATATGGTCGAATACCCCTTACCATTCGGAATTTGTTTAACAAATGAACTAACAATCAACTGATAAGTACAGATACCAGATAAATGAACTTGGATATCCCCATTAGGTCAATTTTGCTTCAACAAAATAAACTAAAACGCCATATGCATTTGCAAAAATTGCCCAATTTTTTTTCGTTCAAAAGAAACCACTTAGACAAGCACCACACATGCAGAAGGATGGACTGTTAAATCTTCACTTCTCCCATAAATTTTTGAGAAAAGTGAAGACTTTAACATGGTATTAACACAAATGTCTAGAGTTCAAACACTTTCTCTGTTATTTACCACTCATTTTAATTTAATATTTTATGCGTTGGGCCTTAAATAAGGAAAAATTTGAGTCTGCACATGAAAGAGAATGTTAAAATATTAATTAAACTAATCATTTTCTATGAAATATTTCGTAATCTATCTAATACACTTGGAATACTACGGCATCCATTATCATTTCTTGTTTCATATATACTTCATAAAATAACTCCGTACCACTACCACTCGTAAAGTGTAAACCCTCTATTAAGAGTCAATTAGCTTTGTGTTGTCAGACATGGCCCCTAGCATCCTAAGAGGAACAAGTATGACAAGTGTAAAGTACCTAAAAGAACTTGTACTCAGCCAAACCCGCCTGGGAATTATCAATCACCTCTCTTTTTCTCTCTCTGTGAAAGCTCTAGAAAGTGTTCAGTCATTGTACTACAACCCCAAAGTGAAAAATAAGAGGCTTTCACAAGTTTCGGCAGCATCATTTCTCCGTTAAAAACAAAACAATCAAGTAAATGAAAAGCACAATCTGGGTTCCATCAAAAATTTAAAAATAAAAAACATAAAATTTCATCTATTGAAGTGCTTACCAGAAGAAAATTGCTTTCGAAATTTGCAACTCCAACTTCATTTGTTGACTACGTCTCCTTCACCTACACAATAAAAAATAATTTCTTCCAAAGCAACTTGATTAGAGAGAGAACTAACACATTAAAAAATCCACCGAGAAACTGATCAGATTCATTTTCGCCCAGGACTCAGAGGAGATTCACAAGCAAAAGATATAAACAAAAAAAAAAAAAGTCCTACCTTCCTTGCTATGCTTACAAGAATATGTCAAAACGTTTTGCACAAAAACAAGTCAGCAAAACCAAACTAACATGAACCCCCCACTCTCCCTCTCTCTTTCTCTCAGTAAGGAGGAGGACGAGGAGGAGGAGCCCAAAAAACATCGGGTGGCATCTGACCATTTGGAAGCAAATTTGGAGGTAAATTGTACATAGGCATTGAAGCTGCCGCTTGTTCACCCAAACTCTGGCCGGCTGAATTTACACTGGTCCCCGATTGTTGCTGCACTTGCATCCCCTCACCAGCCGGCTCATCCTCAAGCGGCAACCTCTCATACGTGGCATTCGTAAACGTGGCTGCAATAACCATAACCGGCCCCGACGCCACGAGCGTACCGGCGACAGTCCCACCAACAACCTGACCCTGCCCGCCAGCTAGATAAACAGTTAGCCCCGTTGTCCCTGGCGGCGATGGGGCAGGCAAGAAGGCACCCGATAGAGACAAAAGCTCAAATCTTCCTTGAAGCGTGATGACTCCGCCCGGGGCCGCAGGTTGTCGAAGGGTAACATTGGTAACAATGCCACTGCCGCTGAGAACCGAAACCCCCCTATGCCGCCTGTTGGCGAACGTGGCAATACACTCGACAATATCGCTGCCGCTGCTGATTTCCATTACATGGCTTCGGAGAGCATTAGGACTTTCTTTTGTGATCACTATTGGAGGCTTTGGCCTGTTCTTCGATCCCGGCGGCCGGCCTCGAGGCCTGCGGCCGCTACTATCGGGCTCGCCGGCTTCTTGGCCTCCGGTGTTGGGATCCTCCGATTCCCGATCATTGTCTCGGCTATCTTCGTCTTCAGGGTTTTGCTTCTGTGGGGTGGTGTTGCTGGTGCTGCTATTGGTGGGAGTGGTGTTTGCGTTACTGTTATTGTTGTTGTCCAAGAACTCTTGCTCTCTTCTTGGTCCGAGCCGGTTTAGTCCGCCATTGTCGTCGTCTGGGTTTCTCAGGTCAAGCGATAGGGCCGAGGACATGGGGTCCACCCCTCTCATCGCCACATTCCCAGCCCACCATCGATTCGCCATTTGTTCAACTCTTGGAAAAGAAAAGGCCTTCACCGGTCAGAAAATCAAAGCAAGAAGGAAATAAATTCTCTTTGTTACCCTCACTTGTTTTGTATCCCTCTGACTCTGTCTCTGTCACTTTTCTCTATTGGCCTTGTTGAATCGAATAATGACAAACACCCAACAAAGAAAGGTAGCTTGGATGTGTATATCCACCAAACAGAGAGACTATGGATAAAGATGCTAACTTCTTCCTCTCCTTGTTCTTTGTTTGTTTGCTGTTTTTGTAGCTTTAAATCTCAATAAAAAAGCACCAAATTCAGAAGATACAATCCAAAACCTTATCCCCTTTTCCTCACCCAAATCCAGCTAACCGCCTTGCATGAATCAGACACTACACACATGGGTTTCCCTTGTTTTGCATGAAAACCCTAACCAGTACCCACTACAAATTGCAAAAATCAGATCCAGCAAAAAACACTTAAAGTAATCCACAGAAAACCCACTTCGCCAAAACCCAGGAACATCAAAGATCTAGCACCTACAATTCACACCCAATAGAAAGAACCAAAAAACAAAAAAAAAACTTTTCTTGCATTCCATTTTCGTGAAACCGAAGCTACGTGAGTAGCCAATGCATAGCGTAAGCTTTTGTTTCTGAACAAAAATGAGTAGGGGAGAGATGTGGTTGTCCTACCTGTATGCTACAGAGCAGATTTGTACGGGGCAGCAAGGGTTTCTGGTCTCTTCTAGGGGGGGTCCTCAAGCCTTCTGAAGGAGCATCTTTGAGCAAAAATATATTTCGCTGCAGCAGTGGGTGTACGTTAAAGAGCCTTAGCACTCTCCCTGGCGTACGATAAGGATTTGTGTACCACTCTGTGTCTACCTGTAGCGGTTTTGCAGGGCTAAAGTTTTCTTGTCTCCCTGGTAAACGGTATTGTGTTGTTCAAAGTTTCGAGCTGCCTGCAAGTTGGGTGAGCTATTATATTCTACACCCTCCCTTAAGAAACCCATTAAAATGCCCCAATCAGCAACAAACATTAAACAGCTTTTATAAGAAATTCAATCTAGCTGTCATGTCAAAAATACCGGCATGCCCTTGTGTGGATGAAAAATATGCGAGTATGCATTCGGACAGTTTCGACCAGGAACAAAAACAGAAGTTCTTACCAAAGGAGTCAAAACATCAATGAAAAATATGTTCAAATTTAAGATTTAATTAATATATACAAAAATAAAACTAATAAAATATAAACAAAATAGAAGACACAAAATAATTATTTTTTAATTTTTAACTCAAAAATAATCCCAAGAGGTTAGTCCAAGTGGTAAATGTCTTTATTTCTTAATGAAAAATCAGCGATTTATCCAATTTTGTATAGAAAAATTTTCAAATGTGCGGTGGATTCAAAGGGTTTCAAAGAGTTCTGCCTTGTCGAAGTTCCTCGATATTAAAAAAAAAAAAAACTCAATCACTTATTTAAATAGAATCAATACTCTTTTAGGTCTCGAAAATTATATATATTTGAATATGATTTAAATTTCTAAACAATTTAACTTTTGATGTACATCCTTTCAATTTTTTTTTTTTAAAAAAATCGCATTTTCAATTTTGTTAAGAAGCTTCAAGTTTGGTAATATTCACGGTTGAAAAATGTTCATTTTATTATTATGGTAAAAACAAAAAGGGTAAACAAAATTACAACCACTTCAAAAACAAAATAGCAAATAAATAAGAAATTCGTTGAGTAATATATATATGGAAAATTTTCTAAACTAAAGGGAAGTCAGGACTACTCTTAGCATTGGGTTGGTAATTGTCCTAAGCTTTACTTTTTTCTCTTTTTTTTTTATTTCATATCTATACAAGAAAAAAGTGAAAGATTCGAATTAGTAATATTCGTTTCATGAGGCGTAATTTACAACCGATTAAACTAATCCTTGATGACACGCCTAAGCTTCACTAGTTTAAGTTGTTTATACACATATTTAAACAAATGAAATCAAAAAAATAAAAAAATAAAAAGAAGATATTTTACATGAAAATGTTCAAATGAACCTATTGCATATGTAGGGAATTCTCACAATATTATACTGGATTTGAAAATTTAGAAAAATTATAACATTTTGTCATGTGCATAATTGGGCAGATCTAGTGGGGAAGGGTGTAGAGAAATGGGATCAACTCGGAGGGTTTCTTAAGAGGTGGAGTTTCTCTCGCTGTCTAAGAAACAGAGAGAGTTTGGGCGGGGCGTGGGGTAACCGGTAACGTGCGCATGAGCAGTGGGAACACGTCACTGTCCGCGAGTCCCGACAAGATATCTATTGCCTACCTCTGAAACATCACCGCCAAAAACCGAGCCACCAGCCAGCCACCCAGCCTAGCCCTCCCACTATGACTCAGTCTTCTCTCTCTATCTCAGCCTTTTATGAGAAATTTTGCTGTTTCCAATGCCACTGCCCACTGGGGTAAAAGCCCTACACCTGAGACGTGGTTTGTTTTTTTCTCTCTTTTCCGCCCTGCAAGGCTTGTCAGACAGACAGGGTTTCAGTTCGGTTCAGCTCGAAAAAAAAAAAAAAAACCATGGGTTTCGTTGGGTTTCAAAGGTCTCGAATTAAACACCCAAAAAAAAAAAAAAAACCCCCCTCCTCTCATCCTCACTCACTGCTGCTTGCTGCTACACATCGGTTTCAACTTTCAACTTTCATGTAGGTCTGCAATTAGCAATTAGAGGACATGCACCTAATCAATGAAAATGAGACGATTGTAGACAAGAATTGACCCCTTGTTGCTGTCAACATCCTCAATATGTTGCTTTCATGCCCTCTTTACTCTATTTACACAATTGGCGTTCAACTTATTCAAATAATTGGTGAATCCTTTCCTAGTTTTCCCTACCCTTTTCATTTTATTTATATATATAGAGAGAGAGAGAGAGGGGATCATTTTATAGTTAGATTTTTAAAGTTTTTTAATGCCATGTCAAGTAATATGCACTTAAAATATATGACTTAAAACGTTTCTCAATCTCTAACATAATAATATTCAACATGCCCAAAATCTTTACTAAAGTACACCACCTTTCGAGCTTCATATGGTTTCCACAACAGTTGGGTCAACCAAAAAAATTATCAAGGAACAACGCATGGATTGATTTTGAACAAAAATCTCCACGCCCATCAATATCATCCCATCAATTCTCATTATTGCCATTTCACCAATCCCATTTTGGTGGTTGATTTTTGTCAAAGTCTTTAAATTCAAGATTTCATATTCCACTAAACCGGCGATCAGAACATCACCAACCCTTTACCAGCCCCGTTGACAGCTAACAAGTCTCTTTCCATCCAACCCATTGAAGAACGGGCCAACTTGACCCACCGGGCCCATACTTTTACCAGCCCAACCATGACGGCCCAGAGCACCACCACGTGTCGCAAATTTACGCTTTATCCATAATAAATCTCCGGTAAAACGGCACCATCACAAAGTACTTTGGGTCGCCCCAATGGCTCTGCCTCTTCTCCTCAACGTCTCCTTTGCCTTCAAAGCTCCACCAAAGCCTCACTCTTCTTCCTCTCTCTCCCGCTATCCTACGCCCCAGATAGGCACACTGCGCATCCCTATTCATTCTCACCCAAAGCGCACGCTAGCTTCTCCAAGTCCGATTGTCGTGTGTTTGGGCGAATGGGTCTCCAAGGCAAGCCTGCTGGCTGTCCTCTCCGCGTCTCTGTTCTTAGCCGACCCAGCACTCGCATTCAGGGTAAATTAACGAAATTTAACTACCCCCACACTTATTACCCGACGAAATTTAACTACCCCCACAGTTACTAACGTGAAAGTATGGTAATTTTGGAAGGGTGGAGGTCCGTACGGTCAAGAGGTGACAAGAGGACAGGATCTGAGTGGGAAGGATTTTAGCGGCAAGACATTGATCAAGCAAGACTTCAAGACGGTCTACTTTTTCAATTATTTATATATGTTTTTTTTTTTTTTTTTTTTTTTTCTTTTTGGTTTAATTTATGTGCAATGTATTTAAATTAGTTTTATTTATTTGTTTGTTTGTTTCAGTCTATATTGAGGCAAACAAATTTTAAAGGCGCAAATTTACTTGGTGCAAGCTTCTTCGATGCCGATTTGACAGGTATATTTTTCTTATTGGTTTCTTGTGCTTATATAAGTGTGTTGTTGTTTTGAAAATGTTGCATGATGCATACAACTTTAGTAACATATGAATATATGATGATATAAGCAAATCGCGATTACTCTAAAATGATTAATCACGCTGTAAATTGAGCTCTTTATTATCTCGTTTATAAAGTCCGAACCATGTGGAATTTAGCACCCATAGTTTCTTTATAATCTATCTACTCTATATGGGCTAATCATCTTCTCCACGCGGGATTAGGGTGTTTCAATCTTATCACTTAAATTTCTACATCTTTGTCAGGGCCACGACGTGTTAACCATATCTACGCTATCGGTCTAAAATGAATAGTCAAGTTGTAATTGAAACTTCCTAGAATCACTCACAAAGCCAAGTCTCACTCAATAAAATACTGATGTGGAACTGTCCACTTTTAAGTTCTTTTAAGGAAGTTGAAACTACATTGATGGTCTCTATGTGTCATATAGTGACAAACAAATTAGCCTATTACTAAATTTATAATAACTATCCAGTCTCCTCTCTTCTTCTTTCTCTCCCAAGGGGCTGATCTTTCAGACGCTGATCTCAGAGGGGCAGACTTTTCCTTGGCAAATGTGACAAAGGTACCAATTATTATATGGTGGATTATGCCCTTCTAATACATGTTTATTTGGAACCTAAAAAGTTCCTTTGAATGCTTTGTACGTAAAATCTGATAAGTTTCCATGATTCCTACCTCTTATAAACGTATCTTATTCAACCAAGTAACACATTCTGCAGGTGAACTTGAGCAATGCTAACTTGGAAGGTGCATTTGCTACGGGCAACACATCTTTCAGGGGATCCAACATTACTGGGGCTGGTACGTTGAAACAGTGCTTTTAACAAAGTTTTCTGGGAACTGATGTTTTTAAGGGAGTTGATGTCAGCTCTTTAGTCTTTTACAAAATCCAGTTTGTGCAGGTAATCAAACCTATGAAACCAACTATTAATCTTTCATGTTTTAAACAACGGCTCGTGTTTGAACCTTGGTATTCCATGGGAAAGAAAATGGAATAGTTTCATTTTCCTGAGACAACCAAGCATGGTTTTACATGCTTCTCTGCCTTAAATAGGATATTTGGTAATTAATCATTGTTTGCTGCTGCTGCTGCTGCTGATTTGACTTGAATATGCTCAGACTTCACGGATGTGCCCTTAAGGGATGATCAACGGGAATACCTTTGCAAAGTTGCAGATGGGTAAAGTTCAATTTCTCTACATTTGCCTTCTAAAATATGCGTTTTTCCACAATTAACCACAATTTCGTTGTCAGGGTGAATCCAAAAACTGGAAATGCAACACGCGAGACACTGCTATGCAGCTAGTATTTCATTGCTCCAGTACCACAGTATATAGTTTATCAGAGGGGAGCGGCTTTGCTGTGTCTGTAATAGCTGCGGCTTTCATTGGAGTTGAGTTTGACACTTGATTTGTTGCGACTATTGTAATATATTAGCAATAATAGAGCATTATCTACTCCCTCCATTTATTTATAAGGCAACTGTGTAATATACATTATAAAATGAATATCTACTATGAATCGGAAAAAAATTTCTTTCTTTTCTTTGGCTCTCTTTATTATGTACCATCTAATGATTAGATAGCACACATGATAGGGTATTCTTTGCAGTATAATGGACTATGATTCTTAGGGCTCCGCTTGGTTATTATGACTGCCCTTTTTGGCCGTCGGTAAACAATGAATATTTCATAGAAGGATTTCTAGCAATTTTTTGTCCAAAAAAATCTTCGTATAACACCTACTACTTGCCTGAGTAGGTATCCTGCCAGCCCAAAACACATTTGGGTATACAAGTCCTATACAGGCTCTCTCACAATATGCTTGATGAAGATCTCCATATCCAAATAGTTGCGAATGGTGGGAAATTCCAATCCGAATATTTCACATATATAACAGTGTAGTGCTCGTTGCCCACCTAATAATCACAAAACGACCGCTCTACAAGAGAAAAACGTCCAAAGGTTAATTCACTCACAGCTTGCAAATTTTGGGATGATGAACATTTGTTTACATCGCCCAAGGCAGTTCACGAAGTATCAAGCCAAAGAACACTTCATTGCCACGCTGGGTAAATATACTGCTTAGAAGTGAAAAGTAGCAATTTTTAACTTCTGTACATCAATGAGCAAGCTGATACAAAAATTACAAGAGGATTTGACTAAATTTCTTGGACAAAAGGGGTAAAGAAAACGGGTAAATTCTCGGCCTAATTAGCATCCTACTAGAAGCCTAGAAAACTATAATACCACACTTGGAGAAACCCAGATTTCTACGCTGGAAATGCACAACAAGGTTTCCTGGAGACAAAAAATGAGAAGGAACAGGAGCTGGAAAGAAATGAAGATGAGCATCAACAAACTGACCAACCTGCCTGGGGATTCGAACAAGGGCTCACTTACGCAGCTCCAACCAAATGAAGATATGGTCTACCAATTTCTGTAAATTCCAATTTCTTAATAGAGATTTATCTACTATAGTAGCTTCTCAGCGCTCAAGATCATGTGTCTCGGCTGCCAAAAACACTGTAAAATAACTAACCTCCAGTCCCAGCACCTTCAGAGGTCACGGTTTCCTTTAATGGAACAGACACTGTTTCATCAGATACAGGACCTCCCCCTGTTTGACCTTGCTTATGGTGTAATGGCTCCAAATCTTGATCAGGGAACACTTCAGATTGCAATGACAAAGAAATGTTATTAACATGTAGCCACGTCAGCTCCCACAAGCTATCTCCACCTAATGCACTCCTCTGCACAAGCACGCCTCTTGTTTTCATATCAAGCAAAGTTTTCTGTAGGAGCTCAGGCACAAGCTGCTGAAGCTTGTCGCTTTTCTTCGACCTAACTTTCACCTTCATATATTTTTCCATTCGGCTGAGAACACCCAACCATAGTTTGCAGAATGTAGCTAACTGTGAGAGGTCATTGAGTAACTGTAAAAACACTTCTGACAAGAGTTTCATGGCAAGGATGAGTGTGCCTTCCATGTTTCTGTAGTCCTTTTGGGAGTGTCCCAGTGCAATATCGTGCAAGTCATCAAGCATCGTGAAGATCACCCCATCAAAACACTGCGACCACAAACCATGTGGAAGGTGGATCTCATCCACTCCAGTCAAGCACTTTTGCAACGATAATAGAGCATGATTTCTAACCTCCTCTCTCTGGTCAAGACAGACTTTTCTCAATCCCTGCACAAGCCTCAACCACATCTCCCCAATATCCTGAGACATTTTCACAGTTTCCTCCACCCCCGTTGCTTCCTTGGCCTCACTTGCCCACCTTGCTAAACAATTAACAGAACCCGCCATAAGATCCAGTGCACGCACAGACCTTTCTGCCTGCCCGACGCGAGACTCAGCAAACTGCCTTGAAGTATCAACACAAAGAAAATAATTGGCTGGCAACAAGTGAGCTCCATCAGACATTATAAACACTAGTGCATCAAATCCTGCTTCAGAAGCTTCAGGGTGCC
This sequence comes from Carpinus fangiana, assembly GCA_006937295.1. Classification (NCBI taxonomy): domain Eukaryota; kingdom Viridiplantae; phylum Streptophyta; class Magnoliopsida; order Fagales; family Betulaceae; genus Carpinus; species Carpinus fangiana. The sequence continues at coordinate 16,533,137 of CM017321.1, read as the reverse complement.
GAGCCGTGAAGGAAAGTAGGGATGTAATTGTGCGCCACCCCAATTGGGATCTGATGTGAGAGGCATTAGCTTTCACAAGACGGCTGACTTCCTGAGTAATTTGCTCACAATATGCGTCAGCAACCCGGGCATCAAGCTTTGAAACAAGTTGTAACGACCTTAAAAGCTCATCAGCAAGGTTCTCTTTATAGGGAAGCAGCCGTTGGCAAATCCGGAGGAGTCCAAAAACAGCCTTCTCTACCAGGGCACACGGCATAACAGTAGACTGGACAATATTGGATATGTGATCATAAACACCCTGCCAAAGAAGCACAATCCTATCCCTGTTATTCAGGGTGATAGCAATCAGCAACTCCAAGCAGAAAACAGCTGTATCTTCATCCTCAGGAGAGCTGTTCCCTTTCTGAGGTCGTCCAGCAGCCCAGATAAGTGCTCGTGCAAGCTGCAATAGAGATTCAGCATGCAGAAACTTGCTCTCAGTAAATATGCTGTCAATATGGCACTTTTGAATTGTCTGAAGGGTGCGTTGATGAGCTGCCAGTTGTTGTTCAGTAGGTTGGGATCTTGGCTCCTCTGTATCAAGAGATAAGAGCTGACTAAACCTGCCCATCAATCCAGAGGATCTCCTAGGAGTACCCATGGATGGCATGTGAGCTGAAGATAAAGAGTTTGGGAGAGGCTTTCCATGCCCAGAGTCACCAGAAAGCTCTGACTCATCAGCTGCATCACTGGCCACACGAGCTGGAAGAAGACCAAGCTTGTGCAATCTTAAGATGCAATCCAAAATATTTCTCCAACCTGTGCGGATGTAATCACCATACCGATTGGCAATAGTGAAAACTGTCACAGTTGCCATTCTTGCTTTCGTGTCATCGCCAAAGGCTAGCACAGGTTCTTCGACAGATGATGGATTCAAGAGGGTTGTGAACTTACAGAGAGACACAACTAGATCATCCAGTACATCTTCAAGATGATGGCATGCAGAAATCTTTGCAACTGCTAAGAATCCATCAATACAAGTTTGGTAAACCTCTTCATGCTCTGCATGATCAAATACAACAGAGATAGCAGCAATTGTTGGGCCTGACATTATAGCAAACATATCATGGTCAAGGTAGGCTCTGGAATCAGATACAATGAACGGAGCCGTCTTTTTGGATTTGTGCATTAGATCAATCCACCGGCTTGGGGTCATCTCTGGAAAACTAGTACCTTGCTCTGGGGTTGTGCGGATCTCATTCTTGCAAATTGAGTGGTACAACTCTATCAGGAATTCTCGAGGTAGATCACTGCCTCCGTTTATATGCCTATTATTCCGGATGAAATCCTCTTCTGTCATCTTTTTCTTGACCTGTACATTGTGCTGATCTGTATTAAGCATTATGAGTGAATAAGATAATAGCAAAGCAGCATCCTTGTTAGCTAGAATCTGTGGTGATTGTTCATAGTATCTCTCCGAGAATGCCTCAAGCACTCTTTGTATCTTTTGTGATTCTCCCGGTAGTCGGAAAGTTTCCAAAAACAGCCGCAGTGCAGTATCCAAATTCATTTCTTGGAAATCAAAAGTCCCAGCAAATTCGTGAAGAACCTGAACACAAAACTCATCATGGTTTCCCAGGAAATCACCAACAAGATTCTTATCCAACCCAGCAGTGTACCTGAAAAAGCAAGCCACACTTTGGGGGTCAAGTTTGTCAGGCAGGAGGTGTGTTCCTTGGAGGAATTCCAGCCCTTTCTTGGGGTCACGATTAAAGTGATCGGCTCCAATCATCAACCTTCTCTTGATGTACTTCCTTCGGCGGACAAATGGAACCCAATGACTAGGATCGCTGTAGTTGTCACACTTCACCATCCAAAATGGAGTATACTCTTCAAGATTCACAGGAGCATGTTCTGAACCAACTGATGCGTTGCTTATCCTCTCGGCCATTCCCTGAATAACAGCAATAAGACCATCCAAAGCAAGGATGTGCATTGATGACAAAGGGCAATTCACAGGAAATGCACTCTTTGACAACAGATTAGCAAGGTCTTCAAAGACATTACTGCAAGTTATGTCACAATCTAAGTTAGCATACATCTCCACCATAAATGTTTTCTGCCTGCAGAAGTCAACAAGAGCCTCCATGGCAACCTCCTGCTGCTGGTATGAAGCCCCATATCTGCTTTGTGCAAGCCTCAAAATCACACAAGAAAAGAAAGCCTCAAGTTGTAATTTGAGTTCTGTCCGCAGATGATGATACAGATTGAGAACGATGCTGCACACCATTGAAAGAATAAGTGGACTCATTGACAAGCCAAACTGCATTAGATTACGGAATAATTCATCCTGAATCAAACTCAATAGTCTGGGGTGTCGGCAAATGGAAGGCCCACCCAATTCTATAGCTGAATTGATCAAACCCAATGCAAAAAGAGGCACATCTTCATCAAATGCTATAGTATTTGATTTGGGTCCCATTCCCATGTGCTCAACAACATTTAACAAAGAGCATAGGAAGTGAAATATTTCCACCATGCAGGGGACCCCATATGGCTCAGTCATCAGATGCGAGTCATATGAAACAGCCTCCTTTCCGTTGCCAGACCCAATTGTATTTTCATTGATCCCAGTTGCTACTGAAACTGTGGAAGCATTGGAAGCAAAATTTGTGGATAATGGTTGACCATCATAATCAGAACCCATGTTGCCATTCTCCACTTGTCGACTTCCCAAAGCGTACTCATTATTGAGCCCACCAATCTGCACAAAGAACGAATGCATTTATATTCAGAAAGTACTATATGTTTCACAGAAAAAAAAAAAAAAAAAAAAAAAAAACAAAAAAGGAGACATCGCAACAAGAAAATAGGAATGCAAAATACTCTTATACCTCCTGTTTAATGGTGCTGGTGCCATTTACCAACGCACATTCCATGTTGTCAACATCTGGAAGGTGTGAGAATATACACCTAACAAGTTCATGCATTGTGTGGCGAGCTATGCGCTGCAACAACTCACCTTTTGATCCTGCTTGGTGAACTATTCGGAAACAAGTATTCACTATGGTGCAAACATGCTGATTACTCAACATAACAGATGCTTTACTTTTCATACAAGCCAGAAGAACCTGTAGTATCTTCATTAGTACCACCTCTTCTGACGCAGGATCAGTCACCTCGAATCGACAGCTAGTGACAGCATCAACTACCAAGTGCATTGCATCTTCAACATTTACAGTATTTTGGTCAATCACATCAAGGGTTAAAATCTTGTGGACAGCCGACAGAGCAACACTAGTGATTGGTGCACCAGTTTCATCAGACCGAATCACATCCAGAAATGGCTGTAGGTACATGGCAGGGTTGATAGAATGCCACTGATGCTGCCACAAAAAGATTTGCTTCCGTAATGCCTTCAAAGACTGAATTAGAGAGTGCTCCAACTGATCATCACCTGACATATAACGACCCCCCCATCTTACATTTCTCCTCATGACTGCCAATACAGCACCTATCTCCGAATTAATCATGCATGCTACAGTAGCTTTATTAGAATAGGTAGCTTCACAGTCCTCAGGTTCCTCCTCAATTGCATTGATTCCAGCTTGCAGCTTTAGACGCCCCATCTTTGAACAATATTTGTTGTATAAAACCTATGGTCTTCCAGTATACCAACTCATATACAAAGAAGGTAAAGAAACCTAGCCAAAGCAAACCTACATAGAGAAAACCAAGACATAGTTATTAGAAATTTTCACATGCCAAGCAAGTTGAATGAAGTGAAACAAGCACCAAAGAAAAAGCAAACTACAATAATGTACGGAACATACCAAAATTACTGAGAATCTATCAATATAGTTCTGAGGAAAAAGTGTACCCAACTAGATAGCTCCTTTATACATAAAGATGTAAAACAAAAGCTGTGTCCTGCAAGCTCAAAAATTCAAATCTAGCGGGTTAATGTTATTTCTGCCAAATCAATGCAGATAAGCATTAAATTTAAGGCTCTGCACTACACACATAATCTTCACTAGCAGATAACTCATAACTGTTCATATGCCCACATTACATTTTCATTACGTGATTGCACTTCTAGACACTCCAATGTCAAGGTTAAAGCAAAACGGTTAATTTTGTACGGTTAAGCTGTGCAATAACAGCTAAGGACGAACTTTCATTTCATTGAACCAACAAATAACATTCTCAAAGTGCCACACAATGGCAGAGCAGTCATCAGGTATTTTTCAAGTCCAATGTTTGTCTTAGTTACTTAAACATTGTCATCTGAAGCACCCAAAACTAAAAGATTTCAGTCATATTCGCAAAATTTTACCTAAATTCCTAGTGATCTCGAAAAGAAACCCTAGTTTAATTATGTAAGTCAAATCCTCCACTTCAAATGAGAAATCACAAAGAAAAAACAAAATACAACACACAAAGTTGAGATCCAACTGAACGCCAGGCAAGGTGTTATTTCAACCAGATCATAGTCAATGAACTGAGAAAGAGTAAAGTAAACGACAGATCCTCCGTCGTTAAGTGGCCTGGAAAATGCAGGAAAAAGAAATTGAACTATACACTAGCGTTTGGCTTAGTTCAAAAGGGCAAATTTTCTCATTGCTGAAAATAAATCAAAAAAATAAAGCAAAATTAAGATTCGAAATTGCATTTTCTTTTGGAGGTTAATAGGGAGGCATGTGAAATTATCAACAACAAAAAAGGACTAGAAGAGAAAACACAAAGTGAGAACAGTGGAGAATTGAACTGCGCGAGAACTGTAGAGATGATCGAGAAAAATGGCGTACCTTTGTAGATCCAAAGACTGAGATTTGTCCGGGAACTTTGGGGGTTCCGAGCGTGGAAAAGTGACGACGACCCTGAGACGGAGCAAAAGAATGAAATTACGAGGGAAATTTTGTGGAAAAATCCCTGAAAATAGTTTTTATTTCGGAAAGCCCCAGATAAATTGGTTTTATATCTAAAAAGGTGAGGGGGGAAGTGAAACGTGAATGAGTAATACTGCACTTCTTCCATTTTTATTTTAAGCCGCTTTTACAATATTAATTATTTTTAAAAATAAAAATGCAAGTCACTTAAAACATATTATATAAAGCCTGTATGACATTAGTGTGATAAGTAATATAATTCTCAAAAATTAAAATGAAATGGATTAATCAAAATTTGAAGTTGGGAGTATGTGAAGTTAATATTAGAGCGTCTTTTAAAAATATAAATGATGTGACATTATCTACACTTTAGATATACTAACTTTATAGAGTAATGCTAGTATGTTACACAGATTTTTAAGTATATATTTCCAGATGTGGCACTAAAAATTATCATTTGATTTTTTATAGATCACTATTAAATTTTGAATTCAAAAGTAATTTTTAGTGGTAGGAGTGTGTGAGTAACTGAGTGAGACTATGTACATCATTTCTCAACCTTAAATCGTGACAATTAAATAAATACTATTAATTTCATTTAAAATGAAAAAAAAAAAAAAAAAATCTTAGTTCACTTGGTAATCATTATTGAATGTGAAAATGTGATTGTATTTTCTGGTTTTGCCTACATATGTTACATATTTTGAGTTAAAAAAAAAAAAAATTGGAATTAAGGGTAAATTTAGAATTTTATAAAAAAGTCGAGGATATATTGTCATTGTCTCACTTTTAACTTTTAAAATTTGACTGAGAAGTTCAAATTAACTGCAATTTAAAGTTTAGAAGTTCAAATTGAGTATGTTTGGCATTGCGATTTCAAATATAAAAAGTACGATTTCAAACCAAATCGCATAAAATTGATTGTTTGAAATTGCATTTTTTAAAAATTGCAACTTGAAAACATAGATTTTATCGCACATAAAGTGTTGCTTTTTTAAAAAACGCAAAATAAATAAACATTTACAAGGAAATGGGTAATCACTCTTAACAACATGATAAAAAAAATTGGTAACTCCGTTATTCCACTCTAACAATAACTCTTAATGAAGCATGTCTTCAAGGGGTATCTCAATCGGTTATGGATCACGCCTCATGAAGTGGAAGTCAATAATTCGAATCCCCCCTCTCTCTTCCCTTACGTGGACATTTAAAAAAAAAAAAAAAAAAAACTCTTAATGAGGCATGTGTGTCATGCTCTTTCTCCTCCATTGTGATTAAGATAGATCAAGGAATAACCTATCCTACAGTTGGCGGGTCACAAAACTTTTTCTTTTTTTTTTTTAATAAAATCTCTTAAATTCAAGTAGTTCATTTAGTAATTTGCAATGTAAATTTTGATCAAGCAAGCTAATTTAGTAGATTTTGGCTAACAAATATATTGCAATTATATCTTTTTAATCTTGTGTTTATCAATGTGCTATTTGTATATGTCCTATGAGGCAATGTTGTAATTTTCGACACAAGTCACGAATTCGACAAGAACGCAACACGAAATCAACAGGTTATGATTAAGGAGTTTGACTCATTTAATTAAATAGATCGAATTATGATTAATCTACATAGTCTTATACTTATATCTCGACACGACCTAAACCGAAAAACAGCATTTAGAGTTGATAATTTTTTACATGACTTGCAAACCCTACACAAACTTAATGTAAAATCAGTAGGTTATGATTGATTTATAATTTTATATCCATATCTCGACGCATATCACACAACTCAAACCTGGCATACTGATATGCGTCTTTTTCTTGACATACTTTTTTCCTTTTCGCTTCTCTCATATATGATGATAACGCTTTCTATTTCTCTGTCTTAATTGGGTGGTTCTACATATCTTCATAAGAAATTATTCCAATTAAAAATGTGAATTACATGCTCTAAGTCTAAGGACAATTGTTGATACAATGATGTTACATGGAAAGGTCAAAGGTTAAAGTGACATGTTGACGGTGATGACGAAACCACTTCTAATACTTAAGTTAGTAAAGATAGATTTCGTAAGGTGTAAAAACAGACCGTAAGCGTATCTTTACCATAGTTTGTTATACTTTTGTGGAAGTTGTTTATCCTTAGTTATTTAGTGGGCTTGGTAAGAGGATACACATTGAATGTGATGTATCTTTGTAATTTAATTTCTTTTTATGGGTCTTGAATTCCTCTACCTTACTTATCGAATGGGTTTTGAATGGTAGGACATTTAAGGCTTCTAAGTTGTAACTCGCTTTCTCTCGCACAAGATTGTCAATAGCTCAAAGATTTTTGGTTGGTAAGTTAATAATTAGGCGAATTCTACTCTTTATAAGATTTATTATTGTTTTGGGGCATGCACAAGAGTGGTTTCAATGTGTGCGCCGCTTGGTGAGCTCAGGTTTTAAGCTTGATCAGGGTTTGCATTTGAGCAAATGGGCCTTCGGCTGGACCCACTAAACCTTTTTTTTACATTTTGTAATACACCAACAAATATCAATTAATAGACTAAATTAAAAGAATTTCGTCTAATCTAATTTAAAAGAAAGTTTTGTACATTGTAAATTTGTACATACTTTTCTCCGATAGCGCGTGATGCTATTGGGCCATAACCATACCATATTATGTGATCCGTTTAAACAAATTCTGTACATGCTTTAAATGGATTGCAAAAGAAAAAAAAAAGGAAAAAAAATTACTGCTCTACTTCATTATTTTCTCTGCATTAACTCACTTATTTAATTAACTGCATATATATTTACACAAGTGAAAACCTCTTTATAAGCATATATATATATAATTCCTAAAAAATCTAAATGGTAATAGTTTCCCATGGTCTGCACTTTCTGCTGCTATTGGTCCATAACCATACCATATTATGTGATCCGTTTAAACGAATTCTGTACACGCTTTAAATGGATTGCAAAAGAAAAGAAAACGAAAAAAATTACCGCTCTACTTCATTATTTTCTCTGCATTAACTCACTTATTTAATTAACTGCATATATATTTACACAAGTGAAAACCTCTTTATAAGCATATATATATATATATATATATAATACCTAAAAAATCTAAATGGTAATAGTTTCCCATGGTCTGCACTTTCTAATCCTAATACGCATGCGGCTGCTCGATACGGTTCCACGATCCATAATCTCACAACATTGTCTACGTGGTGCCTGTTTTTGCAGTAAAAAAACAAACGGTCAGTCCAGTACGTACCATTCCTTGCATATATAACTCTAGAAAAGAAATAAATATGAAAATATTTATTATAATAAGCCTATTGATGGGAAGAAGTTTGAATGGACTGAATCAAACTTAAATTGTGTAAATATATTTTCAAAGCCAAAAGCCTCGATTCTTATTTATCCTTCTATACCACTAATCCATTGTCCAAACAAATTACCTCTATTTCCTATATATAAGAATAGTGTGAAAACTACTAGATCAAAACTGACAAATTCCACCAACTTAAGAGAGGGGCTATAAGGGGCTACGAACCCTACTTGTCTCAGGTAGCCTAATAACATAGGATTTCAATCCGATAAGAGTAGGGTTGTGGATTCAAACCCTGTTGAATGCATGTCTTTTCATTTTTTTTTAAAGGGTATAAATTTCACAAAGCTTCATGAAGTTCTACAAGTTTTAACATGATTCTCTAAAGTTTCAAAACTCTTTATTTCACTTATCGAACTTCTAATTTAATGCAATATACCCATTTCATTAGAATTTGACGTTAAATCCTAATAGAAACTATGAAAAATACCAAAATAACCTCAATTTTTTTTCTTCCTAATAGAGTTCTTTGTGTGCATCAACTCAAAAGGAAGAAAAACATTCTTTTTTTTTTTTGTCTACCGTTATATTTATTAAGAAAAATTCTAAATAGGCTATTAGCCTATATGAAAAGTTTAAGGTTGCCTACCTTCTTCCAATGCTCTGGGTCCATCTTCATTGAGGAGACTCTAATGCTCTGTACTGCCATTGCACGGGCATGATCTGCTGTATCACAATTCTTCCCTTGGTTAGCCACGTACCTCCTATAAGTAGTCACAGTTCCACTCTTCCCAACTTCCTGGACCTTGTCCAAAAAATAAGTAACAGGCTGTTCACACGGGTCAGAACTCACGGGTCGGGTATTGAATGTAAAGGGTCCATCCTTCCAAGTCCGCCATGTCTTGAATGTCAGCAGTGGCCTCTGCAAATCCTTTGCCGTCAAAAACGATGTGTATATCTGAATGGTGTATCCCCATGCAATCGATACCGACCATTTACGCCTGTGGTTGTAACAAAAACTTTGCTGCAGGATTCGGGTTGGGTCAACCCGGTATGCATCCATGAGGGACTTCACGGACTCTATTTGGGTCTGGTTGGGGAAAATAGGCTTCAAGTAATCAAGGTGGTGGAGCGACAGGAGTGGGGTTTGTGGGTGTGCTGCTAGAATGCCATACGGGTCCCCTCTAATGTCGAACTGAAAATTCATAATAATCAGCAGTCATATACCTCATAGGCTCATAGCAAAAGGGTAGCAAAGACTTAACAACTCCACGTAATTTGGGTTTAAGCTAATTAATCACCACTATATAATTGTTAAACAAGCTTATTAACTAGTCATAATTAATGATCATGCATATTGACAAAAAATGAGAAGAAAAAAATGATTTTCATAGCCATATTACCATGGGCAAAGAGTTTTTAAAGCAAAATCACTTAATATTGAATATATATTACCATTAATTAATTGACATGATTACACTAGGGATAGAGATTTCAACAACCGTGAGAGGGCTCTTATCTCTGACAACCCACCATATTCGGTTGGATAGAACTTTTACATTCGTTGTCTAAATTGTTAACAACAAATTGTTAAAAATCTAAACTGACTTAATAAAATAGCAAAGAATAGATCGGTCATTTCTAGTGGTCATTTTTTTTTTTTTTTTTTAGCTCTATGATGTATGTGTCATGATTTGGGCTTCATGTTGACCTAATTAAAGTTCTTTAAAAGGACGACAACTAAGGGTAAAAATATGATGTCAAAGACAAGGAAATTAATAAACCAGAATTTGTAAAAAGTATGGTCTAGTGCAGGAGCAGGACGACCTTTCGCGAAAGGAGTGGAGTTCTTTTTATTTTTATTTTTATTTTTGGGTGAGTGTGAAAGGAGTGGAGTTAATTGGTAGTACAAGCGGACCAAAGCGACTTTAATTTATGGTACCGTTAGTCTTGATATAAACGACCATAAATGACTGGAATATATTCTAATTGCGTACACAAAGTGCTTAACATGTGTCTGGTCATCGTGAACTAACCCGTCTAATCAAAACTATACAAGCATGAATCAACAAGTTAGTGTGGTGACTTCAACTTTCACCCAACCCCCAACAACAACACCGTACATCTTCAGCTACTAAATCTTTCAAAGATTTGGTTCTGTAATTCAAATGGAAGTCCTGTGTAAGAGCAGGCGGGCCCAAATTTCCAAGTTTGAAGACCCAATGATCCTACTGCCATTTGAGTCATTTGACGACCGAGTTTAACAATGATCTCCCTTGATTTTATATATTTTTTTTTCCTGATTACGGCATAATATGATTACAAATATTTAATGGTTGTAGACTTGTTTGTTAAACCAGGGAAAAGGAAAAAACAGTGTTGTTTACTTTACTTTATGGCTAATATGTTGGATGACCATGAGACATTTTCCTCAACACCTTCATGAATCATGAACATCTGAGGCTGTTTTTTTGGTTCAACTAGAAGCGCTTTAAAATTCTCAATGGTCACCTCCACGATATTCATTATTGACCGACTATTGGCTAACTGCCACGTGTGACTAACTTGGGTATTAACGAGTAATAACGACACGTATGTGTTTTGAGGCCCTGTGGGTGTTTGCCACGTCTAACTAATTGTTCGAATGTTTCGGACGAGTCCGCTAAAATCTTTGACTTCACAGCTAAAACAACGCATACAATCTGCTGCCACGTCTAAAGGAAATGCAGGCAAACAAACAAACAAACAAACCGAACGTACCTGGTGGAACCCGCGTAGTCTGGTGAGAGGCACACCGATCTCGCTCACACACGCCCACACCCTCTGATCAGAGCCGTAGAACTTGTAGTACCTGTCGAGACAACCGTCGAATACTTTGACCAGCTGGGCCGCCAGCGGGTAACTGATGGCAAACCCACCGCCACCAAATGCCATATCGTACGCGTGCAGCGCGTCTTGCTCGACGCTCTCGGAGTTTCCGCCAATGTAGTACATCTGATTGTGATCGTAACTCGCTAACGCCGAAACCAAATTCTCAGTGAAGAACACCGTATCATCGTCCCCCATCACGAACCACCTCACGTTCGGTAACCCAAGCTTGAAACTTTCCAAAACAATTCGGGAAATCCGAACTGCCGATTGAGAGCTCGAGTACTTGAACCGGGTCCAGTCCTCCGAGATCCGGTACGGGACTGAAAAACCGGGCCGGGACACGTTTGTATCGGGCTTCTCGTCGAGCCAGACGAAACCGCGGGTGGCATTAGGGTGCCACCAGAGCTCGCTGTAGCGGCTCCGGTCGCGCCACGTGTGAACCGTGCCGGCGAGGCCGAAAAGGAGGTGGGAGATATTGGTGGGTACGGATTTCTGGTCCGATGCGTTTCGGGACAAGCGCTCCGGGAAGGAGGGCCACCGGCTCCGGGTCGAGAACGCCGAGTGAAGAGCGAGTGAGACTGACGCGACGAGGCAGACTAGGAGACCGAGTCGCATGAAGACCACGAAGATCTCGGAGAGTTTTTCTGGGAAAGAGAAGAATTTGGAGGATTTGAACGAGTCGGGACTCGTTTCGGAGCGAGTCTGACTCATCTTCTTCTTTGTTATATTCCCAGCACGCGTCGAACTCCAGAAGAATCCTAATTTATGAAACTGCCCTCCGAGGGAAAAAATTTGCACTTACGTCCCAAATTGTAACTTCCAAGGACCCAAAGAATCTGAATTGCTGAGACTACCCTGGGTCACCTGAAAACTTTTTCATCTACGCCCTAAGCCTTCCAGTTATTGTCTATTGATGGAAAGTTAATGTCGGATCCCCGAAGAACTCTGATCGATGAAACTGCCCTGAGTAGCAGGAAAATATTTCATTTATAGGCCCAGGAGACTCTCTCACGGGTTCCCTCGGTTCTCTTGAGTCTTGTGGGTTGAGGAAAATCTTTATGATAGTTCCTCGGCTTTTTTGGTTCAAGAGCGGAAGGATACGAGAGGAGGGAGGTTTCCGTAAAATAAGAACTGAACTTAAATACAAGTGATGTATTCTCTTCATTTTTCATTTCCCTAAATTGGGTCTTTGCTCAACGGCGGAGCCAGATAGTCATTGTTGAAGGCCCAACAAAAAATATTATAAATATAATTTGAAACAAAATTTGAGTAATTTATCACATAAAATATGTATTACAAAAAAAAAATCAATAAAAGTTCTTAAATATGTGCTAATTTTTTTTTTTGACATGTCCACACAAGGAAATAGGGAGGAGGATTCGAACTTGTAATCTCCGCTTCATAAGGCGTAGTTCATAGCTAATTGATCTAACTCTTGAAGACAAATATGTACTAAAATTGATATATTAGAAATGTAACATGTTTTGAATCTCCCCTTCCTCTACCCTTCATAGACATATCCAAAAAAAAAAAAAATGTAACATATTGACACTGGTACAAAAAGAACAATACAAAAAGTGTCTAGAACTAACTTTACAATGTCTTAAAAAAACGAAATTATTAAATATTAAATCTAAATTAAAGCTCTACAGTTCGGACTTGCATCTAACCAACGCAAAATCTCCTTAGAATATATGTGTGTATATGTATATATATATATGTTGTGGGGCCACGACCATTGTTGGCCATTATGTGGCTCTGCCATGGCATGTAGCGAAGGATCGGTGGTAAACTCTGCCATTCTCTGGGTTTCGTTGATGGATGGAGATTATCTACAATTTTTTGTCCCAATGGTGTAAATGAGCCGAACATGAAGAAGCTTCTCTTGTTTGGGATTAGTTTATTTAAATTTTACTCTAGTTCAAGCTCAAGCTGAGTTTAAGGATGAGCCAAAAAATCGAGCCCTGATTCATAATAAGTCGAGCCGAGCTAGCTCGCGAGCATGCTCTCATATTTAATTTTTATTTATTTATTTATTATTAAAAATTTAAACTTCAAGTATTCTTAAACGGCTCTATAAGTCAGCTTGCATATAAGCATTTGCTTAGTCTGGTTAGCCAAGTATGAAACATGAGTCAATATAGCAAGGCACTTGGTTTCGAAGAGATATGATATACATCTTTTTATAATATATATATAAAAGATGCTATTAGAAAGAAAAAAAAAAAATCAATTTTTAATATTAATATGAGCAACTATCAATTTGAACCTTATACGAGCTGCTCACGAGTCTAACCGAGTCGAGCTGAGCTTGCTTCGTTTAATAGTCGAGCCAGTATTTGTATTCACGAAACACCTCATTTAATAATCAAGTCGAGACTATCTACAAAGCAGAGGGCCAAAAATCCTCAATTATAGAGAATCCTGAAATCCCTCCATAAATGATGCAAGTCAGTTTTACCCGTTTTTGATAATTTCGCACTTGACAAGTTTTACTAAAAAAAATCATATCTCAAGTTTCGGATATTGGATTTGAGTAAGCTTGGTGACATTGAAAGCTAATTCAACATGACTTTGTAAATATTTGAATTAGTTTTCAAAAGTCATGTTTCAAGAGGTTTAACTAATTTCAATGTTTACTGGGTCAAAATGGGCTGCAAAGGAAATATTTGAAAGTTAGACGGAAATAAAGGCAATAATCCAAGAAAGAAATACTTGATTGCCTATTGGGGCTTTAGTGAATATTTTATTCTAATGAATCAAATAATCTAGCAATTAAATATATTTTATTTTATTATTTACGTTATTTAAATTAGGATTTTATTTAATTGTAATAATTTCCTTTATTATTCTATGAATTTTCATTAATAGGCTTAAGTTTACTTTTGCTCCAAATTTGCTTATTGTTATCAATACATATGACCTAATATGCAAGAGATAGAATTTATGTATTTTGATTAATCTATCAATACAAAGCACCATATGAGTGAATTTCTATCCCATTTGCCCTGATTTCTCGATAAAATATTGGTTTAAGAATAATTGTGATTATATTGTTGTTAGTTATTGCGAACTCACTACGCTACCCAGCATCAATAAATCGATAGTACTTAGGGCAGGACCATGTAACTTAGGGTTGCATAATTTTATTGTTAAACAGCTCCATCTACAGTTAAGCTTGTCTCACAACTGTCGAGAGAACCTAGGTTAGTTAAATCATCTTTTTATATTTCTAGTTTAGCAAGAAGACAACATAATCCGGCCAGCAACTAAAGGAATTCATGTTCCCTTGCTTTGGTCTTGTTGAGATTAGGTAGAAAAGGAATGAAAGGAATTTTTAACCACCCATTGGGCTGGGCTAATAGCCTTCTCAAAAAATTTAAAAACTCTTTAATTTGATTTTTAATGAGATGGACCCCCTAAAATTAAGCTTTTAACCCCTTCACTTAAAATGCTAGTTCAACCCCTACTTGTACATAACTAGTAATGACGTCCATGACATGCTAAGTTAAAATAAACTTCTTCTTCTTCTTTTTTTCTTTTTTTTTTTTATGACGTTGTAATAGGATTTAAAACAATATATTATCTTCATTTATATTGAATGTAATATACAATGACATCAATGTATGTATGTATATTTTTTTTTCTTAGAGCCAATATGAAGTTGCTAAATGAAGATAGTTTGGAACACTATTGTTCCATTCTACAAAATTTGGTTACATTTCTTATCATCTCCACGTTACTTATCCAAAAAAAATGTATGTATGTATATTTCTTTTTAGACTAAAATTAATGTAATTTTATGCAATTATTTTTTTTTATGAACCACCATTATCTCATCGCGTTGAAAAATCTTATTCAATACTTTCAATATCATATTGGTATGTTGTCACTAAATAAAAATAGGATTGTAAGCAAATTTATACCTTTATTAAAATTGGGTTAGGTCAATCACCATGCAATTAGGACATCAAATAGAACATGCTAACATTGAAATCATAACAACCATTAACATACACACTCGTTTTACAAATTTAAAAGTCATACAATATTTGTTAATTCAGACCTACTGATACGAAATACACAATTGATAGTTATACATGAATACCCTCGAGCATGTCCTTTCGATGCCTCAATGACCCATCAACAATAGACAAAACAACAACACACAAACGACCAACGAAAAAACCAACAAATATGTTTGGATCTTCAGTCTAACTCTAAGTGATGACACACACCTTTTACATAATGAAGTTGTTTATACAACCCAGGTATAACCTCCATTCCACACGCACAAGTTTCGTTGTTATACCATTGAAAAAAAAAAAGCATTGTCCAACTTTCTATCATAACGCAAAAAAAATTGACAACTTCAAATATTTACATACAATTAAGATTTAAAAACCATAAGTCAACACCAAATTAGAAAAGGAATGAAAGGTCCTCAAGAGGTAGTTCAATCGGCTGGGACCACGCCTAACGAAGCGGAGGTCACTAGTTCGAATTTTTCCTCCTCCTCTTGTGCGGACATATCAAAAAAAATTTAAAAAGAAAAAAAAAAAAAAAGAAAAGAAAAGGAATGAAAGGAATTTTTAACCACCCATTGGGCTGGGCTAATAGCCTTCTCAAAAAATTTAAAAGCTCTTTAATTTGATTTTTAATGAGATGGACCCCCTAAAATTAAGCTTTTACCCCCTTCACTTAAAATGCTAGTTCAACCCCTACTTGTACGTAACTAGTAATGACGACCATGACATGCTATTTTTTTTATTTTTTTTTAGCATACGACCATGACATGCTAAGTTAAAATAAACTTCTTTTTTTTTTTTAATAGAAATCTCTTCTCATTTCATAAAAGATTCAAAGTATAAAGTTATTGTATTACATAACATAAAGCTCTCAAAAACATAAGTA
Organism: Carpinus fangiana; assembly: GCA_006937295.1. Taxonomy (NCBI): domain Eukaryota; kingdom Viridiplantae; phylum Streptophyta; class Magnoliopsida; order Fagales; family Betulaceae; genus Carpinus; species Carpinus fangiana. Next base: position 16,517,169 of record CM017321.1, on the reverse strand, counting down.
AAAAGTATGTGGTTACACAAAAAAATTAACTAAATCGTATTCATAACCTCCAGTCTCACTCATGTACAAACTTTATTTTTAGTATAGATCTGTTCTTGGCATACTAGATCTTAGACATAGGTAGATCATATCCTTACAACAGAAGTTTTTATTTAACCGTCCGTAAGAGATAAGCCCTTACATTGAAAATTATATGTCATCAACTCGAAAGCTAGAACAACATAAACAAACAAAAAATTACAAACTACAAACATCAGGCTCGCACAAAAGTGCTTGAGATTCATGCGTTCCACGCTCCAACGCGTTCAAACCACAACCGTCACTTGCCGACTGGAGGAAAAACATCTTGTCTACAGGACTCGTTGGCGCCGTGGAAGAAAGTGTAATGACTCGTATATGACTTGGACCGGCGGTGAAAATGTAGATCTGCTTTAAAAAAAAACCGATATAAGAAGTAAGAACCCTTACAAAAATCGACAAAGCCAAAAGATTGGGGAGGAAAATGAACGGCGAGGTGGAGTAGACAGCCAAAACAGTGGAGGAGGTTGAGTGCTGCTGTCGGAGTCTAAACAAAAACAAGGAAAAAGGGGGAGGGGGGAGGGATGGAAGAAACCATCCTTCCTCCCTTTTGGATCGCACTAGAAGGGGCTAGGGTTTGCTCTCTCTTGCCCTTAAAATAAACTCTTTCAATTCAAGTTTTTTTTTTTTTGACATGTCCACACAAGGGAAGCGTGGAGGGAGATTCAAATTAGTGACCTCTATTTCATAGGGCATGGTTCATATTCGATTGAACTACCCATTTGAGACTCTTTCAATTCAAGTTATTAGACCAATATTGTCTTTAAAGCATGTAAGACTGCGAGTTTTAAATGCATTTATGAGAATTATTTGCTATTGTTAATCATATAAAATACATTTGAGAATCATATGCATATATGTCAATTTGATATATCTAGTTGTTTTTTTTTTTTTGGTAAGATGATGGAGTACTATAAATAAGACATGGCAGGCTGGACTGGTCCCACTGGCCCAGGCCCATCCTAGATACAGTGCAAAGCAGGACATAGGTGGGGACTAGTGGGCCACTACTTGCCACCCAGGCTTGAAACGAGTGAGCCCATTTAAAAGCATCAAAAGGCTATATATTAAGGCGAAGTTGAGCACTAACAATTAACAATTTAAACTATTTTGTTTAATTTTATGTTGTTTACTTTATTTGCGTTAATTACCATTCGAAAACCACTTTCTATATTTATTAGTGTGTTCTGAAGGGTTTTTTTTTTTTTTTTTTAGGGGATAAATGCAAAATCAGTTTTTGTTGACTTAAATTATAAATCGCTTATTATAGTATTAAAGTGAACTAAAAAGTCTTCGATGTAGGCTAAAATAACAATTTAGTCATTCTAGTTAAATTCTGTCAACACACTGACGGATTCCGTTAGTGTGCTATGTTGGCACAAATAATATGATGAAACATGACATTTTTAATAAAAAAAATATAAATATATTAAACTAAAACAATTAAAAAATTAATTTTTAAAAAATAAAAAATAAACAGAGGGGGCAGCTGGCAGCCACCCCTCTTTGAGGAGGAGGTGGCCATGGGGGTGGTGCCACCCCCGGCCACCTCTAGTTTGCGAATTGGATTAATTTACTTGCGGGGTTATGTTTCTGAAATTTCTGATCAGGGTCAGCAAGGGGTCATTGAGGTTGAAAATCTATATGCTGAAAAAGATAGACAATTTCTTGTCGACCTCTCCACTCCAGCCTTGTCTTCTTCTGAAAGCAAGGAAAGGGAGGAAGGGAGGAGACAACAACAATATTGTTGAATGTTCTCTGCACTTACAAAGATTCAGTTTCAAGTGAAGGGTTGGAGGTTGAAGGAAAGAGAGTGTATGTAGGCAAACCACAGAATTTGTCTCCTACAAATTAATTTGGTAGTGTCGCGTGATCGAGATTGATCGGCAGCGAAATCATATAATGGTGGTAGAAGTCCGCCACCCCCACCTCAAAGAGTGCCACGTGTCATTATATTATTGGTACTGATGTGACACACTAACGGAATCTGTCAAGTGTGTTGATAGAATTTAACTGCAGGGACTAAACTGTTATTTTAGCCTACCTCGAGGACTTTTTAGTTCATTTTGATATCATAGAGAACGATTTGTAATTTAGGCCAACCACAATGACTAAATTTGCATTTATCTATTTTTGTATTTTAAAATGACTTAAATGTAAAAATTATTTTGTATTTTTAAGGGTGTTTTGTGTTTGAATGGTTTGTTAATATTTTTATTTTGAAAAATATATATATATATTAACAAACAGAATCACTACAAAAAAACGAGTAACGCTACGGAGAGTTAAAAAATTCGCCCCAAATCCGCTTTCTCCTATGTGGCCACATTAACAAACTGTGGTTACTTTTTTCTTTTCTTTTTTTAAACAAAAATTAAAATAAACCCACCCACCCACACACATGCTATCCCCTTCACCGTGTGTCTCTCTCTCCCAAAAATCATTTGTAAGCTGCACATCAATGTCTTCTTGTACTGAATTACAATTGATCCAAGTTATTCCAATTGACTCATACAGCAAACATGATGAATTCATCTTCATCCAAAGACAANGTTTGTTAATATATTTATTATGAAAAATATATATATATTAACAAACAGAATCACTACAAAAAAATGAGTAACGCTACGGAGTGTTAAAAAATTCGCCCCAAATCCGCTTTCTCCTATGTGGCCACATTAACAAACTGTGGTTACTTTTTTCTTTTCTTTTTTTAAACAAAAATTAAAATAAACCCACCCACCCACACACATGCTATCCCCTTCACCGTGTGTCTCTCTCTCCCAAAAATCATTTGTAAGCTGCACATCAATGTCTTTTTGTACTAAATTACAATTGATCCAAGTTATTCCAATTGACTCATACAGCAAACATGATGAATTCATCTTCATCCAAAGACAAATCCATGTCCTGCAAGTTTTAGCAACAAAAAGTCATTATGAATAGATGCCTTTTTTCAATCAATGACTGAACAACCGAAAAGTAATGGGACCAAAATTTTCCAACCTATTTAGTGAGGTAAAATAGAAGCGAGGAGCAAAAGAAATCCAGTCCAAAAACTTGCCCATTTGGCCATGGCAGAAAAATCGAAAGTTTTCTACCCATGCCCAATCGGTGCTCAACCGAAATACAAAGTAAAATCAAACCATAACTAACTAAAATTTCATACCAATTTTCGATTTAGCAAACAACCAAAAGAAAACCCATTCAAAGGAAAAATCAAACCATAACTAACTAAAATTTCATACCCATTTTCGCAAACACCAATTTTTCGTACATTTAAACCATAAGCGTTCTTTGTTTTGATGAGAGGAAGCAGAAACGGTGGTGGGCTTCGCCGAAAGCTGAGGTTGGGGTGGGGGAGAGAGAGAAGCGTGAGTAAGGTGGGGAGAGAGAAGAATATTGAGTGATTTTTGGGAGATAGAAGCATGGGAAAGAAAGGGGAGAGAATGCGTTGGGTGGGTTTATTTTCATTTTTTTTTTTTTTAAAAAAAAGAACAAAAAGTAACCACAGTTTGTTAACTGTGGCCACGTAGGAGAAAGCGGATTTGGGGCGGTTTTTTATCGCTCCCAAGCATTACTCCAAAAAAACTAGTGGCGCTCACTCAACTGACATTTTACTGAGAAGAGCAGCATTTAGTTTCAAGACTATCTCTATGTAACATTATAAAGAAGAGGTAGAATGTGTAATATGAAACATAACATTTTTTAGTATGTGATTTTTACCTGTATATTTAATAAATTACATGCTTTAAAGAATAGTCAATTTAATAAATTGGGGCACCTTTTCCCCATTAACTACAATGCATTGCCAATTTTTTCTTATAAATTACTAACCTTATTGTCTAACCCTATCATACTATCATTTTCTTTCCAAAATCTTCATTCCGTCAGTCAAACTAATTAAAAATTTTAAAATGACTTAAATACCCTAACTTTATAAACAAAAATTACATATAATACCCTTAAAATTAAACAAATTCAATATATATTATTAATAGGGGTTTGCTAGGGGTTCTCCTCGTAGTGTTCTTCTGGCGTTCTCACAGTCTTACGTAGAACATGATTTAAGAAAAAATAAAATTGTAGTACCGTTTTTTTGCCAACCGATTAATTTTTATGAGTTAATAGTTAGGTTCTAATGCTTTAAAACTTATTTTTGGATTCAAAACTAATACCTAAGAGTGAAAGGTTAACCCTTTAGGGATGATATCACCAAAAATGAATTTGATCATCCTAAATTTGATGCTAATGCCTAAAAAAATCGGTGGTGGAGGCTACTACAATTTTATTTTTTCTTAAATCATGTTTTATGTAAGACTGGGAGAACGCCAGGAGAACCTACGGGGAGAACCCCTAGCATTTTCCTTATTAATATATCCGTACCAGTTTCAATAAAAAAATCAAAAATCAAAATTAAAACAAAAAAAAAATTTATTAAAATTAAAAAATACTTATAAATTAATTTATAAAAATAAAAAATAAAAAAACAGTTAAAAAGACTTAAACTAAAAAATATATAAATGCAAAATCAGTCAATGTGGTTGTCTAAATTAAAAAATTCATTTGTGTGATATAAAAACAAAAATAATAATAATTAAGAGATTATCGGAATAGGCAAAAATAACAATTTAGTCCATGTACTTGACGGATTCTATTAGTGTATTACATCATCACCAATAGAATGATGATACGTGTCATTCTTAATTAAAAGTAAATAAATATATTAATTTTTTTATAAAAAAAAAAAAATTTGAGGGGTATCCCGAATGGGTGGCTACCCCTCATTTTCTGGCCAAAGACAGAAAAATGTTTTCATAAAAAAAAAAATTTTATTATAAAATGATTTTCCTAAAAATATTTTAGGACAAAAAATATTTGACCCAAAACAAACGGAGCTTAAATATGCGTTAGTTTGAAGCATAAGTAAAGTTCTGAGTGCAAAAACTAGCTAGTGAGGTTCCAAGGCCGAAACCATACTAGGACCAAGCCTAGCGGCCGAGACTATGCCTAGGCCCAAGCCCCAGTACTGACCAAGGAAGGGTCCGATGGCCAAGTCCACACGAAGTCCGAGACTAAATGATACACTTGCGTCTCTATTAGACACACCATAGTCGATCATTTCTCCCATAATATAATGCTAGATAACGGTCTCCCACACCAAAAACCACCCTTATATTCCTTCAATAAGAAGTCCAATTAAAGGCCCCTAAATTCATAGATGAGAGAGAGTGGGAACACCAGCCTTACCCCCTATATCTCCATCAGGTATGCAATAAAACCCTAACCAAATCCTTTCTAAATCCCCTTTCACTACGCCTTCATTGACTTGGACGTCAAAACACTTTCGATTCCTCGAGATCGGAATATTTCTAAAAGCTTCTTCCTTGTTTTGCAAGAAGAGCTCTACCGGCCACCAATCCGATCATCTGAAAATCTACTTCAATAATTTGAAACATCTAAATTCTTTAATTCCGGCCACAAGGCCATGGGTTGCCCATTACAATTTACAACTATCTAGCTACTCTACGAAAAGAGAAAAAAAAGCCCATGAGCTCAATAATTATATATAATAAGCAGTGCTATAGATACTCTCAATTTCTCTCGTACACCTATTTCTTCATATTTATAAATAGCTTTTAAAATTACTATTGGATTAAAATCTAATAAGGATTCATTAAAAATTTATTGGTGGTTCTAAAATTCATCTATGAGTATGGATAAATAAATGTAAAGAAGTAGGATTATGAGAGTGTATGTAACATTACTCGTATATACGTGTATATATATAATTGCAACTTTCTTGGTCGAAAATGACCACATAATAGAATTTATATAAAACCTCGAATATGATGTGTGACAAGATAATAAGTACATGTTTAAGAATGACGAGAAGACAAATGTCTCACCAAGATGTTGATATAGTACTATACCTACAAAATAATAATAATAATAATAATAATAATAACAACAACGGATGTTGATATAGTAGTTTTATTCCATATTACTATCAACTTTTAACAATCTTATCACTGATCATCATGTGAAAATTAGTCAAAATAAAGAAATGTTTGAGTCTTTTCAATCGCTTGGTATTATTTAATAAGATATTTATGTCAATGTTACTGTTTAGATTAAATTTTTAAAAAACTATACTCCTTTCAGCAGTGGAGGGTCCGACCACCCTGAAAACGTCATGTGGACTGTCACGTGGCTTTAATAAACATCATTTAAACCGTCACGTAATCTATAAGCAAATTTTAGTAAAAATTGTTGACATTTTCTTAGCAACAAACTAATTAACTACAATTAGCGTCTCTTTCTATATACTGACTTTGTAAATAAAGGACAGCTCACATTAGACAAAATTAGCAACATTTCATAGTTTCAAACTACAAATGGCGTGTTACAACGTATACGTACGTATGCATGACACTATCAATGACATTGATGGGATTTGATTGTAAGAAAGTCAATCTTGCTTAATCCCATATCCCATATGCATAAATTCAAGGGAAAACTTAAATTACAATATATATATAGTATTTTCAACTTAATTAGGAGATCGAACCCTCAGCAAACATAATTTATTGTTCTTGCAAATGTTGTACCTAAGGAATAACCTTTGATCGATGATACAATGAACAATACTACCGAGCCTAAGTTGAGAGGTCTGCAAAAGAGATGAAAAAGTAAGAGAAAGTTTTGTTGGATGTCCCGATGAGAGTAATCTTATAAAGCAAAGCGTAAAAGAATGGCGGAAATGGGTTATACTTGAAGAATGGTACGTTATTCTTGCCTTACATACATACGCATAGGGTTTCTTCTTCTATACGTAACTCAAGCCGCGAGTCGCTCGGTTATTGGCCAGAACCCTATGTTGATGTCACTCTCGAATCGTGTTTGTGGCAAGGTAATTGCTCCACGTCACTGCCTTCTACGCTCTTTATTAGATGTTAAGTAGTGATACGTATATATACTCCTTGACACCACCTTGACCATTACCCTACTCCCTACCGGGAGAAATGGTAGGAGCGATGATTGTCTACTACGTACGTATAGTATACGCTCTCATCTAGCTAGGTATGAATTCGAATACATTAACCTTATAATTGGTAGTGCGATATATATTTTTTCTTTCATCTTTGATAAATGCTTGTGTGTGTGTATATAACTATATATATATATATATACTAAACTTATTTTTGCAGTTTGAGTCACCAAGTGTCATGTCATACCAAATATCAAACCCGGCCCACTCATTTTGTCAGTCGGCTAAAAATGTCTAATTGTTCCTTACACTCCATTATGGATTTTAAATTTTTAATAATTAACAAAATATAAAAAAGCCATTTTTTAAGCCATCTCTTTGTTGGTTTATGATCAAGTCATAAACATTGAGTAGGCGTCGTGTTTTGTTTCAAATTTTCTTCTTCCACAAGTTGAGAAAGAGGACATAGTAGATAGAATCTATCTGTATATATATAAAAGACAATCTTAGAAGTATATTTAATGAAGTAATTAAAGATTATATAGTCTTCAGCAGTCAATCATTTTGATAATTATATTATAAAAATCCATGTCGATCTCTAGCCTGATTGCTTAAGCTTTTGGAATTATGCATGTAACCTAGACCCAGCACTCTTTCCATCAAAGTTTTAAATATATATATATATGTGTGTGTGCTTCAATTCAAATTAATGGCTTTTGACCGATCGATGAGAAGGAATCAATAAAGTGCTATCCAGAACAAAATTCAATAAAATGCTTCTTCCTCCCCCCTCCCCACAAAAATAAATAAATAAATGGAATGGTTGAAAAGTTCTGGGACTCAAGGCTAGTGCCATGCATGTATACCGTTAGATTGACGCTGTAAAATTTAATCTTGACCATACAATAGTTCCTCGGAGATTCCGGATCTCATTCCCCCCGCTACCTTTCCTATCTACCCATGGAAATGAGCCCAATAACTTATCCTTAATAAAGGAGCGGTGTGAACTTAGGATAATGATACGATATTTTTGTTGATTCAAAATTATCATGTATAATTCTTTAAATTCTAACTATTTGTTTTAAATTATATGATTAGAACTCTGCCAAATCAAAATTTATTACTTTTAAAATGTAGTAAAACGTGGTAAACACTGAATTGATCATAGTAGTAATAAATATTAATGTGACGAAATCTCAAGCACTATTTAATTTGAAAGCGTAATGGTCCAGATTTTGAATAATTCTACACGATAAAATACCCTAAAATTCTAAACCATTCTTGCAAATGTCAATTATCTCTATTTTAGCACTGTTGGAACCTTCATATATTTCCTGAACTAGTTGTACGTATACGGTCTGCAGGTTTTTCTGCCCAGAATTTATGTGAAAATATTGGACACTATCAGACATTAATTGGCAATGGCACGTGTCTCAAAATACGTGCTCGCATCTTATTATATTTTGTTCAAATTAACATGAAATTAGATCCATAATCCATTGTAGAGAGTATATAATTTTGTACTTTTTTAATGGTGTAGGAGCTAGATAATATTTAAGTATATATCGGTTTTGTGGGTGGGGAGTTTGCATGATCCAAGTGATTTTATAATAAATTGAATTGTTATATATATATATATATATATATATAAAAATGAAATTCGTGATAAAACAACAATATATAAAGATAATTAATTCTTGAGAGAGAGAGAGGGAGAGAATGTGTTTAAATACGTTATTTGACTTGTTAACTATACGTGATTTGGAAGGAAAATCCCAAAGATTCTGAGCACGACACACATCCAGAAGTTTTGAAACGACCAAATCAATGGTTAGGCCCTATCAATTATCATGCAGCATGTTGTTTAATTATTTGTTTATTTTATTATTTAGGTTTAGGGGATAGAATTATTAGAATATTTGGAGTGAAAAACCAATGGCATTTTAGCAAATTAGAGATTCAGGAAATGACAATCACCTAATTAAATGAATTGTCATTACCGTAGCATTAGCTTAATTAGGCTAGCTAGTCATGTTGTCTCAATCTTCAAAGATGCTCGTCTTTAATTTCTAATATAGTTTTCAATGCTAGTCTTCCTTCCCATTTATAAAAGGACTCTTGGAATACTATATTTTTTACTACAATTATATTGCAAATTCATGTTAAATAAGCAAGATAATGTAACAATTACAATCAACCATTGGACATATATACTTCCATAACAATGACGAATCCAATGGTTAGTGAGTAATATACATTATAAATCATATTTTTATCCCATAATATTGACTTACTTATAAGTATTATTGGATAAAAATGTAGTTTGTAAGCTTAATCTTATAAAAATGCCTATTGTGAGTTTAAAACAAAGTAGCTTTCTGTGTTGTCTTCACATGAGATAAAGAATTTGACAAAGTAGCTTTCTGTGTTATGCCTTCATGAAATAAAGAATTTGTTTAGTAGCCTCCATGCACAAGTGGTCCTCTTGTTGTTTTCATTATTGTCCTTTTTTTGGGGGTTGAACAGGGAAGATCGAATAGATATATACAGATGGTTTTGAATCTATAATTAGGGATTGAAAATATTGAAGCTTTCTACCATCTAATCTTAGTGCATATGGCAGCTTCCGAATTATTGTCACAAATTAAATCATATCCTAATTATATTTGCTTTCTCATATCAATGACCGTTAGTCATTTCACCCATGTGGATCAATCAAATGCATGACAGTTTGCTTAAAGTAGGACCCCTGTAGAAATTGCCAAAGTAACAACGACTGTATAGCAAACCTGCTAAAAACCAACAGAGTAGTAGTTTCAGTGGAAGAGCCAAGGGAAAGCAAACCCAAAACGCAAATATAGTAACCAGACCTTTTCCCTTCCTCATAGATTCTCCAGTTGCTTTCATGCATTCAATATTATTACCTTATATCTCTCACACCCTAGCCTCCCGGAAAAAAATCAAACCCTAGCTAGCTATTCCTTTCTTTTATATATATACATATATATTGGATTGATTTTCGGCCGGAGGAAGAATGATGGAGGAAGCTCCAGCTCCTTATTGGATGTGGATGAAGAGGAAACAAATCTTACAGGTTCATTCTCCACCATCAATGAGTACTTCTCATAACAACAACTCATGGGAAGAGAAGGCGTTTGCAGAAGACTCGGCTGGGGCTCTTGGGGGATGCATATGGCCTCCAAGATCTTATTCTTGTAATTTTTGTAATAGAGAATTCAGGTCTGCACAAGCCCTAGGTGGCCACATGAACGTCCATAGAAGGGATAGAGCAAGGCTCAAACAATCTCTTAGCCCCATCAATGATCAGTCTAGCCCTACTATTGTTGCATCTGCAGGTGATTCGTCTAGGGTTTCAGCCTTACCTAATATCCCAGAAAATTTAACTGAAAATCATGATCATACTTTTGCCTCTGCTTATTCGTCTTCTGTTGCTCCATCTTGCTCCGAGACTGTGGGGGTTAGACTTCTGAGAATCTCAGAATCAGAACCGCAGGTACTACTGGAAAAGAGTACTACTCCAAGGGCTTATCATCAAGATCACTCTATATGTCTAGGTTATGATGATTATGTTGAAACTGATTTGTCTGTGGGCATGAATAATCCGTTTGTTAGTAGCAAAAGACCTAAGACTGCTGTTTCTTCACTGTCCTTCTTTCTGAAGGCTTGTTCAGATGATAATGCATACCATCTTCAGACGACAGAGGACTTGGATCTTGAGCTCAGGCTTGGTGATCCACCTAAAGTGAAGTAAGGTGCAATCTTGCATTTGTGGGCCTTATCAATATTCAAGCTAGTAATTGCATTTTGTTTGTTGTATGGAAGAGAGATTAATCGTTGATGTTAACTAGTTTATCTTTCCTTTCCTACCTGATCTTATTGATCTTAAAGCTAACAGTTACTTCTGCACTTATTGAATCTTGATTAATGAAATGAAAAGCTTGTTTTTCAACGGTGTTGACTTAAATTATTGTCTCCAATGTTTCTGATGATTTCCTTTCTATCTGTTCTGGAGCTAGCTGTCTTGTATGATAATGATGATCAGCTGGGTTTGCACTATAAGCCCACTTGATCCTTGCTGTGATCATAAAATGACAACGGTGGTCGATCGAAGTTGTGGTTGTTGATAAAATTGACACACACACACATAATGAAGTCGTGTTCTAAAGCACCTTTTCCCATTACTTCAATTGAAAAACTGATGTAATTTCTGAATTACTTCGTGGAGCTAGCATATATACTACCGATCATGACATTTTAACAACATTAATGTTTTTGGCTTAGAATAAAAATTTAAAAACAAAACAAAACAAAAAACAAAAAACAAAACAAAACAAGGTTTTTGAGATGTGATCCAGCTGTTTTAGTCCTTTCATCAGTGTGTTACAGGCTAGGTTTTTTCTGGAGATGGCAATTCAGATTCAGTCGTTTTTCTTTGACACAGTGAAAACCCTTATTTAACTACGAGAGAGAGAGAGAGAGAGAGAGAGAGATGAATAATTTGACAGTGGGCTTTGGAAGGGGTGAAAAACTGGGAGTAACTGACACTTAAGAGTCACTTCAGCTACATCCCCAAAAGGACTAAAGTGTAAAAAATTACCAAGTGACGTACATCACACAACATGAATTCCCTCTTTACCTGTATGATTACCATTTACCAACATCAACAAGAGAAGTATTACATCCACGTACGTTTGTTCCTCCCGATAAATTCCAAACACCTGTGTTTTGTTCCACACTTTCTTTCTCCTCTCTAGACCCTCCAAAATAGTCCACCAGCTCCATGGAATCAAATTGAATAAACAACAAATTTCAAAACCATTATTTTATCTAGCCAGCGATAGAAGATCACATCAATATTGGCACTATTTACGCCTTCTTTGTTTTTACTTTTGGCACTATGCTAGCTACTATATTACACACACTCAACAACCGATCCGAGACCAAAATCCTAGCAGCCTAATTAAAACTATATATATAAAAAAAACAAAAACAAAAAAAAGGTTAATGTCTCAGAACCCTAGACCTCTGTCTAGTTATAGTAATGTGGTACAGGTTATAGACACCTTTTGACACCGACGGTTCCTCCAGAATACACGGCAAGGTCTCAGTGTTTTTTTTTTTCAACGATTCTTAACAAGGAAATTTGATGAAACATCGCTTTTGACTTAATGGGGCACTTATCCGGAGTACTGAAAGCAACTGATGCGTTGCCATGTGTAGATCCAGGGAATTTATGTTGCCCGTTGCCCAACAAAATTTTCTTCCATTAAAGGAAGCTAGCCAGCTTAATTGTACGTGATTTTCTAGAGGGTGTACATGTGGCTGTGGCCCGTGGGGTTCCCTGTTTTCAACTCGGGAAAATGAGGTAATTGGTTTCTTCGGTTACCATGAAGTGCCTGTTTTGTGTAAGATCGAGATAGAGCGAGCTTGTCGTTTTGTACGTCTGGCTTGTGTTTTAAGGAGTTGGCCGGGGTTTGGTTCAATTCTCTTGCAACGACGTACAGTTTGCGAGGTCTGAGTTTGGCTCTGACGTCTGAGCATTAACGTGCACACAGGAAGAGCCAGAGGGTCCACATGGGCTTGATGTGTCTCCATCTGTTTCTTTCAAGGATTCATTTGCAGTAATTCAATGGGAATGAGGACATTTTCTCAGCTTTTACGTAGGTTTCTTTTATTTATGAGAGTCTGCTTTGGAAAATCTCATCTTGTCATAAATATGGCTCAAACTTCTCCTCAGTAATTGTGAAGTACAATTTTTTTTTTTTATTATTATTATTTTTACATGTCCACACAAAATGATGAAAAATACGAACTAGTGACCTTTACTTCATAAGACGTGGTCCATAACCGATTGAGTTACCCTTAAAAACAACTGTGAAGTAATATGGTTAGAATTCAATATTACTTGTATTTTTATTTGAATAATGATATAAGGAAGATTAGAGTCCTCTTTGAGTCATCCCAAATATGATGTGGCATTTAAAATCACCAATAGATTAAAATTCAATAATGATCATCTAAAATTGAATTGTGATTTTAAATGTCACATCACATTTGGGATGACTCTAGGAGGACTCTAGTCTTCCTTATATCATTACTCATTTTTATTTAGCGTTAAATCCTCACCTCTTTCAAAAATATAAGCAAATAATAAAGAATGAATTTCGTTATTTTGCTAAATCAACTCTCATTTCCATATTTTAAATATCATACGCGTTGTGCAACCCATAACTGAAAATATTAAAATATAATTTAAATAATTAAATTCATTCATATATTCTTATTAATTTAAACTTTTACAAGAAAAGGGATCTTAATCCCCTCATGTACATTATTTTTATTATTATTTTTTACATGTCCACATAAGAGGGGATAAGAGAATTCGAACTAATGATCACCTCCACTTCATTACTCGTGGTCCCAGCTGATTGAGCTACCTCTTAGTGCCTTATGTACTCTAGTTAGATGATTTTATTTGTCAAGTCGGTATACTTTATTTTGGTAAGGTAAATGTTATAGTTAAAACTACAGCATACATGCTGTTAAAAAAATGAATGGTAATGATTTTATTAAAGTAATTGAATGGTTCAGATGTGTCATAATAAATGCCAATTTTCTCTTTCAGCTATTTATTGGTATTTATTATAATAGATCCCCACCCTTCAAGAACTCTTCAATTACTTCAATAAAATCCTCACCATTCAATTTATAACAGCATGTATGCTGTAATTGTAGTACAAGCCAAATCCAAATTTAAGAATATATAATGGCTTACCTACTCCTAGGGAAACATTTTCCCATTACTTATTCAACGCTTGCATAAACAAAATTTAATACCCCCCATCCTGATCGCGAGTCCTTTTTTATCACATTTTCCGTGAGTTTTTACTTTTTACCCATATTCTCATGTTTGTAAATGGTAATAATGTTTTCTCATGAGTAAGTGTTTAATTAGGATAACATCTACTAGCATGTACGGTGTATGTGAAGATATAGGGTCATCACACCATAATATGTGTGGTCATCCCCACACTTAATCATCTCTATAGAAGGTGATCCCCTTCAATGTAATATATATATATAACAGACTGACACATGGACCAATTAAAAGTTGACATTTGGCATAAGTGGCTACCTAATTAAATTTTCAAAAAAAATTAAAAAATATATATATATATATATATATTTTAAAAAAAATCCTTGGCCATTTGGGGGTGGCTCTTTGGCCATGGAATGGCTTGGCCACCCCTTAGAGCCAAGCTTATTAAGCCTGGAAAATCTCATCTTGTCATAAATATGGAGCCAAGGGGGTGGCCGAGCCACCTCCATTCGGCCAGATGGGGGTGGCCCAAATGGCCAAGGATTTTTTTAAAAAATATATATTTTTTAGTTTTTTAATTTAATTAGGTGGCCACATCATCACTGATGACATAGCCATTTATACCAAATATCAATTTTTAATTGGTCCATATGTCAATCTATTAAGTCAACTAACAATCAATTGACGAAATGACCAATTTGTTCCTTTATCAAAACCACAGAGACCTCCTGTGATCAAAATCAAATCCTATGAGAAAAAAAAATAAAGTTATGAAACCCCAAGAGTATTAGGTATTTAACCAAAAAAAAAAAAAAAAAAGGATTATTAAAAAAAAAAAACAAAAAACACTTTCTACGAACTTTGAATAGAATGGCCATAAAGTTGTATCCCTCTTCGGCCCTTTAGTGCCGTGGACCGTGGTGGGCGAGCATTGAAGTATCCGTATTCTTGTGCAATCGGTTTTCTAGGCCCAAACAAATCGTTTATTAAGCCCCAGCCTGTCCCGCCCGTTTGTTGAATGAAATTCAATGCGCTTGGGCCAACTTGGGTTGAAAGTGTCTTTTTTTCTTGCTTTTTATTTTTTAATAATATTATTTTAAAAGTTTAAACAGTAAATTTTATTATTAAATCAGTACTTTTAACATGTATGACTTAGTTTTCAGATAAATATTTTTAATAATTTTACTGTTTAAATTATTAATTATTTATACACGGGATTTTTTCATCATTACGATTGGAATTGCTAATAATTTTGGTAAAAAATTGGTTAACATCTCATTCCATAAAATTAGATAGCTAAAATGAAGGTGAATTAGAAGGGTTGATAGATATAATAAAAAAGGATCATGTGTTTAAGCTAAGAGTCTGTTTGAGATTGCGTTTGAGAAATATAAGTAAAAAAAAGTTTTTAGGCAAAAACTTCATTTTTAAGCTTTTACCAAAAATATGTTTTGGCAATTTTTAGGTTTTTTTGACCCTTAAAAGAGCTTTTATTTTTTTTACCAAACGAGTACTATTTTCTTCAAACGTCTTTTTGAGTGTTAAAAGCACTTTTAAGCCTCTCAAATGCAATATCTCAAACAAACCTTAAATATTTGTTTAGCATAAGATGAATGCCTTAAAGAAGTTTTAGGACCTGTTTAAGATTTTTTTTAATCACAATCCCAAACATAAACTAAAGGGAAAATTCCACAAATCCCCCCTCAAACTACTATCAAATTGACAATGTTCCTCCTAAATTTTCAATTGTGACAATGACCCCCCAAACTATCAAAACATTGTCAGTTATCCCCCCAATGACGAAACTACCATCAATAAAAAAAATACTAAAACTTCTAGAAAAAAACATAAAACTAAAAAAATAATTAAAAAATGGTAAATATATGATAAATCCTTGGGTCAGCCATTCAAAATTTTAAAATACTTAAGTTGTTTTTTTTTTCCGAATATTTACTCCCTGTGTCATTTAAAACTACAATAAAATATCCGCCGTAACTTTTTTTCTAGCGGCCGTTAACTGGGATAAAATGCATTGTTTTTATTTGATTAAAATATTATTTTTTAAATCTAAAAAAAAAGGGGGGGAAGGAACAAGGGTGGCCGTTTGGCCATTAGAAAAAAGTGATGGTAGTGATTTTATTGTAGTTTTAAATGATAAAGGGAGTAAATATTCGAAGAAAAAAAAAATTAAGCATTTTAAAATTATGAATGATTGACCCAAGGATTTATCATATATTTACCCTTAAAAAAATCCAAAGAGTGGAAAATAAAAAAACAAATCCTCTGTGTAAGAAAAAAATGAAAAAATTTCAATTTTTTTTTATAAAAACTGATTTTTTTATAACTTTTTTAAATAAAAATTTATGCTTTTTTTTTAAAAAAAAAAAAAAAAATTCCGTGTAAGAAAATAAAAATTTCGTGTTCTAAAAAAAAATGAAAAAAAATTCTTTTAAATAAAAATTTTCGTTAAAAATCATTAAAAAAATTGTTTAAAAAATAATTTTTGTTTAAAAAATCGTTCTTTTTAAATTAATTTTTTTTGTTTTTTATTGAGTTTATAGGGGTATTTTTGTCTTATTGAAAAATATATAAGGATATTTTAATCTTTTTGCTAGCCTTAGAGGGAACATTGACAATATTTTGATAATTTGGAAGGACATTGTCACAATTAAAAGTTTAAACGAACATTGTTAATTGGGTGATAGTTTGAAGGAGAAACATGGAATTTATCATAAATTAAAATAAGAAAAGGTTGAGTACTGGGCCCACCCCATGTTCGTCACTTGCGACTTGCGAAATACAAGTCAGTCACGCAACAAAATGCAAGTGCATGTAACTAAACAGGCCAACGGGAAGGAGACGTAGCTTTTTTGGCTTCTTTTTTTTTCAGTTAACTATTTGCTTATTACGTGGCAAGGTGTCACCATTGGATCTGTGTTTTTTAAATAGATCCCAGCGGCTTCTCTGTGGAAATGAAGAGGAACCCTATTTTATGCCTAGAGTAGCAATTGCGAAGAGCAGAGACAGAGAGCCAAACAAGGAGAGGAGAGCTAGATGGAGTGTAGTGGTAAAGGTCCAAGATGGTCCCTCAAGGGAATGACGGCTCTTGTCACCGGCGGTACACGTGGCATTGGGTCTGTTCCTCTCACTCCCAAGAAAATGTCAACTTTCATGTTCCCAATTTAATTTTTTGATCAATTCAGATAAAACTCTTTTGGTTGCAATTTTTGTGGTTTTTTTTTTTTTGTTTGCTTTGTGGGTACTGGTAGGCATGCCGTGGTGGAGGAGCTAGCTAGCTTTGGTGCGTCCGTGCACACGTGTTCCAGGAACGAAGCGGAGCTCAGTAAGTGCTTGAAGGAATGGGAGGCAAAGGGCTTTGTGGTCTCTGGGTCGGTGTGCGACGCGTCGTCACGGGCCCACAGAGAGAGGCTCGTGGAGGAGGTGGCTTCTGTTTTCGGTGGCAAGCTTAACATTCTTGTGAGTACCCACAAAAACCATATCTTTCAGATCATTTCGTTTATGTGTCCCAAGACTCATTTGCGTTTTAGCGCAACAAAAGTGCTTTTAGGCTCCATAACTGGCTTTCACCGTTTGATTTCTTCTGACAAAGCACTTTTTCTCCACCTAAAAGCTAAAATTTACATTTAGTCCAAAGCTCAAATTTAATGGTTTTTTATTGAGAAGCTTAGTTGTGACTTCCAATAAATTGAGAAAAACATGTCTCTTGAACCTACGTGAGTAGTGACCACTGCAGAGGAAATAATGGGGGTTATATTTTCGTATCAATGCCTTTTTCATCTTTTCCCAGCCAACTTTTTCTCTTTTGCATTTGAATTAGACTCTTTTTTTTCTTCATATCTTCTGTTGTGGTGAATTCTGCCCAACAAAACCGCGTTAGAACTTGTTTGAAATTACATTTAAAAAATAGAGTTTTTAAGTAAAAAAATGCTTTTTAAAATCTGAAAAACTTAAAAATTACTAAAACATACTTTTGGAAAACTTGAGGCTTTTAATTTTTACTAAATGAGACTTTTTGAGTATTAAACAATTTTTTAGGTCCCTCAAACGTAATCTCATACATGCCCTTAGTATTGGCAAAGGTGTGCTTGGTCGCATTTAATCTGATTAAGATAAAATTCCTTGGATGTGGGGTTTATTTCAATGGGCCCCAATCCAATTTTGTTGTCCCAATTTCGGGCAGATAATCAAATAGAAACAAAAGCTGGTCTTTCTTAATGTTATTGAACTTGAGTGCATGTCTTATCGTTGAGGACTTGAGGTAATAAATAGCAATGCATTTTCAAGGCTGTTTATCTTCACCATTNCTTAAAAATTACCAAAACATATTTTTGGAAAACTTGACGCTTTTAATTTTTACTAAACGAGACTTTTTGAGTATTAAACAATTTTGTAGGTCCTCAAACGTAATCTCATACATGCCCTTAGTATTGGCAAAGGTGTGCTTGGTCGCATTTAATCTGATTAAGATAAAATTCCTTGGATGTGGGGTTTATTTCAATGGGCCCCAATCCAATTTTGTTGTCCCAATTTCGGGCAGATGATCAAATAGAAACAAAAGCTGGTCTTTCTTAATGTTATTGAACTTGAGTGCATGTCTTATCGTTGAGGACTTGAGGTAATAAATAGCAATGCATTTTCAAGGCTGTTTATCTTCACCATTCCATTGAATTTTGAGACATACTCTCTGTGATCGTCTTGGTCTAGATAAACAATGTCGGGACAAACATCAGGAAGCCAACCATTGAGTTCACTCCTGAAGAGTATTCTACCCTCATGACTACCAACTTTGAATCTACATTCCATCTCTGCCAACTTGCACATCCTCTTCTAAAAGCATCTGGAATAGGAAGCGTTGTGTTCATTTCATCTGTTGCAGGTGTGGTGAGTATAGGTTCTGGATCCATCTATGCAGCAACTAAAGGTGAGTTGCTCTCATCATTTGATGTACTTTTGCTTAAGCATGATAGTTAAACTAATAAACTTGGTGCGGGTGAAAAAAGCAAAATAATTTTGTCTCTTGTCTCCTATCTGCAGCGGCAATTAATCAGCTTACCAAAAATTTGGCTTGTGAATGGGCAAAAGACAATATCCGGACCAATTGTGTTGCACCCTGGTATACCAGAACCTCTCTTGTAGAAAACGTAAGTGTCTCCTTTCCTTATTATGATTGTTTCAGATACTTTTTTTAACTTTAGTTTTATGATTACTTATAATGGGGAATCTTCTTCCATGTATTACTTCCAAAATGTACATCATTTCCTGTTGGAAATTGGTTGGATGATTCAAAAATCAATGTCATGTATTAATTACTTCAATGACAACATCATCATGTTTGCTATTTTGCCATCAGCACCATAATGACTAAGCCCTCATCCAACAGCATTAATGTATATCTTCCTGATGCAGCTTGTTAAGCTAATTTGGTTGACCCCTCATAGAATGATTATGAATTATGTAGTGGAATATAATGTGAATCGGGTTCTGCATTTTGTGATATGAAAAAGAAAAGACATGACATGCGCAAACTTTTATGTTAAGGTGTGACTTTGTGCAATCTGAAATCCACTAGATTGTAAAGACCATTACCAATTGCAGAAACTTCTCACTGCTTAACTGTTTTCCTTCCTTACAGTTGATTGCTGACAACAAGTTTGTGGAAGAGATAGCCTGTAAAACTCCTCTTGAGCGTGTTGCAGAAGCAGAGGAAGTCTCATCCTTGGTGGCATTCCTTTGCCTACCTGCTGCTTCTTACATAACTGGACAGACCATTTCTGTTGATGGAGGAATGACTGTGAATGCTTTTCAAGCCATGAAGATACTAAATTGAGCAAATTTGCCATTTTCCCTCCTAAATTCTCAGCATGAATCCTGCTAAACTGTTCATCAAGTAAAAATCATGTTCATTGCAGTTATAGACCCCAATTATTTGCTGATTTCCATAAGTTAATAAGAGCAATTTGCTCATGCTGATTAGAGCTATATGCTCTAGGGTATTACTTTTTCAGGAATGAAATTATCAATTTTCCAAAAAAAAAAGAAGAAGAAGCTACAACTATGCATCTAATGTGTAATTTCTTGTAATTAAGCTACATCTATGATTGTTAGTACATTGTGTTCTTCTTACATACAAACGCATAATGGTTGGTTTCTAAATTGCAACAATTGTTAGTACTCAGTTTATGTTACATACAAACATTATCAGCATGTTTTGTTATTGGTATTATCTTTCCATAAACATATCAGAGGTATTGATTAATGAAGCCTCCTATAAGCACAAATGATCGAGTTCAAGTGGGGTCACTCTGATGTTAAGTTTCTATTCCAAAAAAAAAATCACCAATCAATGACCCAAAAGTGGCCAGGAAAATAGTTGCAACTCCTACGATCTTTTGATTGTAATATATTTCCAACTTGAAGTTTTTGGCTTTAAAACTTGCACATTTTTAGTTATTTACATGTGCGTGAAAGTAGAATGCTGAAAAGAAATTTCAAATGGTAATTTAATCGGCTATGGACTACAATTCATGAAGTGGAGATCGTTAGTTCGAATATCTTTTCCTTTCCTTATGTAAAAAAAAAAAAAAAAAAAAAAAAAAATTGCCGATAAGAAATTCCAAATATCATGTCAAAGCTTTCAATGTACTTGTGAAATCAACTAAAAAGCCCTGGATTGATTAATAATGAACAAGAAATCTAATGTAAGCTTTCACCTTTAGATTGTGTCCTTGTGAATTTGTGATGGCGAGGGCCGACGGGCAATGATAATATTCTCCAAATCTCCTAGAAACGGAGCCAGATATAGAAAGATCTGATTAGCCCAAAACTAGCTGTAAGTGAGGGCCCAATGGGCCAAGCTGAGTCTTCTGACCACAAAAATCTTCGATAAAGGCTTAAAACTGACGAAACCAAAATCATTCGTTTCCTCACACTTTTTCCTCTTTTCCTGCCTTTTGGATAGTGGCCCCAAAAAAGTGTTTATTAACCACTTTACCACAAAAAATATCCGCAGACCAATCCCAATCTCTATGAGTGCTCACAATGGTTTACATCAATTTTTATACAAAATGATTTTATCTAGTTTAGTTGATTAGTTTTTAAACGCATCTTACATCCGATTAGCTATATTTTTATTTATATTATTTAAAATTTATAGATTGTATTTTTCAACTTTTTGGAAAAAAAAAAAAACAAAAAAAGAAGAAGAAGAAGAAAAAAGGTGGAGAGAAAAATACTACTAGTAAGGGTGAAATAGCGGTTGCGGTTAGCGGTTAGTTGCTAAAACCGCTAACCGCCTAGGCAGTTAGTAGAATCTACTAACTACCTCCGTTAACCGGATGCGATTAACTGTTTTTCTACTAACCGCTTTTTATTGGGTTTTTTTTTTTTGGCTGATTTTGGGTTTACTTTAAACCCTTGTTTTGCTCACTTTAAACGTTTTTTTTTTCCTCTTTCATGACCATTTTAGCATTAAAAATTGTTAGTTTAAAATAAGCATTATATGTTGAACTATTATACCAAAATCTTGTTGGTCACATTCTATAACATATAACATACAAATAAAATTACAGCAAAATTATCGTTTTGGGTTAGGAAGAAATTAATATATAGAAGTGCAAAACTATGTCATTTTGCACTTCTATATTATATAAATAATAAATATATAAAACCCAAACAAAAGTCGAAGGTGGGGGGGAATCAAAATCGGAACTCTTGAGTAAAATAGGCGCACAATAACCACTAAGCTACAATAACTTATTATTTATTATATGAAATATATATAAAATATAAATATATATTATATTTTTAAAAAAGGCGGTTAGCGGTTAGTGCGATTAGCGGTTAGCGGATGCGGTTAGGCAGTTTTAAATTTCACCCCTAAAAAATAGTATGAGAAAAATTTGAGAAAAAAGAGATGTGTCGAAAAGAAATAGTAGGAGAAAAATTTGAAAAAATAAAAAACATTTGAGGAAAAAAAGAAAAAAAGAAAAAGAAAAAGGGCTTATGAAAAAAGTACCGCTACATGTATCTTTTTTTTTTTGTTGCTAATCCAATAAAATATCAATTTTTGCAACTTTTTTCTTTTTTTTCCTGATCCAATATGAGGGTTTTTCACAAATTCAGCTGATTAACCATTTTAGATGAAAGTGCCATTAGGGTTACGTTGTGAGTGCTCTAATGAAATAAAACAGTGTTTAATGTGAAATTTAAAATTTGTAACATTGCACGATGATTAATGTGGAAATTTATTAAAAAAAAAAATGATTAATGTGAAAATTAAAAATGGTGAGTTTAAAAAAGAGATTGATGGAGACAGAGGAATAGTAGGTTTTTAATTTATTAAATTGACCTCTATTTTTATTTGGAAAAATAGCCGTTCAAAATTTCAATTGATATAAAGTAACTCCTCAAACTATCAACCCCTTATAAAATGGTCACATCTATTAGATAAAACTGTTAAAATGGATGGAAAACCCAAAATGAAGTAGTTTTGGGTATGAAAAGTTACGAAATTACCCTTGTTAGATTAAAAATTAATTTTTTTTTGTTAAAAAAAACTGAAACTGCGTCATTTTTCTCCTCAACTAAATCCCTTCTTCCTTCTTCCCCTCCCCCAGTTGAAGGATAGAGTTTTCCTCCAAACTTTCTTCAAACCTAATCCGTAAAAGTGACATGTGTCACTTTTTATAATAACATGTGAGATGCACATGAGTTTTTAATATTATTTATTCTAATTTTGTCCCTATTATTAAACAAACATGTGCATCTCACATGTTATTATAAAAAGTGACACATGTCACTTTTACGAATTAGATTGAAGGAGATTCCTCCAACATAATTTGGAGAAAAACTCTGTCTCCCCAGTTAAATTTCCACTGCAAGTCTACAACCCACTGCAAGTCTGCATCCCTCTTTAACCCACATGGGTTAAAGAGGGATGCAGACTTGCAGTGGGTTGCATTAGGGGCATTCTAATTTTTCTTTGTTCATGATGTTCCTAGCATTCTAAGATATTATTAGACCAAAAGGTTTTAGTGATGCAGACTTTTCTTTGTTTATGATGTTCCTAGCATCCTAAGATATTATTAGAACAAAAGGTTTTAGTGATGGAGACAAAAAAAAAAAAGGTTTCGTGGGTTAAAGAGGGTTGCGACTTGTAGTGGGATGCAAATTGGCGGTGGGAATTCGACTGGGGGAGGGGAAGAAGGAAGAAGGGATTTAGTTGAGGAGAAAAACGATGCCATTTTCAGTTTTTTTTTTTTTTTTTGTTTATTATTATTTTTAATTTCTAATCTAACAAGGGTAATTTCGTAATTTTTCATACGCAAAACGATGTCGTTTTGGGTTTTTCATCCATTTAACAGTTTCATCTAACGGATGGGGGGTTGATAATTTGGAAGACTACTTTATACCAATTGAAACTTTATGGGACTATTTTACAAATAAGTGATAGGTTGAAGGGTCATTTTATATTTTTCCATTTTTATTTTATATTTTTTAGTTTGTTGGGATTTAATTTTTAAACTATATATAAAATTTATATATTTTAAGGACATGTCAATTTAATAGTCCCCTACGTATTGAGGAATATCAATAGAAGTGTAAAAACTAATCATAATTAAAACTTTTTTTAATCATTATTTATTTAATTTAATTCAACCCAGTAATCGATATACGTTGATGCAATCAGCAACAAAAGCAAACACTCCTACAAAACTTTGTGAAAATAAACGAGATTTGTTAACAAAGGAATATTATTAACAAAACCCCAAAAAAAAAGAAAAAAAAAAAGAAAGGGGAATACCTGCTTAACCAGGCCATGGTCGTGACAAAAGTAAAAGTAACTCTGGTCAGGAGGGTAGGGTTAGGACAGCGACCCAAAGGATGACTCAGCCACTGGTCACCTCATTCCGTGGGAGTCTATTGCCTGAGAACGTAGACATAATACGTGGCAGATGAAGAATGAGGGTGGTACACTACAGCGGCCTACATACATTGCACAAAAACGATGGGCCACCGTGTCAAGATTGGTTAGTTTTGGTAGGTGGTATATAGCTTTTATTTCAAGCGTTTTACGTAAGAGTTGTCATAGATATTTCACTCTTTTTTTCTTTTTCTTTCTTTTTTTTTTTTTAAAAAAAACATGTCTATAAAAAAAAGAAAAGAAAATTCAAATTAGTAATTTTTGTTTTATTAAGTGTGGTTTCAGTCGATTGAATTATTTCTTGAAAACACTGTGAATGCTTTTTATAAATTTTTTAAAAAATTTCACTCTCTTTATAAAATGTTTTCTATAGATTTTTATTTTATATTTATATATATATAAAAGTTTGATATAAAAATAAGGGTAAATATATAATAACACATTGGGTCTGCCTTCCAAAATTTTAAAATGCATAGGTTTTTTTTTTTCGAAAATTTACTCCCTGGGTGTAAGAAAACTAGAATAAAATCCCTGCATCATACTTTTTGTAACGGCCGTTAACGGACCCAAAACACACCGTTTTGATTGATTAAAATATTAATTTTTAAAAATTTAATTTTAAATTTTTTAATCTAAAAATAAAAAATAAAATAAAAAATAAAAAAATAAAAAGAAAGAAGAAGAACCTGGTGGCCGAGCCACCCCAATGGCCTAAGGGGGTGGTTTCGGCCACCCTATTAAAGAAAGAAAGAAAAAAAAAAACACACGAAAGAAGAAGAAGAACAATGGAGGTGCTTGCCACGAGCTCCTCTAGCGAGCCTTCTGGTGAGTTCAAATAGGTCTTCAGGCGATCAAGAAATGCCATCACCAAGTCTCAGGCTTCCATAAACGAGACCTTCTTCTTCTTTCATTTTTTTTTTCTTTAACAGGGTGGCCGAAACCACCCCCATAGGCCATTGGGGTGGCTCGGCCACCCTCTTCTTTTCCCTTTTTTTTTTCTTTAACAGTATGGCCGAGCCACCCCCATGGCCTAGGGGGTGGCCAGCCACCCCTGTGGGTGGATCGGCCACCAGGTTCTTCTTCTTCTTTCTTTTTTTTTTTTAAAAAAAAAATTTAGATTAAAAAATTTTAAATTAAATTTTTAAAAATTAATATTTTAATCAATCAAAACGGTGCGTTTTGGATCCGTTAACGGCCGTTACGAAAAGTATGACGGCAGGGATTTTATTCTAGTTTCCTTATACCTAGGGAGTAAATTTTCGAAAAAAAAAACCTAAGCATTTTAAAATTTTGGAAGGCAGACCCAAGGTATTATTATATATTTACCCTAAAAATAATAAAAGTTTCAAATGTTTTGTATTTTGAATTATCTTTTAAAATCTTTATCCATTTTATTCATAGTATATATAACTCATTCAATCACTCTAAGCCCAATTGACACCGTGTGACAAATAAATAATGATAAAATTATAACATAAAATTAATAAATATCTAATTTTTTAATTGAGTATTTGTTGATTTTATGTTTGGTTTTATCATACCTCGTGACAAATATTTTAGGCACAATTTTCAAAGAGCCATCCCTATAAAAGGAGTAGACATTCTCAAGTATCTGCAAGTTCTTCATTATCTTTTCGCACATTCTCTCCTATCATATTTTTTAAAAGTAATTATTTACTGATTTGAGTAGGGAAGGCTTTCCCAATCTAATAAAATTGAAATTCCTTCTAATTACTTAAAATTAGAGATTATGTTATGAAATTGTGACTCTTTATTTTAAGGGTTAAATACTTAATTCTCCAAGACAAACATGCTTGTTATTGAAAAAAGTCCCGTCTCTCTAAGTTTTCTCTTTGAGAACTCGTAGAGGTGAGGGTTTAACTTCTTCTTTCACGGTAGCCGTGGAGGATAGGAGGACTGGTTGTGAACAGTATGGTAGATGATATAGAACGATTATGCAGTAAGGTCTCATTAATAGAAGGTGAAAAGGAGGGTATACATGTAACGGAGGGAGAGGTTGCGGTTGGAAGAGAGGTAGGCACTCGGTGTCTAGTTGGGAAACTGTGGTCGGAGAGAACAGCTAATATGGCGTTTGGTTAGATCGGTGGTCTTTAAAGAATTGCAGGATAATCTTTGGCTATTTGAGTTTGATGAAGAGGATGACAAAAATATGGTGATGGCTGGCAGACCGTGGTCTTTCGACTGCCATATTTTGGTATTGAAGGAGTTTGACGGGCAATGTCCTCCTTCTCAGATGAATTTTATGTATTCACCTGTCTGGATCCAAATTCATGATATGCCAATCTTATGCATGACAAAAGGCATTGGGTCAAAGATTGGGGCTTCTTTGGGAGAGCTCGAAGATGTGGATGTTGCTGGAGACGGTGTGGGATGGGGTCGGTGTCTCAGAATACGAGTCTCTATTGATCTTTCTAAGCCTTTGGAGCGAGGGTGTGCTTTGGTGTTTGGTGGGAAATCTCATTGGGTGACTTTTAAGTATGAGAAAATGCCACTTTTTTGTTATCTCTGTGGCTGTATCGTGCATGGCCAGAAGGGTTGTCCTGCTGGTACGCAAAAGCGGATGAGCATACTGGAGAATGAGAAACAATGGGGACCATGGTTGCGAGCTAATTCAACGAGGAGGCAGAATAAAATAGTTCCGGAGGGCGGCGAAGAATTTTCCCATTCTGGCGGAGGGAAGGCGGAAGGGAGTCATCAGGTCAGTCACCAGACCTTAGGGAGGAACTCCGGCAATCTCGGCAATTCGAAGGCACACGAACAATCTCATGCAACGTGTGGCAGTTCCGAATCAGTTTTTTGCAACAACGTGGGTGAGATGATGGGGCGCACCAACGAGATTGCCCCGGTTGCTAATACTGGAGACAACTCTGCACGTTCGAGGCTGATTTCCAGGAGAAATGTAGACACTTTACACGATGAGATGGACGAGTTGCACGAAGTTGTAGCACGTGGACTAAGCACACGAGCTGTGGGAGAAGTGGGCGTGAAATCTTCACAGTACGTGGAATGCAGGAGGCTGCCGAATGTGGGTTAGGTGCACGTGATGCGAGCGAGATACATGGGAGAATTAATGCAGTTCGTGGAGAGAATGAAGCTGGAAAGAAGGAAGTTGGTGAGCAGGTTGTTACAACACGTGGAGGAAAAATAGCTGCTGGCAAAACCACTTCACAACGTGGAG
The DNA here is from genome assembly GCA_006937295.1 of Carpinus fangiana. Classification (NCBI taxonomy): domain Eukaryota; kingdom Viridiplantae; phylum Streptophyta; class Magnoliopsida; order Fagales; family Betulaceae; genus Carpinus; species Carpinus fangiana. The sequence goes on along the minus strand of CM017321.1, from coordinate 16,490,117 downwards.
CGATTACACGAGCAGGGCACGTTGCTGTCACCACGATCCCGATTGCGCAGCAATGTGCAACAGATTGTATGGACTGCACAGTTGACCACGAACAGGAGATGGCGGAGACCAAATCATTAGCTGTGTCACCAAATTTAAAATTTTGGAAGAGGCAGGCACGGGTTTCTCAGCAGAACCAAGGGCATGGAGAGAATGGAGTAATGGGTCAGAAGAGGAAAACCAGTTCTAAACCTGAAGGTGGAAAAACGAATGGCAAGAAGGTTAGAAAGGAAACTATACTGCATCAGGAGTCTATTTCGGGTGTTCATGGATTGGCGGAGGCTGCGGTGCGGCCTCGCCAAGAGCAATGACTCTCTTAAGTTGGAACTGCCGGGGGTTGGGGTCACCCCGAGCAGTTCGGGATCTTTGCCAACTGGCAAAGGAAAACAAGCCCCGCATTTTGTTTCTGATGGAAACAAAGTGTTCAAAAACAAGGGTTGAAATGGTTCGGGTAAAATTGGGATTTGCAAGGGCTTTTACTGTTGATCTGGTTGGGAGGAGCGGTGGATTGGCTTTACTTTGGAAGGAAGACAGGGAGGTCGAAATCCAAAACTTCTCAAGGCAACACATTAACGCAGTAGTTACGGAGGAGGGGGCACAACCGTGGAAGCTCTATGGACATCCAGAATGGGCAAAGAGACATGAGAAGTGGGACCTATTACTCCATTTGAAATCATATACTCCGACTCCCTGGCTAGTTATTGGCGATTTCAACGAAATATTGGTGCAATCGGAGAAAGAAGGCGGGGTTCCACGACGAGAGGCTCAAATGGATCTCTTCCGCAATACTTTGGAAAATTGTCAACTCAGTGATCTGGGAGCAGTCAGTCCTAAATTCACTTGGGTTAACTGTCGGGCAGATGGAACTTATATTCAAGAGCGGTTAGATCGTGCAGTTGCTAATCATCAATGGTGTGGCTTCCATGGACAATCAATTGTGAATGTATTGGTAGCTTGTTCTTCAGACCATAATCCTTTGGTGATGAACATTTTCGCCCGGATGGAAAATGAGGTGAGACAACAACGGGGGTTTAAAGTGGAAGCCAGTTGGGTGCTTGATGAGGAGTATAATGGCGTGGTGCAACAAGCTTGGGAGGAAGGTGAATCGAGTGATACAGCTATTACCACGACAAGATTAAAATTAGCAAATTGTCAAGCCGACTTGAAACGATGGAGTGGAAGAAAGTTTGGTATTGCTGATAGCGATTTAAAAAAGAAAAGGAAACAGCTCCTTCAATTGCAAAGCGTGGCTGGTCTGAGTGTTGCATCCGACATAAAGAGACTTCAAGATGAAATCAATTTCATTTTGGAACAAGAGGACATTCGGTGGAAGCAGTGGGCCAAACAAAACTGGTATCAATATGGGGATCAGAACACTCCTTTTTTCCATACCTGGGCAAGTCATCGGAAGAGAGTAAATCATATTCGAACGATCAAAGATGAAGAGGGTCGGGAATGGAAAAAACCAAAGGAGATCGGGGCTGCTTTTTGCTCCTTTTATCAAAATTTATTTACTGCTGGTGATACAAGGGAAGTGGAAGAGAGCTTGTGCTATGTGGAGCCTTGGGTGACTACAGACATGAATTCTATGTTATTGCGTGAGTACACTACGGAGGAGGTACAACTGGCTTTGTCACAAATGCACCCGCTCAAATCCCCGAGCCCCGACAGTTTTGCGGCTTGTTTTTACCAAAAGTCTTGGGACACGGTGAAGTCTGAGGTATGTTCGGCTGTTTTGGATTTCCTCAATAAGGGCATTTTTTATAATGAATTAAATGTGACTCATATTGCCCTTATCCCCAAGAAGAAAAATCCTTCTCGTATCACTAATTACCGGCCAATTAGTTTATGTAATGTATTATATAAACTTATTTCCAAGGTGATTGCTAACCGGTTGAAAAAGGTGTTAGGTGATATCATTTCTCCCAATCAGAGCGCTTTCATTCCAGGGCGGCTGATCACAGACAATGTCTTAGTTGCATTTGAAGCTCTTCACACCATGGACAGAAAATTAAAGGGAAGAGAAGGTTTTATGGCTTTAAAGCTCGACATGAGCAAGGCCTATGATAGGGTGGAATGGACATATTTGGAAGCCATTATGAGGAGACTTACTTTTGCTGACCGATGGGTTTGTATGGCTATGACCTGTGTTCGCACGGTATCATTTTCAGTGCTTATCAACAGACAACCTCATGGTAAAATTATTCCTTCACGGGGCATACGGCAAGGGGATCCTCTATCTCCGTATTTTTTCATTATATGTAATGAGGATTAAGTTCCTTACTCAATAGAGCTGCGGTTGATGGCAGAATAACGGAACTTCCCATTACTAGGGGAGGCACGAGGGTAAACCATTTGTTCTTCGCAGACGATAGTTTACTTTTTTGCAAGGCTAATATCTTTGAATGGATGCATATACAGGAAGTTCTACGCATTTATGAGTCGGCTTTGGGGCAGAAACTGAACAGAGATAAAACCTCCATTTTTTCAGTAAAAACACCAAGGCAGAGACAAGGGAACATATTGTAGTGGTGGCAGGTGTGAACATGACGCTGCGGTATGAGAAGTATTTAGGACTCCCTGCTCTAATTGGGAGATCTCGGATTAGTGCTTTCACGGATATTAAAGGAAAAATCTGGGACCGGATAAATGGATGGCAGGAAAAATTTCTTTCCCAAGCGGGAAAAGAAATTTTACTTAAGGCAGTTGTACAAGCGATTCCCACATACACAATGAGTGTGTTCCTGTTGCCCAAAACGTTATGTAATGACATCAACTCTATGATGTCTCAGTTTTTGGTCGGGGCATAAGGATAATGAAAAGAAGACGGCGTGGATGAGTTGGGAGCGAATGAGGCGACGAAAAGACAAGGGAGGATTGGGGTATCGAGATCTGGAATGTTTTAATATGGCTTTGCTTGCCAAGCAGGGTTGGCGTATTATCCAAAACCCAGACTCTTTGGTTGGGCGCATTTTCAAAGAAAAATATTTCAGGCATACAACTTTTCTTGAGTCAAGCATCGGGTCTAACCCATCTTACGCTTGGAGGAGCATCTGGAGTGCTAAACCTCTTTTACAAAAGAGGCTTGTCTGGCGTGTAGGAGATGGTAAGAAAATTCAAATATGGAAAGATAAATGGATCCCAACCCCGACATCTTATATGATTCAGTCTCCTCATTAAGTGCTCGACCAAGAAGTGAGGGTTTCATCTCTTATAAGCACAGACACAAAATGGTGGAATATTCCACTTATCCGAGAAGTCTTTAACAGGGAAGAGGCAGACATCATTTGTGGTTTGGCTTTATGTTCGGGTAGGCAGGAGGATAAGCAAATATGGGTGGGCTCAAAGAACGGGATTTTTTCTGTGCGAAGTGCTTATCATTTAGTAAAAGAAAGTGATGAAGCTGAAAACGGATGTTGTTCTTTTAGTGATTGCACAAGGGGATTATGGAAAGCAGTTTGGAGTTTGAAAGTATCAAGGGTACATCATTTTCTTTGGAAGGCATGCAATGGCATTTTACCAACCAAGGAAAAGTTGCATAGACGGGGAATTACCGCTGATGATTTATGCCCAGTTTGTGGATTAGAAACAGAAACAGTTAGTCACATTTTATGGAGCTGTGAATCTGCAAAAGACGTGTGGTCAGAGTGTTGTCGAGCCATCCAAAAATGTTCCAGTATTAAGGTGGAATTTTCTAGTCTTTTCGAAATTTTGCTGGAAAAGTTAAATGAGGAAGAAATGCAATTGATGGTAGGGTTGCAAGGTAGATTTGGTTGAGATGGAATGCAGTGGTATTTGGAGGGGAGTTTCTTTCTCCGGGTGCCTTGGTAAAACAGGCGTCTGACCAATTGGAAGCTTGGCGAAAGGCTGAAATAAGTCAGAGATTTGTCAATCCGGCATGCAGCAGATCACTAAGCACGGGTTGGCAACGACCACCAGAGGGAATTATAAAATTTAATTGGGATGCTGCTATAAACAAGGGGACTAGGAGGATGGGTGTGGGAATCATCGCAAGGGATGCGGGTGGGACAATAGTTGCTGCCCGTTGTGCAAGCCGTCCTCACATTACTCATCCGGCTACTGCAGAGGCGGTGGCGGTATAGATGTTGGCCGAACTAAGCAACATGCTTGATCATAACCAGATAATTGCGGAGGGTGACTCGTTGGAGATCGTGGAAGCATTGCGACGTGATGGGGAGTGCAGTGGCAGTTATGGCCATTTCGTGGATGAAGCAAAGGTGCTGTTCAACCAGGTGGAGTCGTGGGCAGTTCAGCACGTGGGTAGAGAAAATAACATTGCAGCTCACCGGTTGGCGCAACTTGCTGCTACAAGGATGGAAGATCAGATTTGGTTTTCAAACTTTCCAGATTTTATTTACTCCTTTGTAAACTTTGACCTTGAGAGGTTTTGATATCTTTATAATATGAGTACCATTTAAAAAAAAAAAAAAAATACTTAATTCTCCCCTAGGGTTTGATAATTTTTTTTTTACCCTTAGGGTTAGATTTTTATTATAAGAGATCCATGTGGTTTTGATAAAGGACCAAATTAGTCTATCCGTTAGTTGACCATTAATTGACTTAACGGAAGTCTAGTCATTGACACGTGGCCTAATTAGAAATTGACACATGGCATAACTTGACACATCATCAGTGCTGACCGTATATTAAGCTGCCACCAATTTTATTTTATTTTTTTTTAAAACATATTACAAATTAAAATAAAATAGAATTTTATTTTGTTAATTAGGGTTTAAAACAAACAAATTACAAATTAAAATAAAGGTTGTGGGTTTTATTTTTTTAATTAAAACAAACAAACAAATATATTAAACATAAAAATCTCAATCAAATCTAAGAAAGAGGATTGAACAACGAAAAAGTATCCTGCGTCATCCCCACCCAACCCCTGTCTCTGGCGTCCACCCACAATATCTGGCGTTCACCATAGAGTCCGGCGACTTTGATTCCCCCACTGTCCGGTGACAAACCCACTCTCCGGCGACAGACAAAACACCGCAGACCCACCGTTCGGCCTCTATCTTCTCCAACAATCCCCACCGTTCTTACACGGCCAAACCACCGCACCAACCTCCAACAACGATGATTCCCCCAACCTCCGTTCAGACCCCTTCTTCCACAATCTGTAAAACCCATGATCCCGTCAATCTCAGCCCGGATCCAACGCCCCTATCTCTTGGGGTTGGGGTGGAAGCTTCGTCGCCGGTTCGTGGAGATTTGGCCGGAGATAGGGGTTGGGTTGGGTTGGGTCGTGGAGGCAAGGGTTTGGGTTGGAGTTTTTTCTTCACCTATTCGTGAATATCAATCGAAGAGGTTGAAGTTGTTTTATATAATTAGTTGTTTTGTTTGTTTAATTAGGAATTTTGTTTTTTTAATTAGGTGTTTTAAAAGAACAACTTTCAGCCTTTTTTAATTTATTAATTGGATATTTGCTTTTAATTAGGTGGCAGGTTAGGTGGCAGTGTGAATAATGATGACATGTCAAGTTATGCCATGTGTCAACTTTTAATTAGGCCACGTGTCAATGACTAGACTTCCGTTAAGTTAACTGACGGTCAACTAACGGATTGACTAATTTGATCCTTTATCAAAACCACATGGACCCCTTATGATAAAAATCTAACCCTAAGGGGGGAAAAAAAAATTATCAAACCCTAGGGAGGAATTAAGTATTTAACCCTTATTTTAAATTTAATAATTTATAAAATTATTTAAACCTTGATAAAACAAAAGTCACATTAAAATTAAAATTGAATGCCTTTGTTATACAATAATAGCAAGTATTTTATAAGCCATTGGATTAAAAATGAAAGAACATAATTTTGTAACAAAAAATTCTCTAATTTTAAGTAATTAAGCCAGGAAAAACTCGATTACTACCGATACAGCAGTCCGAAATGCTGCATCAACAATTTATAGCATTATCAAACTAAATTGCTACGTCTGGATTTGCATTCGAATTGGGAATTTTCTCCTTTTGTTTTCACGATATTACTTTAAATTTGACAAACGTGAGGGGTGGAATCTGCAATTTCGTGCCTTTTTCCCAATTGCCGTTGAGGACGGCAAAATTGTAATTCCCAAACCAGAGGGGTAGTGCTCGGAACGTGTTTCCGCGCGAGGAACGAGGGGCGCACCTTCAGCTCCACGTCCAGTTACAGCCACGTGTCCTGCAAGCAGGAAGCGAACTCAGATATTCTGCAAGCGTCAATCGACTTTGACATGTGGTCCCACACGTGTCCCAATCTGGCTCGTTACGTAGGCCCTTTCATTTCACAACCGGCAGCAAGCAGAATAAAGCGGGGAGTCCGGTATGTCAACCCCAAACACGACCACAGCGCGTACACCTCACGCTCCACAAAGTAGCACACGCGGGCGTTTCTTACTTGCAGTTATTGTCGTGGTGGAGTGGAATCTCAAACGTGAATCCCGTATTCCACGATCGCGCCACGTGGTGATATCCTCCGAGACGACGATGTTTTTCAAAACAAAAAGAAAAGAAAAATATTTTGCGGGTGAGACTCAAAAAGGGAGAGGTGAGGAGGTACGTTAAGGACCACATGCGTGTCAGTAAAGTAAGGCCGCCTCGGCAATGCGTGTTGCAAACTGATTGGGCCACCTATTCCAGGGCAGAAAAGGCAACCCACGTGGTGGAATTCTGGGATGAGAGAGAGAGATGGACGGTGGAGATGAGATATTTAGTATTCAGTAGTTCGACGTCATACCAACTGTATATGTCCGATATCTGCCCCTGACGGTGAGGGGCAGGCTGCCCGTGAGTAAATGTGGCCCCCAGGTGATGTTGGGGCTGTTCAGCTCCTCCGTGTAGAAAAGCTCGAGTGGAAACCATTTAACGGGTCCTCGACAGCTTCCCTAAGGTCTTTCATTTCTCTTTTCGTCCCTCGGTTTTGTTCATAGGGGCTACTATTGCTATAAACTTCAATTGTGCGGATTGAGATCGACGCTCTTTGGTGAATTTGAATGGCTGGGATTTGCTGTGGAGTAGTTGGAGAAGGAGAAACGCCGGCTCCGATCGAGCCGAGCTCAAGAACTTCAAGGCGCCGGAGAATGGATATCCTTCCCTTGAAGCTGATCGCCGATGCGGCCGTACAACCGGCGACTCTGGAGAACGGAAGGAAACGCCAGAAGCTCAACTACTGTCCTCCGTCATCGCCGCCGCGCGAGTGCGAGACCAGAGTGGAAAATTGCGTGTCCAGCGAAGAGGAAGCGAAAGAATCGAATCCGAAGAATGATATGTTGCATTCGAATGGAGCAGTGGATTCGTGTGAGAGTTCCAAGTCCGCGGAGGCAAGGGGTGAGTGCCCTAAGTTCGGCGTAACCTCTGTTTGTGGAAGGAGAAGAGACATGGAAGATGCCGTGTCGGTTCACCCTTCGTTCTGCCACCAAAAGAATGGGATTTCAGACGGATTCCATTTTTTCGGCGTGTTCGATGGCCATGGTTGCTCTCATGTAAGTGCACACATCCTTTGCCTCTCTTCCTTTCTCTCAGTGAACTGTTTGATTTAGGCTCTGACGAAGTCCAATTCTCTTTCCTTTTTTTTTTTTTTTTTATTCTCTCTTTAGGTTGCTATGAAGTGTCGGGATCTGTTACATGAGATAGTGAAGGAGGAGGTTGACGGCGTAGGAGAGCCTGTGGAATGGAAGGGCACGATGGAGAGGAGCTTTGCGCAGATGGACAAGGAGGTCAGCCATATGAGTGGCCCTCTCAAGAGGAGCTCCTCGACCTGCAGGTGTGACATCCAGACTCAGCAGTGCGACACCGTTGGATCCACAGCCGTCGTCGCTGTCGTGACGCCGGAGAAGATCATCGTCTCTAACTGCGGCGATTCTCGCGCCGTTCTCTGCCGAAACGGCGTCGCTATTCCGCTCTCCTCCGATCATAAGGTGAGAAAATTCCTCGATAAACTACCAGATTCGTTTGCGTTGATTTTGAAAATTTTCAAGATTTAGGGCCTATTTTTGTGAGATTTATTTCTTTTTTTTGTTCGAGATTTGAATTTCCGGGGACGTGATCTGCCCTGAGTTCACTGAACCGAAGCAGTTTATTGTTAGCGAGAGGTTTCGGCGCCCTCTCACGTGCCAATCACTTGGGTCGAAAGTGAGAGTGTTGGTTCCTCCACTACTCCTAGGTCTAGGCGTGAGACATGTGGCTCTTACTTTTTTATGTTCGCTTTCTAAAACTGAACTCCGTGGTTGCGTGTGTTCTACACGTTCCGGATTAACCCGCTTTTAACATGCGCCTTATTTTGTATATTTGCAGCCAGACCGACCCGACGAATTGGAACGGATCGAGGCCGCCGGAGGGCGCGTGATTTACTGGGATGGGGCCAGAGTCCTTGGAGTCCTGGCCATGTCTAGGGCAATAGGTAAGGGATGCGCACGACAAATAGTTTTTTTTTTTTTTTGGTTACTATTTATTTACCAGTATATTCCACTGGCGCATAATAGTAGAGTAACTAATTAGTCCTAATTTTCTCAGGTGACAATTATCTGAAACCATATGTGATTTCGGAACCGGAGGTGACGATTACGGATCGGATGGCGGAGGACGAGTGTCTGATCATAGCGAGCGATGGCCTCTGGGACGTGGTGTCCAACGACACCGCGTGCGGAGTGGCGCGCATGTGCCAGCGCTCGCGGAAACCGCCGTCACCACGTGGGTCCCCGCGTAGCGACTTGGCGAAAGCACCTCCCGTCGCCTCAAAGAGCTCGGACAAGGCGTGCTCCGATGCGTCTGTGTTATTGACAAAACTGGCCTTGGCTCGGCATAGTACGGACAATATCAGTGTTGTGGTGGTGGATTTGAGAAGAAATCATCACCAATAGTCTTTTATAGGAACAGAAGAGTTACTCTTGGTCAAAGAAATCAAAAATTATGATAGTAGAGCATCCTGTTGGTAATTGTAAAATTTTTAGGGTGATCTTTTAATCCGAAATCGAGGGAAAAAAATAGAAACAAGAAACAAGATTTATTTGTTTCTGATATATATATTATTTCTTTTATTTTCTTTTTGGTTTTTGGATTGTGGGGAGATATTTACATGGCTGCAAAATTAGCAGCAAATTGGAGATGCAATCGTAAATGGGTGAGCTTTGAATTGTGAATGATGAACAGCAAAAACAACTTTTTAGTCCATAATCGGATTCGCTTGACGATTGGGAAGATTGTTTTCTCTTTATTTATTTGTTTAATTTATTTTGACTTCGTCTCTGTGGCGTGCTCTGTTTTTAACCAAATTTGGACCATCGATAGGTTCATCCGTTCATGCTTGTACAATCATGAATAAGGATAATGGGATTTTTGCAAGTGTCCCCAATATTAACGTTTTTAAAAATTATTATTAGATTAAAATTAAATAATAATTTATTATAAATTTAGTAATAATTTTAAAAATAACATTAATTTTGAGAAATACAAAAGACAAATGCTTGGAACGGGCTAGATGGAGCATACTATTCCTATAATGGGGAGCGAAACAATTTTGGGTGGTTCGCTCATCGAAGGTTGGTTAGACCATCATTAAGCTTATTACAAGAGTAATTGAACTACTTTAACCATTCCTGTAACCGTGGGATGGTTTGTCACACTCTTTGTTGCTCATGCTATTCAATACTCGGAACTCACCCAAGATTGGCGCATCTCTTTTACTATTGCTCTCATCATCTTCATCATTTCTACTTTCTCTTCTCAAAAAGCTCGGAAAAGCTCGGAATATTAATCGAAGTGTAAACTTTTGTGCTTATAATGCGACGTATTAGATCGCAAATAAACTTTCTCTAGCTGCATTCCGAGGTCTCTCTCTCTCCCCTTGTTCTCTTCTATCCTTATATGTTGCGGGAAAAATCACCCCTATTCTTATTTTTTCTCTTTTTGTTGTAGCCGGAGTTATTAAAAAAATAATAATAATTAATAGTCACTCATTTAATTTTTTTTTTTTGGTTTTTTTAATATAAAATAGTTAATTTACCATAACAATCTAAATTGAAGAGGAATTGTCGATTCCTACAATTCTCTATATTTTTTTCTTAAAAAAAAAAAAAAAAAACTTCAATTCCCATTCTATGGTCGTGACCAAAAGCTTTGAATTCGTTCGTAGTCCGTGGTACTTGAAACCATTGGAGCTGGATAATAGACATCAATGCCCATTGGTACCTCAATTGGGATCGTCGTGGATGGATAAAGGCCAGCTGCCCCATTCATAATTCACCCCATAAATGGATAGACATTTTGGGCGATAGGGTTCCACCATTTTGTTCGAATTCCTCGACAACTCATAGGGGCCTTCCCAACACATATAATCAGCGCCTGACACGTAGCATTTGGTCTCGGCTGTGGCGTCGATATCAATTTGCTGGAATAGATTTTGTTTGATTTGATGTTGACTCTACTGCGCTGTCGTGGACCTACTCTTGGGAATACCGAATAACCCTCTTTTCCTTTTTCTCTCTCTTTTTTTTTTTTTTTTCTTTTTTTTTTTCCCCTTTTTATTTACTCATTTGTTTTTTTTTATTTTTTAATTTCTAAAATCAACCTAAATGATGAACGACTTCTCTAGTTGTGGTTCAATCAATTTGGCCCAACAGATTTCTGGTCCTTATTTGGTGCAAGAGTCCGGCCCAAATTAGTTAGCCTTCTTCTCATTATATATATATATATATAAAAGAATGAACAAAACTATTGATGAACTTGCTTAAGCTCGGCTTGGTTAAACTCAACTCGATTATTAAATGGGTCATTCATAAACACAAAATTATGTTTGATTATTAAATGATACATACATGCATAAAACTCAACTCAACAATGTTTGTGAACAAGCTTATATAAGGTTCGACTTACTTGTTAGCTTGACTTATATGTATATAAGTTGTTACGTTCTTACGTAACACGGGATGAGAACTAACATGAATGATAGATATGGTAGGATTTTTGAGCGATTCTGGACCTCCTATGAGTAATTGGAGTTGCTCTCAACTCTTGCAAACACAAAATCTTAATAATTTACTTTATTGATTTTTATTCCATAGCAATGTAGTACTTAAATAACAAAATACAATAAAAGAGTCACATGAGAACACACTTCAATTTTGGACTATAACTCAACTCATGTAATTAAATTTATTCCTAGTAACACTTTTTTTTTTTTTGACATGCCTGCACAAGAAGGGGAAAGGGATTCGAACTAGTGACATCCGCTTCATTAAACATGGTTTCAACCGATTGATCTACTATTGATAACAAACAACTAATAAATTGAACAATTATTAAAAACAATAAAACACTAATGTACCAAATAACCTTACAAATAATACTTCTGATAACCCGCTACCTAATAATAACTGTACACAACATAAGCATATAAATAAACGTTATAATGTTATGTTACAAGTATATTCGATCATTTATGTAAATGTTTTAAGAATATGCTATAATGCCATATGTTATAATTTATAAGGATGTTACTAAATTTATGTTATGTGTTATGTGTTATATATTATATATTATAATATAAGTATATGTTGTAATGTCTTCAAAATGTAGTTCAATTGACTGTGATTACGTCTAATGAAGCGGAGGTCACTAATTCGAATCCCCTTCCCCCCTCTTGTGTGGACGTGTAAAAAAGAAGAAGTATATGTTATAATGCTATACGTTATACTTTATTTAAGTATATTAAATAATTTGAGGACCAATAGATGAAACATATACCTTATGAAGCGGATGTCACTAGTTCAAATCCTCAATTTCCCTTAAAATTATTATATTTAATAATGAACAAAGAATACATTTTATAATTATTTTGTAGGTAACCCATCTTTTAGTTGCACCATATTATTTCATGTGTAATGACTATTGGCTAACAGACATATTTAATGAAAATTTTCAAAACATTGGAGTGGCCATGGCCTACCCCCATCCACACATGAGTTCGTCTTTCCTCATTGTCAATGTATCTCCAAACTACTATTTGTGTCAACGCCCCCTTTAAACTTTTTAAAAAATGTTAATGTCTATTTAAAAGCCAACAACATCTCTTATTAAACCGTTTATTTTAAATAAAATAGTCAAAATCTCAAAAGCACATAAGAAAGAGAAAGCAAATCAAGGTGGCTTGCAGTGCGAGGGGTGGTTATTAACTTGGTGTGGTGGCGATAAGATGATTCGGCCACCCCAACAACTGCATGTGAGTATGGTAATTCGCATTTGCGTGTCGGAACATAAGTAGAAGACCATACAAATCAACTTCGATACAACTACTTTAATTAAATGGGTTAGACTCATCAACTATGACAGGCTAATTTTATGTTGAGATCATGTCAGATTTGCGAATTATGTAAAAAATTGTTAGCTCTACTATTTTGTCGCGTGTTGAGTTCATGTCATATCAAAACATAAATATAAGACTATATATATAAATTATAGTCTGATTCATTTAATTAAACTAGCCGAACCGCTTAACTCTATCATACTAATTTTAAAAGTTGGACTCTATCGACTTTACAAATCAGATCGAAAATTATAAACCCTTTCTTTCTCCTTTTTATATACTAGCGGAATTTAAACCGTTGATCTAAACGTAGGACCTTGATAATATCTATTGCTTGCAGTTATTGCACCGTATCTCAATTCCTATTGATGAAACATTTAACACCCCTCCAAATTTCCAACATCATTTGGAAATCGATCGATCAGAATCAGAGTCAATGCCGAAGACCAAAAAAGCTCTCCTGCCCACTGTAACTCTGTAAGTTTCTAGGAATGAGACCCACGTTTATATAGCCTTCTTTTCCCTATTTTACCCCCCCCACCCCTTCCCACCCNAAAAAAAAAAAAAAACAGTTTGTAGGATTGAGGAAGAATCCAGTCCCATGACAATCACCCAAAAAAGATTCATGCTTGTGTCTCAATCCCAACTCTTCTTTTCCCCCTTTTTTCTGCTTTCCAAACTTTCCGTACCTCGTCAAAGGTGACAAAAGAAGCAGAGAAAACCCCATCCGCAAAGCAAAGTCCACTACTATACACTATAAACCACTCCATTGTGGTATACTCTCTATACGTACGTAAATAGTATTACTGTTGGAAAGTTCTCTACTTGGTTAGCCTTGATAAAAGGCAGTGTGAGAGGGTGACTTGCTTGACTTCGAACCCTAGAGAAAGTGGATGAAAAGGGTTATGCTTCCGGTAATGTGTTTTGGGTTGCTGGTAATTCTGATTTGTGTTCCTAACTCTAGTGTTTAGAAGAATCTCAGAAATTATATATGTATTTGTTATCAGTTTGTTGACTATAGATATAATTAATCAAAATTTTGATTTGGGTTTCCTTTAAAAGTTAATTTAAATTATTTGTTTACGGGTTTCTGATTAGTGGGTTCTGTTGATCAATCGAGAATAAGGAAGTGAGGGTGTTTATGTGAAATTCTTGATAGTTCTTTTGTCTTTATTACGGAAACTTCATTATATATGTTTTCTTCGTAAGGCTTGGTTAGCTCATTGACTCGTATGGTTTGATGCCCAAGCTTTAGTGGAACGTTATGTTTCATTCAATAAATCTTTACTTGTATATGTAAGATTGTGTTGGATGGTGTGAACTTTGTTGTAGTGGCTACATGATGTAAGGTTTACATCTTAACATTGTGAACAATACTTCAAAACTCAGGTTATGATCGGGTGAACTACAGGGCTTTGAGGGTTTGATTTGTGGAGTTCTTTCCTATTTGAATAAGGTATTAGGTTTTTTAGGTGGGACTTAATGCGTTCTACCATGTGTTGTGGCTGATTTTATCAGTATTTAATGCCATTGCTACACTTGAGTTTTGACACATTCAACTGCATTTCTAATGTTATCCAGAAATAAAAAATGAGTAACTATAGTACACTGGAGCATGTTCTCGAGGAAATACTTCAAGTAGTCAAACCCCTGCAGGAGGATTTGCAGACACGGACTCGTGTTATTGATGAACTACGAAGAGTCATCGGATCTGTGGAAAGTTTAAGAGGTGATTTGTGCTGCTTTTTCATGGTTCTATTAGAAACATTGTTGCTTATGTTGTTTGAAGTTGATAATTTGTGCTTCAAAAATACTTAGAAGCAGTAAAACTTCCATGATTTGCGTTTAAAGGTATGAATATATAATTTGATCAACTTGGACGGATAATGTTAAAAAAAGGGAAAGAAATTTATCTTAGGAAATCCTGAAACTGGTCTACTTCCATTTTCATAATATGGAAGAACAGATAGTTGACTGCTAAAACAATGGTTCCCATTCCATGTGCTATTAGGTGGTGTATAAGGTGTGCTACTGGTTGCCATTAATTGATCAACAATACTCTAAATTGTAATTAGTAACAAAGCCAGCCAAATTATTATGGCTGCTGTTCTGATCCCTTTTTGGGTTGGGTGCTATGTGAAGAGGCTCTGGTGGGGGGGGGGGGGGGGTGTTGATCAATGGTTTTGTTTTAAGACGTTGAAATGTTGTGGTTATGAATCCACTAATGTTGTCATCGGCATATACCCTTTGACACATTTGTTTGATCCTCATCTGGATCTTAGAAGCATGAAGAGTGTGAGCTGGCATGGGAGTTGTGCAGTTGGGAGTGTTCAATTCGAGGTTCTCTTTTTTGAGCATCATTGTCATGGGCATGTACCTTTTGACACATTTGTTCGATCCTCGTTTGGACCTTTTTTTTTTTGATTGGCACCGGGTGTCCGGGGCTTCGCTCCGACTAATCCCGGGAGTGCACAGGCCCTCGGCAAGGAGTTTCCCGCAAGTGCACCTCGGTTAAATCAAGTGGCGAACCCCCAGCCCGATGGCCCTAAGGAGCAGTTTGCACTCATGAGGTGTTGAACCTTGGACCTTGAAGGAAACAATTCAAACAAACCCTCATCTGGATCTTAGAAGCATGAAAAGTGTGAGCTGGCATGGGAGTTGTGCAGTTGGGAGTGTTCAATTTGAGGTTCTCTTTTTTGAGCACCATTGATTAGTTTCTGTGCATAGAATAATTAGATGAATTTTTTTCTCTTAGTTGGAAAATTGAGCAACTTCTTCTGTTTCTCAGAACTTCTTATGCTAAAATGCATATGTTGAATGCCCTTTTGCTTCACGACCTATATTTATTTACTCGTCATAAATGAATTTAGTTGTTATTGGATCTAACTTGTCTCAAGTCATTGTAAGGTTCTGTCTTGATGGCATGATTTTTTCCTGAAGGAACTCCCCTCCCCCAAGTTAGGGGATCCATCTTTTCTGACTTTGATGGGGTGGCTAGGCTGGTCATTGTAGTTTGGTTCCCCCAGAAAAAAAGATAGGAATATTTATTCCACAAAGACTGAAAATTTATGAGTTCTTTATTGTTCTAGTACCATGCAAACCTTCATATCTTCACTGTTTTTTCTTCTGTGTCTCATCTCCTCTGGTAGAAAGAGACAATTAACCTAAAATAAAGATACACCCCATTAAGTGAACTTTTCATTTTTTTTTCCCTGCATTTATTTGCTGAGTCATCATGAATTTTATGTCTTATTCCCATGAGGCATAATGGGTTGCCATTTTGTAAAGAGTTTTATGGTTAACAACATAGTTTCATGATTTGGCGCAAACAGGTGCACGAGTGGAGCCGTTTGGTTCATTTGCGTCTGATCTGTTCACAAGATGGGCTGATTTGGATATATCTATTGACTTACTCAACAGTTCATGCATTTCATCAGCTGGAAAAAGGCGTAAACAACGTTTACTAGTAGAAATACAAAGGGCTTTGATAAATATGGGTAAATTACTTTTGGTTCAAGCATTTTGTTTTTTCCTCTCTCTCTTGAATGCTTGTTTTTCTATCTTGCCTCATTACTGACAATCTCCCCCGCACATATTAAATTCAATTGTTGCATTATTGTAATTGCTTGTCTCTAATACATGTCTTGAAACACATGTTCTCTCACTCAAGGCATTTTATGACAATGGGTAGAAAGCATATATGAAGCCTTGGACTTGTCATAAAAAGAAAATGTGTGAAGTCATGAACTGTAATTTATATGAACTGAAAAGTAGAGAACTTCAGTCATTGTACCAATCTTCACCTGTTACAATTTTTTTTTCTCCTGAATTTTGCAAACTTTATTTAGCGGGCAGGCCACTTGTGAAAGTTCAATGTCTTATGTAGTTTTTGATTATGCTGTACAGAAGACGATCATGGCCATTTTTTCCAGCTTGTAATAGAAAATTTGTAAGATTCTATAAGTGGCTTTTATACCTAACATCAAAAAGCGTCATCTCATTTTATTCTTCATTGCATCTGTAAAGAGTAAACTAATTGCCTTTATATGATCAATGTTGGGGAATTGGGACTTAAAAATTGATGTTTATTACTCTCTCTTTTTTTAATTAATTAATTAATTATTATTATTTTTATTCTTATTATTTTTTTTTATCATTTTGGTTTTTGTTCCTCATCAATGTGTTTATGTTTTTTACTGAATCGATCTTAAAAAAAGAAGAAGCTTTTGAAACCTTTGAAGGCATTATCGGGTCATGTAATCTATCTTCATTTTATAACATTGTTGATTTGCAGGTGTATGGCGCAGGTTCCAATATATCCCCAATGCAAGAGTTCCAATTCTAAAATTTGAGAGTAGCCTCCAGGGGATCTCTTGTGATGTATCAATTGATAACCTGCAGGGCCAAATTAAATCCAAACTCTTGCTTTGGATCAGTGCGATAGATACACGCTTTCGCGATATGGTTTTACTGGTACATTCTTGTAGCAAACTGATACTCGTTGTTGTGGGAGAAGTGCTAGAATTTTGATGCATTTTTTTCTAGCTTTTATAGGTCAAGGAGTGGGCAAAAGCACATGATATAAATAATCCAAAAACTGGGACTTTCAACTCATACTCTCTCAGTTTGCTTGTGATCTTCCATTTTCAGGTAATCTTTAGTCGTTATTTCTGTTGTAGTTAAAAAAAGTGGTTAAACTAGGAGGAGATTTCCTTGATGTTCAATGGACTTCGTCCAAAATGGTTGCTTTGGACCTGGTTTACTGAATTTTATAAAAAAATTAGCTACTTCTATGATTTTTATGTTGTTGCATCAGTCTCTTTCTGTTTATTTGATTTAAATATCTTGTCATGTTTCAAGACAACAGGATATAATATTCTTATAACTTACATATTTTGATTTATGTATATATCTTCTTGACTTGGCCTGTCTTCCTGTCTTTGCTTCCGTGCATGTTGAAATTTACTGACTCAGTTCTAACAAGTGATGGAGGATTTAATTTTTCTTTTCTACTGTTTCTTTCAGACATGTGTGCCTGCAATTTTACCACCTCTTAGAGATATATACGCAGGAAATATTGTTGGTGATCTTCAAGGTACTTTTCATCTTTAATCTTACATCCCTTTCTCTTTGGATTCTTCCTTAGACTGGTGGAGACATAAGCTGAGTTGTACTTTTTCTGTGAAAATCGTAACTTGTGTCCTATTTATATGCTGTTGAATTTTTATTTTTAAAATTGGTGCTTTAGAGGCCAAATGCCTAACTAAAAAAAAAACAAAAGAATTGATTTAAGACGTCATCTGTTGGTCTCACACCTATGAAAGCAGTATCTTAACAGTTTAATCAGGTTTTAAGGAACATATTGCTGTGTCCAGGCTTCATATGCTCTTGTTCTTTCTCTCTATGTTTTAGGTTTGGTGTTTCTAAATGTTATACTGCCAAATTATATTTTGTGCTATCGTCAGAAAGGTCACGGAACTGGGATTCTTGTTTCCTCTTCTCTTATCAAAGACTTGAATGGATTGGTGGAGTACTGGGGTGATTGAGGCATAGATATTAGGCCTAAAGTTAGTATTCTTGAAAGAGAGGTAGATGGTAATTTAAAGGTGCAGTTTACTTTTTTTTTGATAAGTAATAAGGAGTTTTATTGAAAAAGGAAAAAGAGAAGAAAGAACTGTACAAGAAGAACCCAAAGCACACCCACAAAAAGAACCCCACAACACAAACCCACCCAAGAACCCTCAAAAGCACCCGAAAAAACCTCACAAACCCAAACAGATCACTACATCATAGTGATCTTGCCCCTCCTTGTCCGGGATGGCCCACGAGCAATACCATAATTAATAGAGCTTTCTAAATTTGACAACTCCCTCTTGCCCTTAAACCTAGGTTGCTCTACCAATTTTTCACCTAGAAATTCTCAATCTGCTCAAAGTGAAACGCCAAAATAGATTCCCCTTCCTCAGCGGATAGCACCCCATCAAGCACACCTTTATTCACCCAGAGAAAACTCTCTTCGATATGCTTCAAAACCACCTTAGTTGTATCATTGACCTTTAATTCTTTCCTCAGGCACTCAATCGACCCTAATTGGGTATCGGCCAACTCAACAGAAGTGTTGTCAATAATGGTGTCAAAAGTGCAAAAATCCAAAGGAGAGGCCCCTACAGTACACTTCTCAGGATCCGGATCCAGAACCAAATCCAAATGCCCATCCTCAGACTCCGTCGGACCCACGCTCACCATCTCAGGGGCAGCAAGCGCCTCGGAGATGCCACCGGAGGCCAAAGCAGAAGATGAGGCTGAAGGAGTAGTAATCGACCCTAAAAAACCTCTCTGCAGCATGC
This sequence comes from Carpinus fangiana, assembly GCA_006937295.1. Classification (NCBI taxonomy): domain Eukaryota; kingdom Viridiplantae; phylum Streptophyta; class Magnoliopsida; order Fagales; family Betulaceae; genus Carpinus; species Carpinus fangiana. The sequence goes on along the minus strand of CM017321.1, from coordinate 16,471,423 downwards.
CCTTCACCGGGAAAGAGTGACGAACGGCCTTATCAGGATTCTGCTCCACCGCCAGCGAGACAGAACCCACTGCAACCACCACCGAAACAAAACCCGTGGCCCTCGACAGGCCTTCATCCAGTGGCTTCAATAGGCGAAACCCCCAGCACCCATCACAGGCGAAATCTGGTCCTACAGGGGAGGAGAAACGAACCCAGAAACATACCCAGAAGGAGGAAAACCAGACCCATAAACAGAAACAGGACCGGAACTAGGGTCAAAACCGGAAATAGGATCCAAATGGGAAAGATCCGGCCCGGAAAACTGAACCGACCCGGAATCCAATTCCGACCCTTTAGCCGGCCCGACATCGCAAGCTTTCACCAGCTTGAGCTTGGACTTCACCCAGAATCCCTTGGGCTTCACAGCAGCCCAAACCCACTTCACAAAAATCCTCTAGAAGCTTAAAAACCCTAACTTCTTCGTCTTCCTCACGTTGCTGCCGCCAAGGGACAAACTAGGCGTCTTCTTCGACTTCGTCGGCCTAGGAGCCTACCTTTCCAACTCGAAGCAATTCACCGCCATTCTCTTGGCTTCGACGTCTCTTCATGACTTCATCTGAATCAAGTCCAGCACACGCACTTGGTGGACAGCAACCTCGCCCACCACCGCATGTGATGTGGAGCACCCAATAACAAAACCGGATTCGGAAGGGGGCATGACTGTGGCTTCAAAAAAAGCCTTCACTTTGCTCTGTTCCCCAGCGAATCTGCCCCATCCCCGTCCTTCGCGGCCTTTAGGCAGCACGATAACGTTCCTCCTGTCGTCCACCGCTTGAGTTGTGACCACCAAAAATTGACCATTCCTGTTACCTCCCCTCCTGACAGTGAGAGCCTTCGATTCCACCCAGATGGATTTGAAGAAATCCTCTGAACCAGAAGACCTCAGCAGCTCTTCCAATATTTCTAGCAACCAATCCACCCCTCTGGGACCCAAAAAGACAGACCCTAAAAAACCTCTTCTCCTTTCCTCCACAAAGAGCTTCGGTTTAACTTCCTCGACCGAAAAAGAGAAGACTTTGGCCTCCACAAAGAAGCGAGGCTCCATCGTGAAGGCCTGCCCAAAAAAACCTAACTTTATCCAAGAGGTGTAGTAGAGAGGGAAAGCAGTGATATCCTTCTCCGGAGTGAGATAGGCAGGAGCGAGGGAGGAAGAGGTAGAGGGTATCATTCTTACATCGTTACCAGAGACAGCGAGATCTAGGAAATTTTTTGAAAAAATTTGAAAAAAACTGAGAGAGAACGGAGCGTTTTTTGTTCTCAAAGAACTTTTACTATGTTGAAGATACAGTTTACTTAGAATAGGTGCCATCAAGCATCTCTTGTTATAGTAGAGATATCTAACTTATCTTAATCATCAGTTAGGTATATTGAAGCAGAAATCTAGTCTTCAGTTTATTTGAATTTTTAGTTAATTTTATGTTCTTCAGTTACAGTTGTAGTCTTAAAGATTGTTAAGCATATGATCCATCGTGTGACAGTTGTTGGGAGTACAAATGGCATCATCTCATGAGGAATTAGGAAGAATAAATTAGAGCAAATATTGGTGGTATAATAAAAATATGGTCTTAAGAAATTTAGTCGTAATTTTAATATAATGACTTTTCAATTAGCAGTTTCTTTTGTCCTTTTTTTTGGTGCCTTATCAACAAAGACTGAGAAATGCTGTACATTCTCAGTTGTGGCTCGAAATTTGAGGAACAATTACTGGTATTTTTTAGTGTTCATGCTGATTTTGTTCCAAAATGTCTGCTGAAATCGAAGCTTGCAGGAAAAATATAATTTAATAACAAATTAGTGTGGTCCTGGAATTAAAAGTTCTGAAATTTCTGGATGAAGGCTTAAACTGATACATAATGCATTCATGTTATGGTGTGAGGTGTTAAATACTGCAATGTACCGAAAGAGAATTGATAGAGGTTGGAACATTCATAGTGAAATGAGCCATGTATAAAATTCAGACGTAGTAGGGAGAACAAAAATATTGGTGAAGTTAATATAAAGGAAGGTATGAATATCTATTGGCTTATATTTCTAAACAGGAGAATGTGGTTCAAGGGCACATTCAGTTGAAGTTACATGATTGAGATAAACATTATATCGCTGGTTCACAATCTCAATTGATTAGCAATCATTCATTTGTTCTTCAAGAATATAACGTGTCCGTAGCGTGGATAAAAGTCAAATTAACTGATGATCGGCATATGTCAACGATGGATTTGAACAATGGTGTTGGAGATAAGTCACCTGCCTAACACAACAAGGAATTTAAAAGTGGAGGGAAAAATATGAATTAATGCCGTTGGCTTGCTTCCTTGCTCTTTTGGAGTTGATAGAAGTTGCAGTGACATAGCAATAGTTTATTCTTCCCTTATTAAAACAGGAAGATTGATGTGCAGGATAGATGGATTATTTGAGTTCATTATAGATTCTATTAAACATGATTTCTTCTTCATTTGCAAAGCATAGTCATAAACGTCAAAAAAAACACAAATTAACTACTTAAGAAGACAGATTCATGGGACCTTTCTTTCAACATGCTTCATGCAGGTGTGAGGACTAGTGCAGAGAGACATATCGCACAAACATGTGCTGCGAACATAACAAGATTCAGGCAACAGAAATTCAGACCAGTTAATCATAGTTCTTTGCCCGAGCTTTTCATTTCATTCCTTGAAAAGGTGATCGTTTTCATCATGATTTTCTATCTTTAATAGATAATGAAGACTCCTGGTATTAACTCAATATATCTGGATTATATATTCATATATTTTTTTTCAATCACATGAAAATGTTTTATTGTGTACTGGAGATTTATATTAGTTGGTAAATGCCCTTTTCTATAATAGGTTCACAAAGTTTTCCTAGCATCTTCCCCTTATCTTTGGAATAAGATGCCTGCTAGGTCAATATACTTGTTCTCTAATGGTATTGAACAGGGCCCTTTGTATGTTTTGCAGTTTTCTAACATAAGTTTGAGAGCCTCAGAGCTAGGAATTTCTCCCTATACGGGACAATGGGAGTACACAAGGATGAGATTGTTGCCCAAAACTTATGCATTATTTGTAACTCTCTCTCTCTCTCTCTGTGTTTCTCATATAACGCATACACACACAAAAACACTTTATTTTGTCGTAGTGATAACAATTATTACTGCTGCTTATTGGCTTTGCTGATGGCTGGTTAGATTGAGGATCCTTTTGAGCAGCAAGAAAATTCCGCTAGGGCTGTTAGCATGAGTAATTTGACAAAGATATCTGAAGCATTCCAGATGACCCGCCGTAGGCTTATTTCAGCCAATCAGAATCAGGTTGCTCTCCTTGCCGCACTAGTCCGACCACAAGTATCACAATATATTCCCAGAGCACTGGCTCGGACCCCAACTGACAATGGTGGGCACTACCAACACCGCTACCAGCACCACCCAACTCGTCCGCAGGTGCAGAGGATTCCACTCTCAACAACTACACGGCAATTTCAGAACTCGAGGTTGGACAGCCGGTCCAGCGGTTCAACTCTGCAAAATCACAATCAAGGCCAGCACATGTGGAGAGCGAGATCAGATGGATAGGTGTCATCAGTTTTCGCTTTAACCAAACAGCTTTTTACTGCATAAGCTTGTTGTTTCTTGTGAAAAGTTATATTAATCTCCAATGTGCTTTACTGCGTACAATTGTTGGACATTATTTGCTGGCCTCCTGCCAAATCAATCGAGAAGCAATTCTCTTATGATTTACTAGAAGGTTTCTTTCTTAAAAAAATCAAGGTTGCATCCGATGCTGTTAAATCTTAAATCTCCGCTTGTTTAAATGCCAAGGTTGTTAGGGAGTCGATAAGTCCTAAAAGTAGCATGGTTTCATCTTATACACGTATTAGTTGTTAGACCAATTGTAGCCTGTAAAAAATGAAAGGGCACACGTGTAGAATGGAGGAGATGCTCAAAACCTTGATCAAATTTGTGCTCTCTTAGAGGCTAGGTTATTCTTTAAACAACACTAATTGATGTTCTCCAATTTCTATCAATACAACTTCATTTTTCATTTCAATTCAACCAATCATCATTCATAATTTCTATAATCATTAATCATTCAGAAAATTACAATTAAAATATTTCCATTATTAATAGGAGTGCAATCTACACGTGTGCCCTTCTATACTATTATTCCTTTCAGCCCATTTACAACACATACAACTCGATCACAAAATGGACACCTACTAAAAGACCCACCACAACATGATCCCACACAATTACAAAGATATCCAGTTCATGAACTTTTCACACTTTCAGAGGATCGGAAAGATTATAACAATGGTAGTAATGAAAAAAGTTGGAAATGAAACAAAGTCAGATATTAGAACCTGTGTACACAATAATCAACAAATTGAACATAAATAAATGAACAGTAGAAGGTTTGCGTGAATCCCTTTTACCAGGGTGAACAATATAACGAATGTTGTAGCTAAGAAAACTTATATGTACCATGACATGGTGTTTTACAGGTAAGCTGCATGCCGCGCTGCAGTTAATTGGGGCCAATATTTAGTACTATAAGTCGAAGTGCCTGCCAAGATATTGCTTCCAGCATCTGTGCCCGACACATGGTTTGTCTAATAAATCACAATGTGATCTGAGTGTACCTGATGTGAATAATAATCTTCTTTCCAATGCTTCTAAGATCATCATGTTAGAGAAACAATAACTCGGTTGCCTATCCTCCTGTCAGAGGGATCAGCAGGAAAAGAAACAACAAGGTTTGTGATCTACACCAGTTCAACCACGCAAGAGGTGTTTATCAGCAGTAAAGATCCTATAATTTGCATAAGGACCCTCAGATGTATCTCGCACTGTGATTTGCCAGCCGATTGCCTTTCCAATCTCTTGAAGTTCATCCATGATGGAAAGAGCATCACGGATGTATACACGTCCACCAGGTCTCAGTATCCGATCCATCTCAAGCATGATTGAAGAGAGATTGCATCTGATACAAGGACATACAACAAATTAAGAAAAACCACTACCTTACCCCCAAGGAATCCCCTGATCAAGGTTTATATAAACCCACAAATCCAACATAATTTTGCATTTCCCATTTTATCACTTAAATTTAAATATTTACGTAAAATCATTTTTCCAGCAATAATATAGATCCTCCGGATTAGGTCTTTAGTGATGTTGAGTTGTTGCTTATACTCAAGAACTACTGAAATTCTTAGCCAGGCACAACAACCTGCAAACCCTACATGCCACTGTACTTCCTGGTCAGTTTTCTCCATGGAACAAAATAAAAGGCAAATGAAAAGCCAAAAGCATGTACCAACAGAAATATGAAAATCATCTAGCTGTGAAAAAAAAAAGAAAGAAAAAAAAGACGAGTCAGGCGTACCTTTTTTTCTCGATAGAGAAAAGGCCAGCTGCATGCAAAAAATCATAGGTTCTTGGGTATGTGTCAAATGGTTCACACCTGGATAATAATATGCAATAATATTTCAGCAACGGAAACTCAGTTCAAGCAACAGTAACACATTTGTGATATATATATATTTATATATCTGTGTGTCAGATATTCATAGTCTGATCAACTACAGTATCCATATATGCCCATTTTAGAGGTAAGTAGGATAGAAAACAGTTTTGAAGGTACCAATCATGCATAACTCCAATAAGTCCTCGGTCATATATAACTGGCAAGGTGTTGGGCCCGCTAACAGGAACAACATTCATAACCCAGGAGTCAAAATTTTGTTCCATTAATGCCGCCGCAAATCTGTCAAAGCCAATTTATAGACCATTAATGATGAGAAATGTGTTGCAAATATTCTAATGGAAGAGTAGGGCATGTGATAAAGACGATACCCTCCAAAGCCAGCTCTCATGTCCATTACATTTCTTAATTGAATCTTCTTCCAGTGTAAAGAGCGAACATAGCTTTCTATTATCTCATTCCAGTATTTTGATTCTGCCTTGAAGAGCTCCTTTCTTGAAGTATAGGCATCAATTTGTATGCTCTGAAGCCTATCGGGTGGAGTTTGCAAACGTGCAGGCCATGTGGTAACATTTACTCCATACCCATTCTCTGGAAGTCGAGTGATGCATGCCTTCAGATCAACATACCTGACACAATTATTGAAAGAATACTATAAATGACAACTAAATGACCTCGCAAGTCATAACAACAAGAAGCAATTTCACTGTAGATGCCTAAAAAGCTTTGTAAATCGTTACACCAAATTGTTCAAGGTATCAGCACATATATCTTAACTGTCTGGAGAAAAGAAATTAGAATATCATCAACATCTTTCAACCATCCCAGACTCTTACCACAGAAGAAAACCCAACGAATAACCTGCTCAGCTTTATGCAGGGTCAAGTGGAAAGATCTAAGAAGTTATTTGCAAAGCCAAACTCTAGTATCATGGTAGGGGGAAAATCCCTAGAAGAAAAGTGAACCAAAGCATGCTGAAGAACCAAAGGAAGGATGAAAGACAATGAGTGAAAGAATGACTGATCTCTTATTTTTAATCCAAAACCCTTGTAAATTAACCAGGCTGAGAAGTTTGTTTTAACAAAACATGGAACCATCCTGTCCACTCTTTATACATGAGAAAGCTCTAGAGCATCAGATAAGAGCCTCAAATATTTAATAAATACATCTTTGGTTTGATCAAATTATCAAATCAGGTGCAGAAAATTAGAAAGGAAGAATACCAAACGTTGTCAGGATCATCATCTTGATCACACAGTGGAGGTCTTGTTCCCGCCTCACGGTTTAAATAACAGCTGTTGTTAAAGGGTTTCTGCCATATTGCTACATATCCATCCTTTTTCACAAATTCCCAGCAGAGACGAGTTGTAAGATTAAGCATCTCTGAAAATTAGGCAAATAAATAAACAGCATGGTGATTAACACAGACAAACACCAACTCGAATAGATGTTCAGGTCAGAATTAATCAGAAACACCAGCAGGCTCTGTAAAACTAATTATGGCATCAAATAAGAAATAGGCATGTGACACACTTTAGCATCTTCTACAAACTTGTCTTCCAATATCCTAACTCTCTTAAGTGCTAGTATTAGAACTGACCACAACCACTTTCAAAAATGTTAAAATAAAGGAAAACTGTAGATAGTAATACCTTTCCACTGTTCTTCCAGGATTTCTTCATGCTTATAAACAGGCTGTGCCGCCCAAACAAAGTATCCTCCAGCGCGGAGCATCCTATTGACCTCAAGCAGTAATATTCCATCTTCATCACAAAGTAATGAATGGATAAGATTAAAAAAGAAAAAAGCAAACAAAATCAAAATATTTTAAGATATTCTGTGAGTGAGGAGGGATAAAACATCAAGATTTGAAAAGAACAGGACGTTCATGTGAATAGGCACCCTGTGCACATTTGCATTATAAGTTTGCCACCAGCAGTTTCACAAACTTTTAATAACTTGGAATCAATTAGTCCTTTTTACTTTTTTTTAATAAGTAATTAGTCATTTTTACTAGCAAGAATGAAAGGGAGCGACTGAGCATGAAAAATGGCAAAACATATTTATACACTCTAATGTTTGCTCAATTTTCCTTTTCCATAGCTACCAATAAACCCAAATAATGAGACACAAAAAGACATACCATCACGAGTCCAATTGATTCTACATCGTGAACAATGTATCATGTCAAAAGCTTGACTTGGATACAACAAGCGGTGAGTTGCAAACGCTGACACCATTGCCGGCACACCACGCTCAAGAGCAAATTGAATCTGGTTTTCATGAACATCTTTGGGAGCAACGGACATAGTGATGACATTCCGTGATAGCAAATAGGCACCGAAACTAGCTACACCACACCCAACATCTAAAACAACTCGGGTATGATGACCAAATGCAATTTCAGGGATCATCTACACATACAGATGAGAAATCGAAGATCAGAACAACAAGATACACTAACCAAGCTTATTCCTAAGTAAACTTTAACACGTAACAACCTTAGATATATGATCCAAGTACTCATTTGCCCCATGTATAAACTGTGTACCGCCACCCGGAAACTTAAACTTATCCTTCTCTCGGGTAATCCAGTTTTGTCCCCCTTTATCTTCAACTAGACGAGTATGAGGAACATTGTAGAACCACACCTACAAGGCAGCACCATATCTATTAACAAACTTCTTTTAAGTTGCTAGTAAATCAGCTAGTCAGCATGACAGCGACGAAACAATTGACAGCAAAACACCTTTCACAATAAAATTTCCAGTGTTTGCCTATTAAATTGAATCAGCATATATATCAAAGTAAATTGCCGAAAGGGTCACCATATTCTAGCAAATCCTCCACAAATTACGTCCAAAAGATTTTAATTTACAGATTTTCAGTATACAAAGTTTGAACTGAACCTAGCACGACCAATCATAACGGGCATACCTCGTCCTGGCTTTTCGGCCACGGAATCGGGGTCCGGTACTTACTCGGTGCCGGAACCAAGCAATTCAATCCCCGACCTTCCTCCGGACAATGCCGCTCGAAGTGCTCCCCTTTCGCCGTCGATTTCAGCCTCCGAATCGCCTCCTTGTTATCCAAACAAGGAATGTACTCGCCCATACTCTTTGGACATAGCTCAAACTTCGTAACCCTAACGCTAGACGACGAACCACCATCACCATCACTACCATCCGTCTTCGTCTCGTTCCTCCAATCCTCCACCAAACCCTCATCGAACTCCCCGACCTCGAATTCGTCAGACATCGTTCCATTTTCATCGACGATTCCGAACCGCCGCAATGGCGGAGGCGGACTCGGAGGTGGGAGCGCCAGGGCTAGGGTTTGGTTCTGATCGACGAGTGCGGAGAGGTTAAACGGCTTGTTGTGGTTGGGTGAGATCGCGACCGAAGGGGCTTGGCGAGTGGTAGCGAAGAAGACGAGCTGCGGGTAGCCATCGGACCAGTGCTTACCCAAGTAGAAGAACGTGGCCGCGACGACGAAGAAGGCTGAGATCTTGAGGATCACTGAGGTTTTGAGGAACTCCACATTTCCGATGGGCTTCATTTTCAAAAATTGAAAATATCAAAAGAGCCTGTGGATCTCACTTCTCAGATCTGTAATTCAAGAATCGCATTGGAGTGAGAGTGAGAGTGGAGATTTTGCGTTTGGGCTACAGTGATAAGTTCGTTAGGATTTGAATGATGACGAGAGATATTGGCACAGCCCACTGACTCTTGTGGGATCACCTATTTGTATTACGGCTGTTTGTTTGTCGGTGATGGCGATATTGGCGTTTCTCGACGTTGTGGGTTTATACACGTGGTGCAGTTCGGGATGGGAACAGGAAAGTTTAGTGATACCTGAAGGCTGAAGCTGGGCGGTACTCTTGACGGTGCCAATTGCAGTTACGGCTCTAAATTAGCGGGAAGTTACCATTCACTTATCCTTCCTAGCTGTTCGTTTTTGGAGTAATCCTAAGCATAAAGAGAGAGTACCTACTTTGTCATGGTGTAAATTAGTCATTTTGCAGCATTTAATCATTATATGATACATCATCAATTTTTAAAAAAAATACAAAAAATAAAAATGAGAACAATTACACCAAATTAGAGAAAAACAAAAAACAAAAAAACCCTAGTCGGTGAGACCCATGCCGTGGGTTTGGCCAGACCTGGCTGTGAACGCTTCAAACCCAGCCGGCCGTGACCCGCCTCTAGCTCCACCGGCCGTGACCCGCCTCAAGCCCCGCCAGTTGTGACCCGCCTTAAAACCTGTTTCTAATACCCTAAAACCCGTTTCTAATGTCTCAAAACCTGTTTTTTAATGTTCTAAAACCCGTTTGTAAAGCCCCAAAATCCGTTTCTAATGCTTCAAAACCCGTTTCTAATGCCTCAAATTTTTATTTTTTTTTTTAAATTCAAAACTAAAAACTAGAGGTGGAATGTTAACCCTTTAGAGATTTTATCATCCTAAAATCTAGTGTATTTTGGTCAAAGTTATTTTTGTATACTTTTTATGTTTTGTTTATGTGTCAGTTATTGATTGGAAGCTGCAAAAATTGGATTTAAATGCTCATCCTAATATAAGTTAAACTCAAACACAAATATCTCACAAGATATTGCTGGGAATGTATAATAATAATTTGATTTTTTCAATAACGGCTGTTGAGTAAGTTTAAAAATTACATTTTTATCTTATAATTCTTTTATAATGTTTGATCTAATAATTCAAATTAATCATTAGATTGGTCATTATTGTCTTAAAAAATTCGATAGTTGGTTGGAAGTATTACATTAAAAGTCTATTAGGAATTGTGTTTGATTAATATAGCTTTTAAGCAAAAAAAGCTTTTGGGTAAAAACTTTATTTTTAAGTTTTTGTCAAAAGTATTTGTTTTTTTTGCTATTTTTAGGTTTTTTGAATCCTTAAAAGTATTTTTAATTTTTTTACCAAACGATTACTTTTTTTTCAAACAAATTTTTGAGTCTTAAAAGCATTTTTAGGTCCATCAAACACAATCCTAAATATACCCTAAGATTATGTGATAATTGTCAGATAAAAATGTAATTTTTAGCATTACTTAAGTACTATTAAAACTTATCACATTGACTGGTATGTAGCATTATTTAATGATAAATGTATATTATTAATCAAATATCTAAGAATTTGAACGCGATCAAAGGGACGATATTTTTATTCTCTTATCTTTCGTGAGTTTTAAAATCATGGATAACTATTGAATTTAGATGAAGTAAAATTTTAAAAACAATTTAAGAAGATAATTTAAAAAACAATTTCAGAGTACATGTCCTTTGCCCACTTGAAGATAATTTAAAAAACAATTAAAAAAAACAGTTAGAACAAGCTCCAGTATGAATTATTAGCACTGTTGGGACTTAGGAAAGTTCTCCCACTTCTGCAGTGATCTATTTTTTTACTCTTCCAAATCTTCTCCTGGGCAGGCTTTTTCACCGTTCGTTAATATTTATTTTCAGCTCTTTCGGTTGATCTGTACGTATGGTCCGGTATGGAGGGAGAGCAGTTACTACTGAACAATATAGACGAAATAATAAAAGAATGTGTAATATTGTTGTTGAGAATATAAACAATAAAATAAAATAAAAAAGTGTTTTTGTTATTGAGAACGAATAAAATAAAATAATACTTTGCTACATCGATTGTCAAAAGTTATTAATTATTGTAATAAATAAAATGTATTATATATATAATGGATCATTTTTCGTCAATTTATTCTATTAATTTGGTACTTGTTCTTAAAACATATTATTCTTTTTAGTACCAATGAGTCCACATGTTAGCAAGTCAGCCCATAGTGCCAGTAAAATGAACATAAGGAAAGTAAGGAGGATTAATTGTTAGAGCATCACGTCAAACTATCCATTTCTAACATTTTTAAAAAATTTTAACAAAATTTACAAAAAGTCCCCCACATCACTCTCTATCAAATGTTTAAATATAAGTGAACCTTAGCCCATTAACTTATATTTTGGAGGTAGAGTTGTGTTCAATTATGTATATTAATGTGCTTTTGGTAAGAACTTCAAAACTGCTTTATCTCCCAACAAATGGTATCAGAGTCATGGTTATTTTCTTACGACGGGTGTCTAGATGCGTTGAGTTTAGAGTTGTGTCTCCATCAACAACTTTTGACGTGAAACACCCTTGGAAATGTAAAAAGACTCATAAGCTCACAAGTAATTGGGAGATTGTTGTGAGTACACTTGTGAATATTGTGTTCTACATTAAAAAAATATAAAAAAAAAATAGTGCTTAATATACTTAAGTAGACCTTAGCTTATTAGCTTAGACTTATGGGCTAGAGTTGTGTTCAATTATGTATATTAATGTTCTCTTGGTAAAAACTTCAAAACAGCTTTATCTCCCAACAACGTTTATCGGTTAATAAATTAAATGCATTCATCAATAAAATCTCTTAAATTAAAGATGCAATTAGACATAGAAAACAATTCTATGTAATGGAATAGAGATTGGTTAGGATTTTTTGTAAAAAATTATAGAGCCACAAATGGAACATGATCCTACTAATAAAAAATAATAATAAAATATTAGTTAACATTAAAAAAATAATAATAATAATAAAAGGGGATGGCCGAACCACCCCCGTTGGGCCTGGGGTAGCAACTCCAAATTGGTCAGTATGGGGTGGCATTGGCCACCCCAAGGGCCAAATGTTGTATTTATTCCTTTTGTGTGGACTAGCATAATCATTTGTTTAGTTGTAGGCCCATAATGAGATGAGCCAAATTTTGTGGATACATGAGAAAGCCTTTTACTCCCACCCTATATATAAATGAAGTCGGCCCATTAATCTTCATTAGGTCATTATGTGAAAATTATGGTTGAGAGTAATAATCTCTCTACACACACAAAATACAGTTTTCTTCTATATGTTTGTGGATCTATAGGAGACTTGAAAGGCAGATACTGAAAGTTTGTCTCGTGATTATTGGAGGTATGTGATTCTCATTCTTGGTCTATACATGCTATGGAGAAAGAACATATATATTATTGAAATATTCTAACAATTGGTATCAAAGCCTCTGTTTATTTTCTTCATGGCTATAATAAATCTCGTTTTAGGCTCATATATATATATATATATATATATGTAACAGTGCTGATGATGAATGCACTGTTAATGAGTTTAAAACTAGAAGAAAGAATGTAAAAGAGTGAAAAGAAAGAAGAAAAGAAGAATTCTTATTCAACAAGCAATTTCGAGGATTGCTTAACCTCCATGAACATTTCAAGGATGCTCCCCCTCCAAGTCCAAAATGAACTTACAACAATCAAAAGCTAACTAAACAAAGAATTAACTACTAGCTTTATACTCTACAATATCTCGCTCAACCAACTTACT
>CM017321.1:16309386-16455684 GCA_006937295.1 Carpinus fangiana | reverse complement strand
CAAGAATAGGGATCTTCCCCATTGAAGCAAGGAAACTCCAACCTCAAGCCTTTAGTGTAAAGTCCCTCACCAAAGTTTGATAACCCTCCTCTTGACTGCCTTCCCCATTGAGCTGGCTGACCACTAGGCTCACCAACATTCTCTTCATCCTGATGCATTGCACCCTTCTGTTTAGAGATAGCGTCTACCCTCTGGCTCATTTCATCCATTTCCTTCCTGAAACCACTCAAACCAGCAGCCAAGGATGCAATATTAATCTGCATTTCTCTCATCATCTCCATCATCTGAGATTCTTCTGCCATTGCAGACCTCGTTCTCATGAATAAAGGAAGAAAAGAAGAAAAAACTCAATGGATCAATGGGCTTTGATACCACTTGTAACAGTGCTGATGATGAATGCACTGTTAATGAGTTTAAAACTAGAAGAAAGAATGTAAAAGAGTGAAAAGAAAGAAGAAAAGAAGAATTCTTATTCAACAAGCAATTTCGAGGATTGCTTAACCTCCATGAACATTTCAAGGATGCTCCCCCTCCAAGTCCAAAATGAACTTACAACAATCAAAAGCTAACTAAACAAAGAATTAACTACTAGCTTTATACTCTACAATATCTCGCTCAACCAACTAACTCACTGTTAACAAACTAACAGCAATTAATTCTCATAACAGCAAGCAACTAACTACTAATAGCCTAACAGTCCAACTAACATAACTGTCAAATAGTTGCTGCCGCTCTTCCCTGCCTCTCTAATCAATTGCCAACTGTCTTTCATACCAGCTGCCACCTCATCTCTTTACTTACAGCCCTGCTGCAATATATTTGAAAAATATTGTGAACAAATGAGATTTGGTTTCGAGTGGAGGCGGTAATGGATCTAAATTTTTTGTCGCCACCATTGCTATGGGTAATCTAAGCGTACCGTTCAAAAAATCCTGATTTTTTGTGCCAAATACTTGTAAGTCACTTAATCTGCCACAATATTTTTGGGTAGGTTTTGTTTTCTATTATGAATCGCAGATTGTTTGCGTTTTGGGTGGTATGAGATTATTGGTGATAATGAATTTGCTAAATTTGGGTCCAAATTGATAATGGATTGTCGTAAATTTTATTAAAATAAAAAAAGGGTAAAGATGGACATATGAATATATGATAGAGAGCTATGTGTGAACTTCAATAGTGTGTGCATATGTGATAAAGTGATGAGACTTTTGCTTTGACATTAATTAAATAAATAAATTTGGGATTATTATTTTTTGTAAATCGTAACAACTATACCAAGGTCCATACGAATAATAACTTTGCCCTATCAGTAAATTATTATATGGTAGAATGCTTCGGACGATGAAGAAAATGGTTAGATACTTTGCACTTGGCTGCCCAGTCTTATCCTCCGATATTGAGTTATTTTAAGTCTTTGTATTTAATTATTTTGCTTTATCATGCATAAGAGTCCATTTTGTATTGTGGACAGAGCATAGAATTTGAAAAGAAATAATAATAATGTGTAAGAGTCTTTTGTGTACTATGGACTCTAGCATGAATTTAAGATAAAAATAATGTGCAAGAGCAATTGTGTACTGCTGACTCTAGCATGAATGTGCGATAAAAATAATGCGTAAGAGTTCATTATGTGTTAGAGACTCTAGCATGAAATTGAGATAAAAAATAATGTGTAAGAGTCAATTGTGTGCTGCTGACTCTAACATGAATGTGAGATAAAAATAGTGCGTAAGAGTTCATTATGTATTAGAGACCCTAGCATGAATTTGAAATAAAAATATGTGTAAGAGTAAAATGTGTATTTTGAACTCTAGAATGTGTGTAAGATAAAAATCTTATTATTTGGTGAATGAGGATATTTATGAGTGCATATTTCTGTTTTCACATGCATCATAAATTTATTATGACATCTTCAATCCTTGGTGATCCTGGCATGTCTCTCTTAGAAAGACACATATTGTGAAAATGTGATAATTTCCAAGTCTCAAGCAATCATATTGACGTTAACTGTGTGTAGCTTGATGTGCATTTAAGTATGTACATAAAATCATATGATTATTTTAGTGGTGTACTTAGAAAATACTTGAGTAACTGGAAAGCTGCAAAGAAAGTACTAAGGTACTCGTGGGGGTGCTAGGGACTTTGTGCTAACGTATCGGTAATCCGACATTCTTGATGTAGTTGGATATTGCGATGCCAATTATTTTGGTTGTCCAAGTTGTATATTTGTGATGGCAGGAAGAGCTATTTCGTGGAAAAGTGTCATACAAACACTTATAGCTTTCTCAACTATGGAGATATAATGTATAGCTTATTGTGAGGCTACAGGTCAAGATACATGATTGCAGAATTTCATCTCAGGGTTGGGTATTCCATATGCCATTGTGATGCCGTTAGAGATATTTTAAGTTAATTCTGCATAATTTTTTCTCTTTTAAAATATTATAAGTTCCTTGCGATACAAGCATATTGACATAAAATATTTGTTTGTTAGAGAGAAAGTTAACTGAATATTATGTTTGTGTAGTGCTCCCATTGAACATATGTTGGCGGGCCCACTGACCAAGGGTTTTGGCTCCTATAGTGTTTCAGGAGCATGCGACTCATATGAGGTTGTTAGAGTCTTTTGTTCTATTAAGTTAGTGGGAGTTATGTGCATTGTATAGGTCGTGAGTATTTTTTTGTGTTGCCATTTGCGTGCATTTGTGTTAACTATGGGATTGATGTTGTGATACGAGACATTGTGTGTGAGTCTCGGTGAGACATTGTGTATTAGTCTCAGTGGGCTTCATTTGAAAATATAGTGATAACTATTTGTATTATTTGTGTCTTACACTTGCATTCTATTTTCCTTGGTCACGTGATTGTAAATACTTGTTATATGTTATACATCCTATCGGTGTATTCTAACTTGTTATTTGCAAACATATTTTGATCAGGTTATGTGTTTAGAATGCTTATTTGTGTTTATCTTGTGGTTAAATGACTTATGCTGTCCAAGTGGGAGATTGTTGTATTTATTCCTTTTGTGTGGACTAGCATAATCATTTGTTTAGTTGTAGGCCCATAATGGGATGTGCCAAATTTTGTAGACACATGAGAAAACCCTTTACTCTCACCCTATATATATATGAAGTTGGCCCATTAAACTTCATTAGGTNTGTTATACATCCTATCGGTGTATTCTAACTTGTTATTTACAAACATATTTTGATCAGGTTATGTGTTTAGAATGCTTATTTGTATTTATCTTGTGGTTAAATGACTTATGCTGTCCAAGTGGGAGATTGTTGTATTTATTCCTTTTGTGTGGACTAGCATAATCATTTGTTTAGTTGTAGGCCCATAATGGGATGTGCCAAATTTTGTAGACACATGAGAAAACCCTTTACTCTCACCCTATATATATATGAAGTTGGCCCATTAAACTTCATTAGGTCATTATGTCAAAATTAGGGTTGAGAGTAATAGTCTCTCTACACACACAAAATACTGTTTCTTCTATATGTTTGTGGATCTACAGGAGACTTGAAAGGCAGATACTGAAAGTTTGTCTCGTGATTATTGGAGGTATGTGATTCTCATTATTGGTCTATACATGCTATGGAGAAAGAACATACATATTATTGAAATATTCTAACACCAAAAGGATAATAATAATAATGGGTTGGCCCTTGGAGGTGGTCCGATCACCCCTAGCTGGTAGCTAAAATGTGGGTGGTCCGGCCACCCCCCTATGGCCAAGATGGGGTGGCCAACCACCCCTTAATTTTTTTAATGTTAAATAATATATTATTATTATTATTAGTGGGACACTTGTCTCATTTGTAGTTATAGGATTTCTAATAATAAATCATAGCCATAAAGTTAATTTTAGACTAGAGAGAATTTGGTTCCTAATGTTATTACCTTAAAGACTCATACATTAAACGAAGCGAAATTTTCCATATATTTTCTTTATTTTGTTAAACAACAAACTCAAATTATAAACACTTGAGCATTAACTAAAAGATAACTCCATTAACTGATAAAAATATAGTATTGTGAATAAATAAAGTTACTCGTGAACTTGTTGGGATTCAACTTGAAAAGCATTTGATTATTAAACAGGTTATTCATAAACACAATACAAAATTATGCTTGATTATTAAACAATTCATACTCGTATAAAATTTCGGCTCAACTTGATTAACGCTCGTGAATAATCTTGTATACCACTTGATTCGCTTGTTAGCTTGACTTATATATATTTAGTACATATATTAATATACATGTTAATATTTCAAACCATTTTGATATCACATGAGATATGTTACAAATAAAATAAATCATATGAACCTCATTTTATATTTTTCTATGAAATTTAAGCTATAGCAATTTGGTTAAAAATATTGTTATACACCGAAAAAAGCCTAAAAAATTCCATCGATGTCAGAGCATTTCCAATGGAGGAGCTAAATGACATTTTTATATAAAATAACTCCTTAAATTGATAAAATACCATCTACATTAGAGAAGTTAAAAAAAAAATTAAAATAGATATTTTATTAAATGAGCTAAAAACAAAAGCTACATGTAGCGGCACTATTGAAAGAGCTATTTTCCTAAATTTTCTTCTCACGTCTTTTTTTTCTCCCACTATCTCTCTCAAAATTTTATTCTCACGTTTTTTTTTTATTGTTTCTCTCACCCGTTTTCTATTTTTTCAAAATTTTCTCCTACTATTTCTCTTTCATATCTCATTTTTTTCAAAATTTTTTCATATTATTTATCTCTCCACATCACTTTTTTCTCAAAAGTTAAAAAATAAGATATTTAAGAAAAATACAATCATTATAAAAAATAAAAAAATAAAAATTAAATGATATAGATAAAAATATAACTAATCGAATATAAGACACCCTTAAAAAATTATTAACTAAACTAAATAAAATAAATTTTAAGAAGCTATTTTACATAAAAAAAAAAAAAAAAAAAAAAAAAAAAAAAAAAAATTAACCGTGGAAAAGCTCTTACTGATTGATTGGCCCACATGGGCAGTGACGAGTCTAATGTACAAAACCATTTATGAGACCCGTACCAGAATCGAAGGATTCTACTTCCTTTTCTAGACCGTCTACAACAGGCCCGTTAAATATAAAAGCCCCTCAACAGCTTTCACTCTTGCACCCCCTCTCACCTCACATTACCCTCCTCTCCGGCGAAACCCTAATGCCCTACGGTTGGCACAATTCTTCGTTCCCCGGCGGTGATTTTGCTACAGAAGAATCCATTAAATTCAGGTGATTCCGAAATTTCCCTTGTATATGTTGCAAATCACGCGGTGATGCCTTCGATCGAGAATTCCAAGCCCAGGGTGGACACGGGCACGTGCTCGACGTTCGTAAGCGAGACGGTGAACGGGTCACACCGGTTCACGGTGCAGGGGTATTCGCTGGCCAAGGGGATGGGGATAGGGAAGTACATGACGAGCGACACGTTCACGGTGGGCGGGTACGACTGGGCGATCTACTTTTACCCGGACGGCAAAAACCAAGAGGACAACTCGATGTACGTTTCGGTCTTTATCGCGCTGGCGAGCGACGGCACGGACGTGAGGGCCTTGTTCGAGCTGTCGATGCTAGACCAGAGTGGGAACGGGAACAACAAGGTGCATAGTCATTTTCAACGCGCGTTGGAGAGCGGGCCGTACACGCTCAAGTATAGGGGCAGCATGTGGTAATGGGTATTTTTTTATTTGTCTGATTGGTTATTGTTGTTTTTGGTGCATTGTGTTTTGTTTGGGCATAGGGTTTTTGAGGGAGGGGATGTGGGATTTATCAAGGATTAGGGTTCAGTGGCTGAAATTGATTTGGATTAGAGAGGGTTTTATGCTAGTTGGAGAGATTGGTGAATGTGGTCTCATGTGCGTGAAAAATATTTAGGTTATTAATTGAATAGCTTTTGAGGAATGTGAATTGAGTATCTCAGTGTGAGGTATGGGAATGGGAATTCAGTGTGAGGAATGTGTGTTGACGTGGAAGAAGCGTGATTCAGTATCTCAGTGAGTATATATGTTGTGGTGGTGTAATTGGGAAAATGATGATAACTTATTGTTATTGAATCAATATTTTCTGCTACAATTGTGTGTTAAATTTTCGTCAGTGTTATATTTTGGAGAACGGTATTTTACAAATTTTTTGTTTTTTTTTTTTTCAATTCATTAAAAAAGCACAAATACGCAATCCAAGTACACAAGAAGTATACAAAAGAGAAGCCTAGCAAGTAAGTTGGAAAGAGATCTAAAAAAGCATGAAAATTCAAAAATCACAATCAGAGGCAGCAGCGTAAAGAAAGAGTCTTAAAGAAGAAATCCTTTAATTTCACTAAGGTCTTCTTGTTGTCTTCAAAACTACAATTGTTTGATTTCCTCTCATAGATACCACATTAGACAAGGTGATATCATCTTCCAGACTGCATCAAGTTGAGATGTAGCTCTTGGCAGACAAAGAGATATACCACCCTTCTAGGCATAACCCAAAGCAACCCTGCACGGCTGAAGATAGTATTTCAAAGAGCACTTGTGATCTGACAATGGAGAAGGGTGTGTTACAATTGAAGAAACACCTAATTCCGGTGACCAGTTAGGTTGTCTTTTGTGTTGCTTATAATCAATGCACAGAACAATCGTTTTATCAATTTTACATCCATTTATTAAAACTCTACCATTTAATGTAATTCTATGTGTTTTACTTTTTGGTGTATTTTACGTTGGTGAAAATCTGGAAATGTGGAGAGTTCAAGAAAGAAAATCAAAGATTAGAACAGTGAAGAAGAGGAAGAGTCATAGACTTTGGTCGATGGAATTGGAGTTTTGAAGACCGCGAATGCACAGTGGAGGAATTTAAGGATTTTTTCTTCAAAACTCTTTACCATTGGACATAGGCCTTTGATATTTCATGTTTTTATTGATTTTCTTCTTCTTTTAGCTAGTTGTGTATCTCTTGTATACTTTATGTGGACTTGGGTTCTGCCTTTTGCCCTTTTGAATAAATGACAGTTACTTATTAAAAAGAGAGAGAGGGAGTAATAAGATTTCAGGACGATTGAGATTTGAAAGTCTAGTTATGAAAAACGGACATACCCCAAAAATGGAGGACACCTACTCAGAAGTTCTCCAGTTTAGTTATTAGCATATGATATGAATTAAGATAATGGTGGATTTTATTATAGATGTTCTCCTGATATAGTTTTGGTTTATGGTTTACAACTGAATGCTCTTTTGTGACCAGAGGTGGAATTCAGATTTTTAAGCCTTCTATGCCAGCATTTATAAAAGATTTAATTGTTCAATTGATGTTACATTACTTATTTTTATTTAATGTTATAATATATCTGTTTATGAATCACTAAATTGTCTAGCTATCGATTGAGGTTATAGAAGACCAATTTTTTGACCTTTTTTTTTAAAACCATTTTTTATTTGGGATAATCTTATTGATCTGCATGTCTTGGGTTACTCAGTATTAATTTCTGAGGTTTGTGCATGTTTTGATATTATTTCAGATGTTCCAATTTGTTTTTTGTTCGGGGGAGGGGGTTGGAAATTTCTGTTGTTTTTCCTCATATGGCTGTTGCACATGCATTTCAGGGGTTACAAACGATTTTTTAGAAGAAATCTTTTAGAAGCTTCTGATTATTTAAAGGATGACTGCCTTGTCATGTACTGCAAGGTTGGAGTTGTCAGAAATCATCTTGAGTGCCCAAAACTACGCTCTATTTCTGTACCACCGTCAGACATGGGTCAAGGTTTTAAGGACTTGCTAGAATCTGAAGTTGGTTGTGATGTAGTTTTTCAGGTCGGCAATGAAATGTTCAAAGCTCATAAGTTGATACTTGCTGCACGTTCTCCTGTATTTAGAGCCCAATTCTTTGGGCTTATTGGAAATCCTAACGTAGACAAAGTTGTAGTAAAGGATATTGACCCCTTCATCTTCAAGGTAATGCTTTTTGATCATATTGCTTCTTTCTATCACAATGCCAAGGAAGAAAACTGATTTGATCATGCACATTCATAAATTGGAAATGTGTTCTTTATTGCCATTGTTTTACTATATCTCATAATGCTCATATATAGCTTAAAAGATGCATTATCGTCAATTGAGTAACCACAAGACTGTCTGATAGGATTTTCTAAAAGAAATGAAAATTTTGTGACCAAGTAGAATTAGCTTAATGCAGACGTGTGGAGACAAATAAGAGAATATGGAGTCAATCTTAAATCATATTTGTTTGTGTAACTTTTATTTCTAGAATTTGTGAATGCCAAGTCTCTAACATTTAGCCATTAAACATTTTTACTTATCAAAAAAAAAAAAAAACATTTAGCCATTAAACATGTACAGATGAAGAAAATAATTAGAAAAAATGGTAGTTTTATAGTGTTACCATAAAACCGGGGTGGATGATTTTTTTTTTATTTGACTTTGGATGTCTTCTCTATAATGTTCTTGATTATCATATTGATGCTATCTTTGTATGTTAGCCTCTGGCACGTGCATTGATATACTTACTAAAGAAAAAACTGAAAATAGTTAGTAAGTTTTTTTTTTTTTTTTTTTAAAATATATTAGTGAATTACCATTAATATCCACATATGGTTTTTTATCTCAACTAAAAGAGGGGTAAATGTCTTTGTCTTTTTAAATGTTTTAGGGTTTAATTTCTCATATATAATTCATTTTACTCTCATAGCCACCTCTCCCCTCCCCCCCTCTCCCCCCCCCCTCTCCCTTCACCTTCAACCACCGTTGCACCTCTGTCAATCACAGCCAAACCATCATTGCAGACCCCACCACAGCACTTTCTTCTCCTTCACTATTTGAAATTGCCATTCCAGTAAAAATAGGAGACCCACATCAGTGTGAACAGATGTTTAAACACCCCCCTTTCTTTGTTTTCTTATTCGTTGAATTTTGGCATGACATATTGTGTAGAACAACATTACTAAAAGATTTGAGCATGCTTGATAACACCTATTAAATAGTGTTCAAATAAGGTTTTAAATGTGATCACCCAGAAAATACTTTTCAAAACTCAAACCGTAAAAGACTTTTTAGAAATCAAAACGCTACAATCTTTAGAAACTTCCCATACTTTCATGTAACAATGTTTTGAAAAAACACGTTCAGTTTAAAAAAAATAAGTGAGAAACACCTTTATTTTTGGTAAGTAATCGTAAGTATTATTAAAAAGTGCAAAGGTGCAATCCAAGTACACAAGCTATAGACAAGAGAGACACCTAATTAAAAGAAGAGAAAATATCTAGAAAAACTTGATAGCTAGAAATATTAAAATATATTAAAATCAAAGACAAGAAACACCTTTGAGAACAATGTTCAGTCTTTCATGCATAGTAACAAGTAGTGAGTGGTCTCCAATTAACCAAAAAAAGAAGTGAAGGCTGGTCTTCACAGGGTGGAGGCTGCCCCTTCACTAGAGGTGGGCAGGTGGATCTCTTCCCCTCCCCACCTCTCCCATTTATACAGGGTGGCTGCCCTCAACCTCCCCTATTATTATTTTGTTGTTTTGGTTTTTTTGTTGTTTTTTGAGAAAAGGTTATAATTGTTCATTTTTACAGCCTCTGATACCCTGTTAAAAAATTGATTTAATAACAGAAGCGAACTCAAGAAGTTCAAAGATAAAAATAAAAACTCATGGATTGATTTAATAAAGGTTCGGAAGTATAATTTTCCTTCTTTTTTTTTTTGGTTTCTTTATGTTTAAAATATATATTTTTTCAATATTACATCCAAACACTTTCCAGTTTGTTTCTTTTCTTTCCGGAACACTTTTCAAATGTAGGTTCAATAATTTCTTTCTTTAGATGTGGACCCCACATAACACTTGTCAGTTTTCATTTTCAAAACACAAAATTGAAAGCACTTTTAGAAAATTTATCCAAACACACTTTGTTTTCTGAACCTTTTGAAATTGCTAGGGATAGATATGCTACGTGGTAAAATATATGGACCAGTCCAATGGAAATTGCCACTGGAATCCAAGTTTCACTAGAGGTTTCACTAGAGTGGTGCAAGATTTGGAGTTAGAATCTTTGGCCTTTTTCTTGATCTGTTATTCCCTATGTGGGATTGGCGATGATAAAATGATATGGTCACCTTCAAGGAATTTTGTTTTTTGAGGTTAAAATTTATACCAGGCTTTAGATCACATGGGGAATTTTCATTTCCTTGGAGGAGTATTTGGATGGTTAAAAGCTACACGAAGAATTACTTTCTTCACATGCACAGCGGCATTGGCAACTCTTTTTCTTGAATCTTAGGAAGTAAATTATAGTAATTGTGAACAGCTGTGTATGTTCTAATTGACAGTATTGAAACTTTAACTTCTTTTCCTTTTGTTTTGATAAGTAAACTTTTACTTCTTTTCCTGAGATCTCTTTATGATTGGATGACTGCTTTAATAGTTAGAAAATGGTGAAGTAGGCCTGTAATATTAAGCTGCTCTGCTGTTATTTATTATTATTATTTTTATTTTTGTGGCTTAGGTCAACTTTAGACTGGGTTTCTTTTGTCATGTAGCATATGCTTTCCTGAAAATATCGAACCATGATTGTTATACATGTATGCAATGATTTTTGTTTTGAGCAGGTATATTGAGTCAGATGGACCTTTATCTGTTTTTTCAGGCAATGCTTCTGTTTATCTACACAGACAAACTTCCTGATGTAGATGAGGTTGAGAGCACAGTAACTATGTGCTCATCCACGGTCATGGTTCAGCATCTGTTGGCTGCTGCTGACCTATATAATCTGGATCGACTGAAATTGTTATGTGAATCAGAATTGTGTAAGGCAATCAGTATCGACATAGTGGCAACGATCCTTGCCCTAGCTGAGCAACATCACTGTCCACAGCTCAAGGCCATCTGTTTAAAGTTCACAGCAAATCCAGAAAACTTGGGAGGTGCGTATTACTCGTAGGAATGCTGTGCAAAGTCCCGGGTTATGTCCTTCAAGTATGGTTCTGCTTAATCAGAGTATTCTCCATGCTTCTTCATGCATACCTAGCAGGTCAAAACATTTTAAAATGGTTTAGTCTTATGATGGTTTTTCTTTCTCGGAAAGTGAGTATTACGGAAGTACACATTTTATTTTGAGTAATGCTAGAAATCACACTTATTATCCTACTATGCTGACGTGGCAATATCAATCCACCCTTGGATAATCCCTTGTTAGAAAAAAAAATTATGGGTGGATTGGCACTGCTATGTCAGCATATTGGGATAATAATAGGGTTTCCATTATTACTCTTTTATTTTGGCTTCAATGGCCAGTATATATATGAAGCAATTAAAATGCAGTTTTCAGGGCAGACTTTTCTTGAAGGGAGTTTGTGTTTCTTTAAATAACTGAATTCCCTTCCCTTGTAGTGTGTTTGTATCCTGTGTACTAGGGCATTGCCTTCGTCTCTTTCTTTAAATAATTTCTTTGAAGCTCTTGGATACCATGGAGCTCTTTAGTCGGAAAATATTTCATTTTTTTGTACTTTATTTGTTGAGCAATGATATAAAAATAAAGCTTACAGATTGGTCTCATTCGCTGCACACCTAACGGGCAGAGGTTGTGTTGCACACATCTTGATATAAGAGTTCTCGCGGCATTTTGGATGACAGTTTTGTAAATTTATTTATATGAAAAGAATTTTCCTTATTTAGATGCATGATTTGATGTTATCTTAAACATGTTGTTGCGGTGGCCATCCCTTTCCTGCCAGGTTCATTAAAATTTTAAGGTTTCAGCATACATAATCTTTGCCGAATGCACACATGTTACACATTCTTATGTGAAGGGAAATTCCATTGTTTTGCACATACTTGCTATTCTCCCTGCTGTATGTTGATGTATTTAACTAATAAAATTCTTTAATATTTGCAGCGGTAATGAAGTCTGAAGCATTCAAGCATTTGGAGGAGAGCTGCCCCTCTTTGTTGTCAGAGCTGCTGGCAACAGTTGCATCGATGGATGAGAACTCAAATTCTCTGTTGAGTAGGAAGAGGAGCAGCAGCAGTTTACTCGGTCTAGATCTAGCACCAGATGGGACTGAAGCAGAATCGGCAAATCCTAACGGCAGGCGCATGAGGAGGCGATTGTAGTCCGTGTAGGTTGCTTTAGGTGCCTTTAGAATCCGTTGAACCTTGAAGTTGTCGCATAAGTGGAACCCTAGTTATGCACAACATTCTAGTCACTCATCATGTTCCTTTGAGTTAGTCAGCCCCTGTATAAAGTTTCTACGTTCTTTCCTAAAGGTGAAATTTGTCTTCAACTTCCCCATCTTCAAGTGAATTAGTTTGGATGCCTTTGGAATTGCATGTAAATCAAATGGCTTCCGTGTTTTTATGTAGAATGTGAAGGTGTAAATTACGCACTAATGAAAATGCAACCATAAAACAGGATAGCTGTCCATTCTCATTTTTTTTTTCCCTCAATGGAGTAATGCTACATGCTATACTTATATTTCACCCTCATCTCACTTGACTAATATTGTTGCAATGCCCATCAGTTTTTAGATTTTATTTTTATTTTTTATAACAGGGTTGATCCAAAAGTTGATGAATATTGCCATCAATTCTATTATTATTATTATTTTCAATTTTTTCCTACACATTTCTGGGTAGAGAGGCTATCCACAATTAATGCTATTGGGTCCACATATATCGAAACTAAGAATTTAGATCCTCAGACAGGAAATTGTAGGAGGCTATGATAGGCCTCCAATATACGAACGATGAATTAAATGGAAATAGAATGAATTACTGACGTCGGTAATACATGGTAGGGTTGATTGTTTCTCGAGAGTCACTCTCCAAGAAAAATAATTAGAGGAAAAAAATAAAATAAAATAAACTCCGATTTATTTGTGGATGATTATAATACGTCGTTTTTTGGGGCCTTCTGATGCAAGAGTTATAACAAACCATTTTATTACAATCAGCCCAACTTATTACAAATGTGAAATGGCTATCAACGATCTCAAGGCTCCTCGAGTCCCAGTCTTTTCTTTGCAGCCCGAGCTATGATTTGGGCATGGATCTTTGGTGCTTACCGTGCTTTAGTTTAGTAGGGTGCTGCCCAAGTCTATTGCAATTGGATATTAGAAGTACAGCTCTGCACAGTTTTAATGATGAGGTCCTGAGTTGAAAGATATGACAAATTTCACAAAATCCTTCTCGGTTGGGTTGTTCGATAAATGACACGAGTTTTCTTCTTTTCCTATATTATATATGCTGGTTGTTACAAGAGCAGAGACTTGCACGGTGCATGACAAGGAAGAGATGCAACAGGGCACGATAACTCGTACAATATATAGAATGAATAATCAAACACGCATCTTCTTACTCCTAACAAAATTATAACAATAACTAAAGACGACTCTTACTAACAAAATTCAATTATTTTCAAAACAACCAGAAATTAGAGTTATGGTTGTTTTCCAAAGCAACTGTGGATGCTATAAAGGGATGGAACTATATATAAATTTAACTTTACGCGGTACCTATCACTCCTAATCTTGAAAGAGAAGCTCAAGAGTTGCAAATCCCAGAGTTTTTTCTTCTTCTTCTTCTTCTTCTTCTTCTGTTTTTCAGCCAATTACATTAACATTAACGTTGAATTATACCTGTGGCAATGTGTAGACCTTACTTTGTTTTTTTTAAGAGATCGATCCTGAAATGGCTCCTCTCCCTTCAAGTTTGTTAATTTGTTTTTTTTTTGTTTCTTTCAAGGAAAATTAAGAATCAGATGCCATAACCCATTCTAACAGTAACAGTACTGCAGCTGAAACAACACCTTAATTAATATAAACATATATACTAATTAATTAGTTCACTATTCAGCTCGAAGATCACATGATATGATGAGAAGGGCAAGGAGGAAGCTGAAGGAATATTATTAACGCAGAAAGTAGAGCGAGCGAGCGAGCGAGCGAGCTACTTAGTTACATAACTTTCTTGTTGGGAAGTGAAGAAGTATCATTGAAGATGGTGTAAGCAGAAGAAGTGTTTGAATCAGGCCAGAGAAAGGCACCCATTGCATACTGTCGCTTGTAAGCCAAGTCACCCTGCGTAGGCAACCCATATTCCGCAAGAAGCCGGTCCACCTTCCACTCGGGCATGTCCAGGTACTCCTTCTTGCTGTACCTTGGGTAGTGAAGGGGCATCTGAAAGAAGCTAAGGCCTTGCTTTTTGAGGCTTGCCATCTTTTTTCTTTTCTTTTCTTTTCTGTTTTCTGTATGTTGTTGTTAATTATTTCCTTGGTGATGAGTTTAATTTATAGCCTCGATCAAAGAGTGAAGGCTGAAGAAGGCATGCGATTGCGAGCGAGGGGTCACAAGGATGGGTTGGTTTACCTTCTCTTGGAAAAAGTTAAGCTGTTCTTTTAGTGTGTGCGTGAGTGGGAGGGAGAAAGATCCTGGCCGGACGTATGAACCAAAGGCTTTGTTGTGTGCTTCGCTAACTCATCGTACGTATTTCCCAATGACCATTCAATGAAGACCGACTTCGTTGCCGCTCCTATCCCAACCCCAAGTACTACTATTTTTCTTTTCTTTGAGTTGCGGAAAGAATTAGTCTTAAGTTGAAATTGTGTTTGAATATTAATTTAAAAAATTAAATTTTATATTTTTTTCATTAGTTTAAACTTTTAGAATAAACGGCCAATTTTATATCATATCAAGTCTGTGTACTTGTAAAAAAATAGTGATTTAAGATAAAAATAGTGATTTAACATAAATTAGGTATAGACAAGTGATCGATGCCCTTGGCTCTACGTTTGCACATACCTAAATAAAAAAATATATATAATAAAAAAAAATTCTATAACATGTGCTTATAGTCAACAATTTAGATTTAATTTCAAAAAAATTATGAGAAAGAGAGTAAAATTATATCTGAAACGTTGAGAGAAAGCTACAATATGTACAAACGTTGTAGTTTTTTGACAACATACAAGCCAAATCTGGTTGGTTCTTAATGGGTGAGATTAAAAGATACACGGTCAAAGCGTCTGTGGGCAGTTGGGGCCAAAGACTCTTCGATGCCTAAGTTAGCATTTTATGCATGAATAAAAATATATAGTTAATGTATGCTTCTAACGTCCATTAATTAATTTGTCCGTGTGAAGTGAGATACTAAAGGGAGTGAGAGAGAGAGAGAAGGAAGAGTCTACTAGAGTCTAGAGAGAGGGAGACGTGAGAGAGAGGCCAAAAGTCCTGGAAAAAGGGTGACACATGTCACCAGCAATGACAAAATGGTAAATAAATATAAGCAGGTAGACATATTTTCTCCTTAACAAGTGTAATCACAAAAACCCTAACTTTTAGGGCTTAAACCTAAGATTTTTGCATTTTGTCTTGTTCTGTATACTATTCAAACGTAGGCTCCGTTTACTTCGACGTAAAATAGTTTTCGTCGAAAAATATTTTCAGGGAAGTCCATTTTTCTGAAAATATTTTCTGCCGAAAACATTTTACGGCGTTTACTAGACGCACGGAAAATTATAATTTTTTTTTTTATATTTTCATTTAATTAAAAATAATATTTAATTTGAAAACAGTAGTTATGATTTTGAGGAGACAGTATCCAGAGATATTCATCGCTCACTTATTTTAGCTAAAACACTTGGAAATTTTCTCGCAAGCCAAACAGAGCTAATGGAAAAACTAAGTAACTGACAGACCAAGAGCTGAGCGTTGAGATCGATTCCGAGAGCAATAGAAGAAGCTCCCTCGACTCCAGGACCTGCATCAAGACCAGAGGCTTCTTCGAGAACCCGGACACGTTTCTCTCTAGTTCGTACGGTTCATTGCGCAGCTCTTGCGCCTAAATGTGGTAATCGGACATCGGAGGGCGATCGGAGCCGAAGGATTCGGGAGCGTAGATTTTGAGGGACCCATCGGAGCAGCCGAGGAGGAGCTTTGAGCCGTACAATTCGACAGCTTCGATCTTGATAGGGCAGTTGCTGAGGAGCTCGAAAGAATCGTAGGCACTGTGTACCATGTCGTCGTCCTCGTCAATGAGTTCCAGAGCTTTAATACGAATAAAAAATGAACATAAATTATTGAAGCAGTACGGCACTGCTTGAATCACCAGTGTTTTTAGCCTCTGCGAATGGTGGAGGCGAGGGCGAAGGCGGAGGATGTGGCTTGGGCTAGAGCTTGCGAGCAAAGAGGGAGAGGAAGAGCGAGCGAAGAGGAGGAAGGAGCATCTTCTGTGTGTTTGAGCGTGAAGGAGATAACAGTTGGGTGGGTTGGTGAGGGTGTCGAAAGAATTTGGGGAAATTGGTTTACGGACTTTAAAATTGGAAACCAATTTACAGTAGTTAATGAAGGATTTTCTGGTCAANAGTAGTTAGGATTTTGAGGAGACAGTATCCAGAGATATTCATCCCTCACTTATTTTAGCTAAAACACTTGGAAATTTTCTCGCAAGCCAAACAGAGCTAATGGAAAAACTAAGTAACTGACAGACCAAGAGCTGAGCGTTGAGATCGATTCCGAGAGCAATAGAAGAAGCTCCCTCGACTCCAGGACCTGCATCAAGACCAGAGGCTTCTTCGAGAACCCGGACACGTTTCTCTCTAGTTCGTACGGTTCATTGCGCAGCTCTTGCGCCTAAACGTGGTAATCGGACGTCGGAGGGCGATCGGAGCCGAAGGATTCGGGAGCGTAGATTTTGAGGGACCCATCGGAGCAGCCGAGGAGGAGCTTTGAGCCGTACGATTCGACAGCTTCGATCTTGATAGGGCAGTTGCTGAGGAGCTCGAAAGAATCGTAGGCACTGTGTACCATGTCGTCGTCCTCGTCAATCAGTTCCAGAGCTTTAATACGGATAAAAAATGAACATAAATTATTGAAGCAGTACGGCATTGCTTGAATCACCAGTGTTTTTAGCCTCTGCGAATGGTGGAGGCGAGGGCGAAGGCGGAGGATGTGGCTTGGGCTAGAGCTTGCGAGCAAAGAGGGAGAGGAAGAGGGAGCGAAGAGGAGGAAGGAGCATCTTCTGTGTGTTTGAGCGTGAAGGAGATAACAGTTGGGTGGGTTGGTGAGGGTGTCGAAAGAATTTGGGGAAATTGGTTTACGGAGTTTAAAATTGGAAACCAATTTACAGTAGTTAATGAAGGATTTTCTGGTCAATGGAAAATGATTTTTGTTTGACCACTATTTTACAGTGTTTTACGTTGAAGTAAACACTGTAAAATACATAAATCATTTTCTGAAATTCATTTTACGTTGAAGTAAATGGAGCCGTAATTTAAACGGTGTTCGATTGAGTCTTGTTAAAAATGGTGCTCATGCTCGCACAAGCCTAACTCGTTTATCTGTCACTATAGAAACAATGAAGCTCATAATAATAATAATAATAATAATTTGGGAGATGAGGATCACATTTTGCTAAACAAGTGGTACGCCTATCAACCAGAAAAACCACCATTGAAGCTCACCTACACAACCAAGGGGCAAGGGACCCATCAAATGATTTCAATCAGCAAGGGACCCCATCAGATGATTGATTGTAGGCTAGCCCAAATAAAAATCAGGGGCGCAGATGATACCAGAATCCGTAGGCATGGGTTCAACCGTAACATTTTACACCATAGGATTTTCCAAGTACAAGATCAACCTCTCGATTATATGGCCCCTCGATCGCTTATAAACCACACGATCCCCATCAAATGATTATGTTTGACGGTACAGGACCAAAAATTATAATGATTTTGAGGAACTAAACCGTTGAAATGACAAGACCAAATTATTTGATTTGATCATATATGGGGTTGTTAAAGAGACAATCATATGGGCATGCGTTCCCAGCACACGATTGCTTAACAGAAACATCCAATGATTGAGGAGAGAGACACGTGTGTTGATGGGTTCAGTTTGTGGTGCACGAGGCCCAAACGTAGTGGTTTTGGCCTAACGAGTGGCTTCACGGATCCGTACCGGATTCACCACTTAAAATTAGTGGCTCGCAGTTTATGAGTTTATCCAATAATTCAAGCCGTGGTGCTTGTCGATCTACTTTCTGGGCTGGGCCTGTGGGCCAGTTCTGTCACAATGATTTCGTCAAAGTCCATTTGGATTCTGAGCCAGTAGCTTCTAATCTAACGGATGAATACTGACTTCCTGAGGCTCAGATTTCATGCCTTTTTTTTTTGTCCTCTCTCTCATTTTTCAATGCATGGCCCAATTGTCGGTTAAACTCTCACCTTTTAAATGTCAAAATATTATATAAAATATCAATTGATTTGAGTCATCCAAAATTTCCTGAAGAAAATCATGAACTAAAATAATTTTAATTGCACCTAACCTAGCCAAACTTTGGTCCTCAAGAAGTAGCTTAATCAGTTGGGATCGCGTCTAATAAAATGGAGGTCATTAGTTCAAATCCCCCTCCCATTTTTTTGAAAATGTCAAAAAAAAAAAACTAGCCAAACTTTGGTGCACCTCATACCTAGAGATGGACCTATGGCTATGGGGGGACCGGCTGGGGCCATGGTCCCCACCCCCACAATTCATAAAAAAATAATTTACCCATCCCCTCCCAAAAACTTGCTTACTTGACTGGTCCCCTCCAAAATGAATAATAATAATAATAAAAACTGAGTCATTTGACCAATGATCGGTCTCTCTCCAAAATGAATAACAAAATAAAAAAAAAAAATTTAACCCATCCCCCAAACTTCCTCTGCTACAATGAAAAAAAAAAAAAAAAACTCACAAGATTGATACAGTGACACCCCTTTGGCCCTTTCTCTTCCAAGACTCCCTCCCCTTTTTGGCTTTCTTCACGACTTCACGAATCACACACTAGTCCACTGAGTCACTAATACTAGCCACAAAGAGAGAGATCGACAGTGAGAGAGTGAGATGCAGAGATTGAGAGCGATAATGATATTAAAAGAGAGAGCTGCTGGCCAGTTAGAAGAAGAAGTAGGGATTTCTTGTTCATCTCCAAGAAATTTGTGAGTTTTCTTTTGCACAAAGCACAATTAACATTAATAAACATAAAATGATACATAAATACTTGTTTGTTGTGTCAATGGGATTGATACAAATTTTGTCATAGATTGATACACTAGGATTGCTAATTAGATCAGTTAATTACATTTAAAGTGTTAATTAACCCCAAACTTTCATAAGTTCAATGGAATTTGATGTTTATAGAGTTTAAGTTCTAACATGTCATATTATAATCATGTTAATTATTCTATGTGAATATGAGTATTGTTTTATAAAGACTCATGTAGATTTATTTGTAGATGATGAGAAAGTTAAATACATATGGGAATATGACGTTAATCAACGAGGTACAAAATGACTTAATGCAAGTCACACTTTTGAGTCTAAGCTCAATTCCTAATTTAAGTGGTATTGTAATTTGGATATTATGGTTACTAAATATTGAGAAGATTGGTTGTTAGAATTTAAACATATAATTGAAAAACTTGACACAATTCTAAGCTGAATTTCTCATTGTATTTAAGTAGCAGTGATTAGAAAAAGAAGAAAAAAAGAAAAATACCCATTCATTACGCGATGCAAAAAAACAAAAACCCAATTTTAAAAAATTATTATTATTTTGCTTTGGTCCCCTCCCATAAAAATTTATGGGTCTGTCCCTGCTCATACCCACAAGTACTTTATGGCATCACAAAAAGTTAGTTTTATTTTGGATCATAGATTGTTCACACGAGAAGTGCTAAGAAGCCAAATAAATAAATTTAGAAAAAGTTCTAAACTGACGTGGCAGACCGTGAGTGGCAGATAAAAGAGAGAATTATATATTTTTAAAAACCCTTGCCATATCAGTTTGGAACATTTTTTAGGTTCATTTATTTGACTCTCTAGCACTTCTCTCACATTGAGTGTGCGAATTATAAAAGTGTTTACATGAGTGTTAAGTTTTACTTTAATTATTTACTCAATGACACTGAACTTTATAAATAATTCTAACAAGCACCAATTATGCCTTGATTAGTTATTTTTGAAGTGATAACACAAATATGATTAACATTTTTCCTTAATTATTATAAATGATATCATAACAACTCAAAAAGAGAGAGGAAAAGAAGAAGAAGAAATGCTGGTCAAACTCTACCTTTCGGGTTTGCGATAAAATGAAAAAGAAAGTTAACCCCCACCCTCCTTTATTATTATTATTATTATTATTCTTCTCATATGACCAATAACCCATTTAATGAGAAGGCACGAAAGGGTCATCAAAAGATTTGTTTCGTCTCTTTGCCTGATTTAGAGTAGCAACTAGCAACTAGACACGCGACTCTTTCATGGTTTTTTGTGAATTTTGGCAAAGAACGACCCAATGCAAAGGGTTTGAACTCTTCCCTAAACCGTGTCTCCATAGATTTTCATAAACACCAAAAAGAAATCTTTGGTTAGACGATTATAATCACGTAATTATATATATATATATATATTTTATAAATTGATGTAGCAATTTAGGATTATCATATCAGGTCTGTCACATTAATTTATAAGTTCACGTGACAATTATTTCATCAACTACTAATTAATAAATTTGATTATAATTAATACGATAAAGATTGAGAAAAATCCTCTTTTAGGAGAAGCTTTTGCTGCCCTCCTTGTCTCCTGTTTTAGCAGCTTCTTCAGGCTTTAGTAATTTTATGTTTGAAGGGGATGCTTTCTTGGTTATTTTAGCGGTGAATCAGCTCTATTGCTTGAAGGGGATGCTTTTTTGGTTTTTGTTTCTGATTTAAGACTCGAGCTCTCTTCCTTTAAAAATTGAAACGCTTTGAAAGTTTCTAAATGTGTCAATTATTGTGTATATATTTTAACTAAATGGGCCGCTACCCATCTAATGTTTGGTAGCATTCTTTTAGGATCCTCAATTCTCTCTTCCATTATGAGCAAGAAGGGAAAAAAAATCTTTCCTTGTAACCTATTTTCTCTTCCATTAAAAAAAAAAGTGTAAATGAAAATTATAATATCCACAATATTTTAATTGTTACGTCACAAATAAAACAATGCTCCTATATGAACAAAGGGAGATGAGAAGACATGTGATTAAGGCACCATATTGATTATTTTTCTTTTTTAAGGTAAGTAAAGAACAATTTCGATCACACCAGTAACAATCTTGATGGCAATCGTGATGATCCTTAACCGAATCTCAAACACCGCTGGGAATAGTTTTACAAGGACTTGATTTGACACAAGTACTCCATTTGGAATCCACGCGCTTTTCACCAATTGGTTCACAATCCTCCAAAAATATCAATTTTCACTAAAAATATCATTCGTCAAAAAAATTTGGTGAATCGGAGGGCCCCACAGATAACCGCTAACATTCACCGTACACGTGTCTGATATCAATGATTGGAGTTCGCGTCCGAAGCCAACACGTGGCAGGAGACGCGAGCGGGGCACTCCATCTCCACTCGCGGCCACTGGAGTTTGGGCAGGGCCTCACCTTCCAGAAGCTTCTGGGCAACTCCTGGCTAACAATGGCCGAGGCGTCTGCGGGTCAGATCTTGCTACGTGTGACAAACACCACGTGAGCATCCTACGTGGCATCCCCTTGTCCCTGAAAATGATACGCCCTCTTTTTATGCACCAAGCAGAGCGTTAGGGCATTTTCAAAAGACTCCCAGAAGTCCACCAATGACCAAACTCCAAACACTCTCTCTCTCCAAACGGAAACCGCAAGAAAATACAACCAGAGATCAACAATCACTAGCATTGCTGAGCATTACTTTTGTGTCGTTTTGTTTCTTTGGTTTTTCTGAGAAGAGGCAATGAATGGAGAGGGAATAGGAGACGAAGGGGCAGTGAAAATGGAGGAGGAAATTGAGAAATTGGTGTACATGTGGGGGTACCTTCCGGGAGCTTTGCCGCAGAGGTCGCCGCTGGTGTCGCCGATGGTTGTTAGGGTTCCGGAGACTATTGGTGCCGTCGGGGACTCGTGGAAGGATGTTTGCGGCGGGGGTTGCGGATTCGCCATGGCCATTTCTGGTGCTTTCTTCAATCTTTGTTGCCAAGCGTTTTCATTTTTTTTTCCTTTGCTTTTGAAGATTTGACTTTTTTTTTCTTCCTTTTTTACACTTGATTTTGGAATGTCGTTGGTTTGGTATGGCAGGAGAGGTAGTTTATTAGTGCATTTGCCTCTGTTTGATTGCCGAGAAAATGTGGCAAAAGGAACGAAAAAGAGAGTCGAACACTGAGATCTATGTCGTTTTGGTTTTGGGATGTTGAAATGTTCGTTTGTCTCTTTCCATATTCTCTTTCACCGCCCTATTCTATATCATATATAAAGTTTTCCCTTGCTAAAATAAATTTTCTTCTGTACTTGATTCGAAGTGGAGTGTTTTTTCCCCCTGTTTTGGTTTTTGATGAAAAATCATCAAATATTAAACTACGAAAATTCAAGTTTTATTGGATGATAGTACTATCTTTTCCTCTAAATTAGCTTTGGAGCACCGTTTTTGCTCACTTTGGAATTCTTCTTGCAAGAATCGGGCACAGAAATGAAGTTGCAATATCTGGGTTTTCTCAATAATTGTAATATTTAAATAATTTAACATGCAAATTCAGAGCTGATCTTCCTCGTAAATCGTAATAGAGTCTTTAAATCGTTGCTTACATTAATTTTGAGTTTAGTTAAACCTCACTTTTATGTGTAATTTTTGTTACATTGAGCTGGTCCTTATGGATGCTTTTTTTTTCAACCAGAGTCCGGAAAGCTCATTACATGGGGTTCAACAGATGATCTAGGGCAAAGCTATTTGACATCTGGGAAGCACGGGGTACTGCTTGAGCTTCATTGAGTTCTGATTTACTAATATCTTTTTGTTCTTTTTGTTACATTAAGCCAAATGTTTCTACTTGTTAAGGAAATTCCGGAGCCTTTCCCTCTTCCAGCCGAAGTTTCTATAGTGAAAGCTGCAGCGGGTTGGGCACACTGTGTTGCAGTTACAGGTAATTTTAATTAGAATTAAGTAAATGAATGAAGGGCGTAGAAAAAAATCGTAGAAATAATATTTTTTCTGTTAATCACTCTAGGCCGTCAAAAGTATCCAAGCAATTGGTAACTGATTTTTTTGATAAGGGAATTCTTAAAAGACAGCTACGGGATACAACCTAGTTTGCTTATATAAGAGAGAACTAACTTATACAAGCTATTGGTAACTGATTGAAACATAGAAGCAAGTGAATTCACCAATGTCTTATAGTTCTAAGTGTGTAATTTACGCTGCATTGAGTCATTTAGTGAGTTTTCATGTTTACATTCAGGGAGTGGAGAAGTTTATACGTGGGGGTGGAAGGAGTGTGTTCCCTCTGGGAAGGTTTTTGGAGACCCAAGTTTGGGAGGGAGCTTTGAAAAGGATGTATTTGAAAGGCAGAGTTCATTTTTGACAGAGCAAGGTACTTTCAGTTTGGCATCTTTGTCATGAATTGTGACAACGAAGAGGGTCTTGTATTCCTTGTTGCTGACTAGTAGAGGTGGTTCTCTGACAGTAAGCCCTACCTCTCAAGCCTCGCGATCAACTGGTGGAACCGTATCCAGCGCTGATGCTAGAGGAGGTGGTGAAGAAAGTACAAAACGAAGAAGAATATCATCAGCAAAGCAATCAGCTGAAAGTTCATCATCTGGTGATGAATCTCTCTCAGCATTGCCATGCCTTGTGACGCTGAACCCTGGAGTAAGGATAGCCTCTGTTGCTGCTGGGGGGCGCCATACTTTAGCATTGTCAGGTAATTCAACTGTGTTCGGAATAATTGCTACCTTTATGCCACAGATTTGATGCATTGGTTTTTGTATTCTGGTCATGGTACGTAGGTTGGTTTGCAGTAGGAAATTTGAAGCTATGGAAGATCAATTTTCTAAAGCAAGACATATGATACTGATTTCCCAAAGTTTCAGATTTAGGACAGGTGTGGGGTTGGGGCTATGGAGGTGAAGGGCAGCTTGGTTTGGGCTCCCGGATACGTATGGTGTCCTCTCCTCATCCTGTGCCTTGTATAGAGCCCTCTTCTTATGGAAAAGATAGAGCTGCAGCACTCTCTAGAGGAAGTATGATTTCCGAGGGACAGGGTTTTAGAGTTCCTGGAAGTTATGTGAAGGGGATTGCTTGTGGAGGGCGACATAGTGCGGTAATCACAGGTATGGCTATGAAATAGTTCTACCATTAAGCATGAAGTCATGAGCATTTGTGCTCTATCCTCTCTAATGTTGTTACTCTGAAGTGTTTAACTCATTTGATTACCTTTTCATGTATGCATATTCTCCAGCTGATATAAAAGTTGTGCGTACTTTGTATTAATATTTAGTAGCATATGAACAAATAATTGAGTGAACAAGTTGCAAGAATACTTGCTAAAACTCACGAAATCCATTTGAAATGCGAGGCTCATTTAATGTTATTTTAGATAGAAAAGAAATGATACTTACCAATCCTAACTAACATGATGGGTATCTATCCTTATTAGGAAACATTATTCATCCAAAAAAAAAAAAAAAATCCATATTAAGAAACTTTTAATACCCTTAATATTCACCTTGAATTTATTTGTCCTGGAATTAACTATAGTAAATGTGGAAATAAAATAATTGTTTTTTATTTGCAAAACATTATAAATGTGCAATTTATTTGTTTCTATTTGGTCATGTTTATGTGGCTAACATGGCATCTACTGACATTTTCTGTATATCGTTTCTTACATATAGATGCTGGAGCGCTACTCACTTTTGGTTGGGGACTGTATGGACAGGTGAGTTTTTCCGGACAAGTGAATTTCGTGTTGTGTGCTTTTGTGCCTTTTGTTTTCTCTTCTTGAAATTATTAGTTAACCGTTATATGTCATATAGTAATATGGTTCACCGACTTTTATCTAATGCTAATCTGACTTTTGGATGTTGATCACTATTACTTTAGAAATGAAATCTACAGAAGCATCAACACACAAAACATTTCTTTTCTTTTTTCTTTTTAATGTAAAACCTGATTGTTTAAAACCCAACAGAACTTCAAGCACTTATTTATCAGTGTGATCTATTATTTATTTTAGGGCAATTTATCTAATATGTTTTTTAGGATTTTATTTTTTGGGAATGAAGCAATTATGTTGTGATGCATAATGATGGAAATTCAATAAGTTATATAGGGTAGCTATATGTTATATTATTTTTAAAGGGGTCCATTTTTTCGCATATTGAAACATAGATAAAAGAAATAAATAAAGGGATTCAATGTATTATAAAGTCCAAGCCTTATGATCTTGCACAAGCTCTCTTAATTCCAACTCCCTGCGGTCAGCGGGAATCTTTAGTTTATAATATGAGTTTTAACTTTTTCTTAATTTGAGATTGCAATATTATCTACATATGGGGAATTCAGAAGATATTATGCATCTATTTTCTTGAGATGTAACCTGACTTTTTTGTGCTTCCCACTTTATGTACTGGTTTACAACCTAACCGCAACATGTTCATTGCAGCATTCTATTAGCATTAGTTCATAGATGGAATGTAGTCTTTTCTAGTTGCTGATGAAAGTTGTGTATATGGGCAACCTTATTACCTATCTTGCCAGTTGTTATGAAGCAGAATTCACTGGATTGAAAATTTGAAACATGTCTACTGCTTTATCTGATATGGGGGTACTATTCCTTTCATGTTTCTGTGCCATTGATTCTTGACTGTTAAACTTATTGGAATTCAGCTTCAAAATTATGGAACCAAACCACCCAAAGTATATCCTTTTCTACTCAGCTGTCATGTTCAGCATTTAATCCTTATATCTATCCCTGATACTGGGAGTTCCAACTTTTGGCTATTCTTCTGGATTAACATGTGTAGGTAAAGTATAAAATTGTAAAGAAAAAGCACTATGGATTTTCAAGATGAGTATCAATTAAAAAGGGATGATCTATTATATTCCTTTTAATGTTCTTCTCTTTCAACTCTCTTTGTTGCTGCATATTTTGGCTAACCATGATAAAGGAGTAAAACTGTTTCCTTTGTCATGTTGTTTTTGAAAGTGTGGGCAAGGAAGTACAGATGATGAGTTAAACCCAACTTGTGTGTCTTCCTTACTTGGTATCCGAATAGAGGGTGTTGCTGCGGGACTGTGGCACACAATCTGCATATCAGCTGACGGTGATGTGTATGCATTTGGTGGGAATCAGTTTGGGCAGTTGGGAACTGGTGCTGATCAAGCTGAGGTATACTCATTTGCTCTTTCCTTCATTAACATGGAGAGACAATGATAATCTCTCATCATATCACACGGTTGTGCCAGCGGTATGATGATTCCTAGATTGAAAATTTTAAGCAACAGCCTAGCTATGTTAGCCATATCATGATATAATGGCTTAGATTGATAAACTAGTTGATGACCCATCCAGTTTTCTTTATAATTATTTGACTTACCTTTATCTTATAATGTTGGAATGTGGATGGCTTCTAAGTTACGAAAAAGTATTTTTAATCTTCTACTTCTGATATACCTTTAGTTCATTGTTATCGCTATCTCAATCTTTTACTTTCATGTTGACAAATGATCTCCCTTAAATAGTGTTTTTGCAATTAACTTCAGTACTTGAATTTTTATACCAGACTCTGCCAAGGCTATTGGATGCTTCAAGCTTGGAAAATATGCAAGCAAAAAGTGTGTCATGTGGGGCTCGTCACAGTGCCTTAATAACAGGTATGCCACCATGGATTTGTATCGGCATCTATAATTCGTTTTTGCTAAGTGCTAATGGGAAACCACCCTAAGGCCGATGAACATGTTGTGTTTATGCAAATTTGAACGCTGCCATTATTTTGCTAAGTGCCATTCGCTTCCTACACCTTCACCTATCCATATCAACAGGGGAAAAGAAAAAGATAGAAGTAAAGCAGAAAAAAAAAAGGGGAAGAAACTGTGGGTGTGTTCATTGGACACCTATATTAGTACTCAATCCAGGTGTGGTAGTTTAATGAAACTTCCACAGTTTTTATGTCAGGCTCATCATTTCTTTGCTATAAATAGTTATTTCTACGTTATATAGTTATTTGTTAAAAATTACATTCAATTTTTTCAGCTGCTAAATTAAGCATAATTGTTTTGTTTGGACAGAACGCCCAATAAATATAACCTAATAAGCAAAGACTACTTTTGTTATTCAAGCCTAATTAAGAGATCATTCTGGGAAAGGCTTTAGAAGGATAAATCAAGCTTGGATTACTACTAACATCTTGGACCAATCAAACATAACTATGAATTGAAATGGTGAAGCATAAAGGTATTACTTCAATAGCTTTTTTCTAACTTACTCATAGGGAGTCATATGATACAAAGCTACTCACTCACCTCGTACACAGTCTACTACATTTTAATTATGTATATGAGAATTTTAACTCTCTATGAATTGATGCTTACAAATATGTTGTTACTGAGATACCTGTTGACTTACTCGGCTGTCTCTCTGTTTCTTGAAGAGGATAAGAAAGTGTTCTGCTGGGGATGGAACAAATACGGCCAGGTATTATGCTCGGACCAATCAGTCGTCTAGCCACTGTTACCATGGCATGACACTGCATTTATATACTTTCATCTTTTTGTATTTTGTATCATATGAAATGTGTTTTGTTATCACTTAAAGGACCTACTTATGCTAGGGAATCTAATTTTTCATTATTTGGTTTCCACATCCATATCGTGGAACTAATTTAGAGTCTCCGTTCCCATGTGGCAGCTTGGTTTGGGTGATGTGATCGACCGCAACATTCCTTCCCAAGTCACTATTGATGGTTGTGTCCCTAAAAATGTTGCTTGTGGCTGGTGGCATACCCTTCTTCTTGCCGAATCACCCACTTGAATTCTTCACTTGCTAGAGAGGCCTTCCCACAATTTTGTAGTTAGCAGTTTTCTAGATTGGTAACTTACCGAGTAATATGTATATGTACATACAGTAGCTTGTATACATATACATATAATTTGCATGTACTCAATTCTTTCATGGCTGATGTCCACCATGACTGGCCCTATCTATAACACCGTTGCAAGAACCAAGCATAGGTTCCAAGATGTGCAACATTGTTGTTCATCCATTGTGCATCTCTCTTTATGCAATTTGAACCCTCTAATGTAGTAATTGGCGAGGGTCAAATAACTTTCTGATGTAATATAATGATATGCCTTGTAATTGTTATTATGTACAGGAGTGTTTTTGTATTCCTTCAATTACATTGTCGATGATGTTTTGGATATTAATACGGCCCTAGTTTTTTTTAGGTCGGAAGAAATTTCTCTAATTTAGTTTATTAAAATGACATGTTCAAAATCTATATATATGTGATTGTTTTATAAATGATTCAGTTTCAAGGATTG
This sequence comes from Carpinus fangiana, assembly GCA_006937295.1. Taxonomy (NCBI): domain Eukaryota; kingdom Viridiplantae; phylum Streptophyta; class Magnoliopsida; order Fagales; family Betulaceae; genus Carpinus; species Carpinus fangiana. The sequence continues at coordinate 16,427,270 of CM017321.1, read as the reverse complement.
GGCTGCAGGGCCTACCCGAGTTTCTAGAACTTGGACTCGCACTTGCTGGTGGACCCATGGCCCGAACCAAGGTAGGAAATACGGTGGGCGTTGCCGCTGGAACCGGTGGGTCTTAATAAATAGGGATATGTATGAACAATTATTGATGAAAAATAAAGTCAACGAAATGGATTGTTGAAAGTGATTTCATTCAAACAAGCCAACAAGGCATTGATTAGTCAGAGTAGAAGGTTCTCTTCCTTTTAAATTGTTGAAAGATGATTTTATTATTGATTAGATCATTTTTATTTTATATTGCCTCCATGTATCCCGCTTTACCTTTATTATTTATATTATGTTTTCCCTATAAAACCAAGTATTTGAACCTAACAGTGAACCTCAAAAACCCAAAGAACGTGAATATTATTTTAGGCAAATCATATATCCTTTCAAATTATAATAGTAAATTTTAGCAAGGGGTATGCATTGTCAAATCCTTCACATTCTAATATACACAACTTCTTCTTCTTCTTCTTCTTCTTTTTTCTTTTTTCCAAGTACAGAAAGAATATGTAAAGTATAGAGATGTTCACAACCCATAATTCAAAATTATTCACATTAATTAGTTTTTTTTTAAGAGAGTAATGTTGCATACCGTATTTCGATCCCACAATGCTAATGCAATAATTTCAATGAATCAATAAATTAGTCCTTGTTTAAATATCATATCAGTATTTTGAAATAATTGTGAAATAAAATATAATATTACTAGTATATTTTTTTTAAAAAAAATAATAAAATAGGGACAATGGAGAAAATCCTAATCGAGCATTAAACTGGATAAAACTAATTAAAGGTTTAGACAAAATAAATAAAAAAACAATAATGTGGAGGCCAGTGGCCACGACAGACTGTCAGACTCAAGTCAAAATTAAAAAAGATTGTCAACGATAACATAAATCGACAAGCACAATTTGCCAACGAAATTTCTTTAATACACTTCACGAAGTTTGACTGAAACCTCTCCACATTCATTTCATCATCCAATACGTGAAATCCACTTCCCAAATCCCACACCACTCTCTCTCTCTCCCTCTCTTTCTCAATGGAGGCGACCACTAAGCTGTTCATATTCACGGCGGCGCTGCTAATGTGCACCGGGTGCGCCTCCTCCGCTGTACGCTGTCCCAACTGCGGCAACATCACAATCCCTTACCCGCTCAGCACGGGCCCCACGTGCGGGGACCAGTCGTACAAGATCTCGTGCGACGCGGGGTCGCTCAAGTTCGATACGCTCAACAACAGCTACCCGATCACGTCCATCACCCCCTCCGCCCAACGGTTCGTGATCAGGCCCTCGAATTTCCTCCCAAACACCTGCGTCACCTCGGATATTACCCACCAGGGCGTCCAGCTGAACAGCAGCCTCCCCTTCAACGTCACCAGCAGCAACACAATCCTCTACCTCAACTGTACCAGCGACCTCCTCAGATCACCATTGAATTGCTCGCCAACCAGTCTCTGCCACGTGTACGTCAACAACAGTGGGGCCGTGGGTCCATGCGAGGACGCGCCACTTTGTTGTACGTTCCGTGCGGGCGGGTCGTCCACCTCGTACATGATCCGGGTCCGGCAGTCCGGGTGTAGCGCTTACTCGAGCTTTGTGAACTTGGATGAGACCTTGCCCGTGAACCGCTGGCCCCAGCCGGGTCTGGAGATCCAGTGGGTGTTGCCTCGGGAACCGGTGTGCGGGTCTCAGGCGGACTGTAATAATGGGTCAACCTCTAACTCTGACTCCACTTGTGGGCCCGACCCAGCTGGGGCTGGGGTCCGCCGGTGCTTCTGTAACTCGCCGCTTGTGTGGGACCCCGTTGAAGGGGTGTGTGTTGAGAGTAAGTTTGGATTTTTATTTTTTTTATTTTTTCTCTGACAGATATTTAACAGGAGGAGTACACTGGCTATAACACGTCGCTTTGTTTGTTTGTTTTGGTGAAGATTGTCAAATTACTGGGAGTTGCGGGGACACAGACCGGACTGCACTCATTGCAGGTACTTTCAATATTACAGGATAGATTAACACTAATTTTAAATTGATTGACTTAGCATATTTAATTTATTTATTTATTTTTAGTAATTGACATGTCATGATGCAAAGTTACTTAAAATATGTTATTGCGGTGAATATAAAATATATGTGAAAAATAAAATTAATATTAGAAGAAAAACTTTTGGATATCATGACACTCAAAGGCAGAATCATAATTTTTTTTTAATTTTTTTTTTTGGAGGACCGAACCTACTTAAATAAGTACTTAAACATGTATAATCTCTTTATGTTTGCGTGGGGTCTGAATTATGTAAATAAATAAATGCATAAATATATAGTCTCTTTACATGTGTGCGCGCACGCGATTATGTAAAAGAAAAACAAATAAATCTTAATTTTAATTTCACATAAAATAATAGTGTACTTGCGTTTTTTAAAAGTCAAGTTTATAAATGTTTTACTTTCAAACTAAATCCGAAAAAGAGCTTAAGAAACATCCCAAGTTTAAAATTATTAAGATTTGACATAAGAGTAAACATGTTATATGGACTATGGAGTGTGAAAAATGAAATATTTGACAGGGTTACGCGAGGTTAAAAAAAATAGTATTTTTATAAGAGTTTTAAGAACTTTTGAGGTTGTTGAAGACCCTCCAAAATCCTATAAAGGAGTTTTAAAAAATTTACAAGTTAATGTGTACATCTAAACAATTCAAATTTTTATTCAAATTTTATTGTTTAATTTTGAATTTTCGCATATATGGTGTCGCAGTTCATGCCACATAAATTTATGAGAAAAGGTATAATACCCTAAGCAATTATTTTATATTAAGGCTGAGTGTCTGAATAAGACAAGGTCTATGTTATGAGAGTAAAATAATTATTGGGGGTGATAGAATATATATATATATATATATATATGTGTAGTATGTTTTCTGTATTAGTTTTGATATATTTTCCTATAGGTATTTATCGCACGTAGTTGTTTCTCTATAATCATGTATCTAGGATTTTATTATTTTTCTTAGCCTAGCTCACCTAGCTATTATAATTTTTTGTATAAATAATTTATGTAATGCAATTATTATTGTTATTATTTTTTTTGTTACATATTTTATATTATTTTATATTTTAATGTTTATCTAAACAAAAAATAAAATGTATTGTAGGTTTAACTAGTGGTCTTGCTGCAACGCTGGTTGCGACCATCATTGCAAGTCTACTCTACAAACGCCATAGGCTCATCAAAGAAGCACAAGAGCGGCTGGCCAGAGAGCGTGAAGAAATCCTAAACGCCAATGGCGGAGGCAGAGCTGCAAAGCTCTTCACCGGCAAAGAGATAAAGAGAGCAACACACGATTTCTCCAGAGACCGCCTCCTCGGCGCCGGAGGGTACGGAGAAGTCTACAAAGGCGTTCTGCATGATGGCACTGAAGTTGCTGTCAAGTGCGCCAAGCTTGGAAACACCAAAGGCACCGACCAGGTCCTCAATGAGGTCCGGATTCTCTGCCAAGTCAACCACCGAAGCCTCGTGCGTCTGCTTGGCTGCTGTGTTGAGTTAGAGCAGCCTATTTTGGTGTACGAGTATATTGAAAACGGAACTCTTTTAGAACATTTGCAGGGTCAGAAATCCGGCGGCCGAAGTAGCCTCACTTGGAACCATCGTCTCCGCGTCGCCCACGATGCTGCAGAAGGCCTTGCATACCTCCATTCCTCTGCAGTTCCTCCTATATATCACCGAGATGTTAAGTCCAGCAACATTCTGCTCGATGAGAAATTGAATGCCAAGGTTTCGGATTTCGGGTTGTCTAGGCTGGCTCATACTGACTTGAGCCACGTCTCGACATGTGCTCAGGGGACTCTTGGATACCTTGATCCTGAATATTATAGAAACTATCAGCTGACGGATAAAAGCGATGTTTATAGTTTTGGAGTTGTGCTGTTGGAGCTGTTGACATCTCAGAAGGCTATTGATTTTAACAGGGACGCAGATGACGTGAACTTGGCAGTTTATGTGCAGAGATTGGTGGAGGAAGAGAGGTTGATGGATGCCATTGATCCGTTGCTTAAGGAGGGAGCCAGCACTTTGGAGATGGAGACAATGAAGGCTTTGGGTTTTCTTGCTACGGGTTGCTTGGAGGAACGCCGACAGAACCGGCCTTCCATGAAAGAAGTCACCGAGGAGATTGAGTACATCATAAGTATTTCTAAGGCAAAGGAGGTGCAGAATTAGTTACTCAACAAGCTTCTTGGGAGACGGACTTGATTCTAGGATTGTGTATACCATTACTATCGCTGTTAGTTTTTGAACATTGTTATTCCTACCCATGAGTTTGCTTAATGCTTATAATGTGTATGGATGAATATCACCTTGATCTTGCTTGTACCCAGAGTTTCTATTTTACTTTGTTTGTTCGAAAAACATTTTGAAGATCTATTTCAGTTGTTTGGAATTTGAAAAGGTAATTATGAGAACATTCTAATAAGATCCACCTGCCCGGCACCAATTTTTTTTTGATATGCCCACACAAGAGGCGGAAAGAATAATTTGAATTAATATCCTCCGTTTTATTAGGCGTAATCTCAACTGATTGAACTACCTTTTAGAGGCCATGCACCAGCAAGTGTTAAGACAATTTCGAGACTAGTTTGGACAGGTAAGCTCCATAAAAACCCTTCTAAAAATTGTTCGCCTAGAGATGTGAAAGAGCAGCAAACAATAATTTACACAGAAAAACATAAAACCGATTTATGTCTCTTCAAAGGTTCCTCCAAAACCAATATCTCAAGTCTACCATGAGACACATTCCAATTTCCACAGGCTGACAAGGATCAAAATGTGCCTTGCATCACGAGTAATGCATACAATAATCAGAGAACCTTCAAAGAAAAAATGATACATCGAACTTTCAATCATGAATTTAACTCAAAAAAGGGGGAGAAAAAAAGAAAATCTCCCTAACCGAAAAGGCTAATGAAAATACAATATGATGAAAGTATACTGATGGCATCGCATCCATTTTAATTCTCCAATAACTCTTGTAACAAATAAAAACCTAAAGAGGGCAGCAAAAACGAGAACTCCAGGACAGGCAAACGAAAGCCAAAAACCACTGGTATCAGCAAACTATGATTGCAACCCTAAACAAAATTTGTGAAGTCCGACTTCCTGGCAGAACCAATAATCTAGGTTGCTCTGGGTGTAGCCCATTCAACTCGAAGGATAAGGCTGTCATAACCATATCCATTGAGCTTGTTGATAGCTCTCTCAGCATCTTCCCTGTTTACAAAGTTGACAAAACCAAAGCCTCTACTCATGCCAGTCTTTTGATCAATAGCAACATAAACACGAGTAACAGCACCAAATGGGCGGAATAGTTCAAGCAAATCGGGCTCCCGCGTATCCTCTGACAAATTAGTGACCCGAACTGAATTTTCATCATTCCTGCGCCTCATATCTGATCCACTGGCTCTTTCTGCACCAGGTCTCATGCTTGGAGGCACATAAGCTGCCTTGCCAGCACCAGGCGCAGCCACAGTGGTATCCGATGCAGGAGGCTTATCAACGAAGGCATCGGTCTGTGGGGCAAGATCCTTGTAAGGGCACCTAGATGTCCAGTGGTCACCTTTCTTACCACAAGTTCTGCACACCATGAGAACAGCACCTGCTTTACCAAGCTGAGCCAAGTTGTCCCCTGCTACCTTGGATTCTTCTGCTTTGGTACCTGTTGGCAAGTCCATATTAGAAATAAGTACTAGAATACCAAGATCCACGCTAGATGACAGGAGACTAAGACTATAAAGAGCCTAAACAAACTTTAGCCAACCAACAAACACTACTGGATATTGCACCATTCTTCACAATCAGAAAATTAAAATCAACAGTTCCCCAATGAAGAAAACTATCAAGAGAGTATATAAAGGTGTTGACTTTTGTGAAAGAAAAATGAAAAGAAAAGAAAAAAAAAAAAAGTTCTGAAAAGATTACTTTTTTTGGGAGAAGTGAAAATAAGGAAAGGGGGAAGGGCAGAAATATTTGCCAAACAGAGCCCAAATGAAAGCATATACAAAGCCCATTTATCTAAAAATTTACACTTTCTATGCTATGAAAGGAGGCTTGAGATTTATAGAAGTGGAGGCCTCTGTTTGTTTCCTCAATCACCATGTCAAAGCAAACATTGGTATAGAAAATCCCTATTCCTTATTGGATTGTGAATAACAACGCCATACGTCAATACTGAGTAATGCTAATAGAATTACTCATCAATACCAGATATCCGTTGGGACATAATTGTTTCTTTACGTGTAAATGCAATAGTATGGTGCCTATTATGACCAGGGTTCGGACTTCATGTAGACAACAAGTAGCTAATTACATGCTAATTTAAGTTCATGAGAACAAAATATTAGCTTCCACATACAACTTCAGGAACATGATCTTTATGCCTATCCATAAGTAGTGAGAGCAAGCTTTGTTCTCTGGCGCCTGGCTATTTCCAACTAGTTTAATGTAGACCAAAGGATGAAGGTTTAAAACCACAAAAGGAATGATGAAAGGCAGGTCATAGTTTCATTAAACACCCGAGCCAAATGAAAATGAGAGAGCATGTCAAAAGAAAATAATATCAAATCCACAAGTCATGAACCCAAAGCCTCGAGGCCTGGGCCAATGGCGGAGCCAAAAATTCATATTTGGTGGGGATGAACTAAAATAATAAAATACAATGACGATAATTTTTATTTTTATTTTTGTTCTCTTTATATAATATGTTTTTATTATATATAAAAATATGATATGTCAATTCATAATATATGTATCACAAAAAGTATATCCATCAAACTTCATAAATATTTGTCCATATTGATATATCAGTAAGGTAACATGGAGGCACTAGGACAAAAAAAAAATAAAACAAAAAAAAAAAAGAACCAAAAAAAAAGTGCCTAAAATTGCAACCTGCTCCCTTTCATTTCATTGTTTCATTGGATGTCAAATTTATTTGTGTTGTACATAATATACAGCTCAGATACATGGATGGTCTCCTCAATAAAATTTGTAAAACAAGTTAAAAATACATTTTTCATTTGACCACATTGAAATGGGTTTTTTAGAACAAAATAAAAATAAATAAATAAATTCTATAATTGTATATTACAATCACATCTATGTAGTTTTTACTGCAATTGAACTAAATGTCTTATTCATCAACTCTCTCAACAAATAGAGAAGTACTTAACAACTTTAAAAGGCAGGTGCCCCATGGGGTATAATCGAGCATTGTTTAAAAGGTACATTTGGGCTNGTCAAATTTATTTGTGTTGTACATAATATACAGCTCAGATACATGGATGGTCACCTCAATAAAATTTGTAAAACAAGTTAAAAATACATTTTTCGTTTGACCACATTGAAATGGGTTTTTTAGAACAAAATAAAAATAAATAAATAAATTCTATAATTGTATATTACAATCACATCTATGTAGTTTTTACTGCAATTGAACTAAATGTCTTATTCATCAACTCTCTCAACAAATAGAGAAGTACTTAACAACTTTAAAAGGCAGGTGCCCCATGGGGTATAATCGAGCATTGTTTAAAAGGTACATTTGGGCTTCAACCCATTTATAAGACACACAATTTTTATTTTTATTTTTATTTTTTGAAAAGATAAGACCCACAATTAAAGTACAACAATTGCAACAAAGTGTTATTTGTCAAAGTCACAAAACTCACAGTATGAGCATAAAAATTAAAGAGAGAAGACAAAACAAGATTTGATTGTAACCTCTTCCACTGGCCCGGGCAAACATAAAATCAATGAAAAAGACCCACCAACCATAGAGAAAGAGAAACCATCTGGTTTCTTAGTTTTGCTTAATTCTAACCACCAATAGTTAAATTTTCATAGCCACAATACAAGTAATTGAGGGTAGCAACAGCAGATATTTCTGAGTCTGCCACCTTTCTTATTATATAGTTACTATAATACTACTAATCAGAATAATATTTGTAACAATTTCTTTCCAGAAGATTGTCCTTTCATAATAAGCGACTATAAGATCCTAAATTAGCTACAAACTTAGACACACAGAAACCAAGAGAATCCTAAAGTTTGTAAATTTTCCGATGCTTAGATTTTTAATCAATTGAGACCCTTGGAAACCAAAGCTCCATGAGCTATTCTAATTCAACCATTTTGCTTAGTTTAGATGAATACTTACAAGTCATTCACAAGGGAGAAAAACAAATTTTGCGTTTCTAAAACCCAAAACACCCTTGAAAATACATATTTTCAGATCTCGTTTTCATTCACATTCCTCAGCAACCAAACAGAAAATCAAATTAAGCAAATCAAAACCACAAATATCAACACATGAACACACACGTAGAGAGAGAGAGAGAGAGGGGGGGAGGGAGGGAGGGAGAGAGAGAGAACCAGGAGCCCTGGGGCGCTCAAGAAGGATCTCCTCGGTGGAGACCATGGTGAGGCGGCTACCAACGTCCTCACGAACCGCGTCGCCGAACTTGGGCCAGGACCGGCGCTCCACTGCCCGTTTGCTCAGCTGGGCCTTAGCGAGCTTCCGGACCCGGGTCGTGGTCGTGATCTTGACCTTGTTTCCGTCTTCGTCGAACTTGTATTCGATCACTTTCTTGACTCCGTTCTCGTCCGGACCGATTATTTGGCGAGGCGGGAGCAGGAAGTCCAAGTCCTCGCCGTCGTCCTCATCGAGCTCTCCCCACCGGACCTTGCTAGGTTGGATCGTCGGGTTCGGGCCCTGAGCTGAAACGAATTTGTCGAGCGCCATGGGTTGTGGATGAGAGCGTGTGTCCTATGGTGGCTTTGGAGACGAGGGTTTGCGCGAAAACGCAAAGGAGATGAGAAGAACTGAAAAACACTGAAAGACCTCTGGCTCTGGCCCTCTGGGTATTCGGCTTCGGCTTGTAATACAAATGGGCTCCTCTTTTTTTCTTTTGGTGGGCGGGCTGGCTATGTTAACCTTTATTTTTTATTTGAGTTAGGCTTTTCAAGCGAAGTCTTGCCATATCTTTCGGTTGGCTGTGTAACGTGAGCCATGAGGCCCATGTTGGTTTGATAAAACCTCCTCTTCTTCTTCTTCTTCTTTTTTTTTTGGAAAAATATAAAAAAGTCCATCAAATTATTAGCCGTTTCCAATATANCAACATGTTTTTTTAAAAAAAATAATATTATTTGTTTATAATATCGAATTCCTCAATAAAATAAGAACAATAATTCAGAAAAAAAAAAAAATTTGAGAATCCCACTAGAAATCTAACCCCTTATAAAAGGTCAAAATGTTAAGCTTTTCACAATTAAATAAAGTTAAAATGGTTATTTTGCAATCTACGAAAATGCTGAAAGACAAAAATAAGCCTGTTTAATTCAAGTATAAAGAACAAAGAATAAGGGCAAAATGAATAGTCACGGTAGTTTACCTAAATTAGTTACTATAGTTGGCCTAAATTATTTATTTATTCTAATTCTTTTTTTTATATATATATTTATTCGCCAATTGATTTTTTTATGTTTTTAAAAAATTGTTTGATTTTTTTTTGCAAGGCGTGTTAAGTATCACATAAATTGCCACATCAATTTATATCTCTAAAAACACTAGCCCATTTAGGTCAAAAAAATGAAAATAGACCGTTGAAATGAAAATAAAAAATGTTACAGAATTCCAAAGTCGAAACACACCTAACATAGATAAACTCGAATATTCGACATCCCACGAGGAATTTCAACATATATAGTTAGTGGTCAAAGCACAGGACTAAGACAAAACAGTTCGGATACAAGATTAATCAAAGCGGTTGATCGGTTACAATCCCGTGGAAAATGCACATTAGCGGTAAAACAAAACAAAAAAAACTGCTTAGAAAGGTGGCTTGTCCAGTCGCACGTCCCTAACTTGATATATAGTCAATGAAAAATTAAAAAATAAAAGGGAAAATTAACTCAAAAGGTAGGTGATGATGGAAAGTTAAGCCTAAAAGTCTTATTGTTCAACCTCGGCCCACAGATTGGCCTCCCACTGCACGTAGACCTCTTGCTTCGTCCACCCTTTCCGGTTTCAAAAACTTGAGCAGAAAGCACAGCTGACCAATTTATCAGGATTAGCCAAATTTATAAGACAAATGCTAAACTTACACTTTTATCTTAAGAGTAATGTTATAAGTCTTCTTAAAGTCTTTCTATAGTCATCACAAATATGATGCGACTTTTTTAAAATCACTAATAAATCAAAAATTAATAAATCACATTTTAAATTTAATGGTAATTTTAAAAGTCATATCACATTTAAACGACTTTAAAAAGACTTTAAGAAGTCTTATAATGTTACTCTTTATCTTATCATGTTAATATGGTACTACTGCTAATGGATTAGTCCTTATCAATGTGATAAAACCCAATTGTTATTCTTGGTTGTGTTGGCATTTCCATTCGATTTTTAGGTCTCTTGAGTGAGCAGTTAATTTGTTATTCTTTTGCTTTTGTTGAGTACTGTTTTTCATAAATTTCTTACTTATAAAAGAAAACTAAAATCAAGCGACGGCCACTGCTGCATGTGGTAGGATGAAAAGCCACCGCATATAATGAATTGGTCAGAGACAGAGTTGTCTTGGCTGTTTCGTCAAGCATCCTAATGAGAGTTGACAGCTTTGCGCATCACATGGAGATGGGAGTACGTTTATTTATAAGCTTCTTATATATACCAAAGGTGACATTCTTTTTTTAATAATAAATACTATTTCTCATAATGAGTATGAAATAGATGAAACTTTATTTCAGAATCTAATTAGTGTGCTAATTATTATTATCTTCTTTTTTTGTTGTTGTTGTTATTTTTTTAAATATATATATGGAACTTCCATTCATGAAATTTCACGAGCATCAAGTCACTGAGCATACAGTTTTAAAAAATCATAGCCAAAAGTTATGAAGGTTACAAAATCATAAAAATGACTTCAAGCTTCTGCTAACCCATGTATAATTATATTTAAGGAAGATCTGCTTCATGCAGACTAGATCTAAGACATGGGTAGACAAAATACAAAAACAAAATTAAAAGCTACTAAAAACTAAAAATCTGGCTATGAGAGTTAAGCTCCCACACCGATCTATTTCATATTCAACCTGAAGGTCAGAACAACAAATCCATCATTAACCCGAAGGTCAGGACAAAAAAAAAAAAAAAAAACAAAACAAAATCCCCACAAGTAGCAGCGGAGGAGCACGGCATCATAGACATCCCTTCGGAAGACACGCCTAGGCCAAAGAAGACGATCGGATCTAAGGTTGATGAGACTAGATCTGGATTTAGATCTAGATCTACAAACTAGATCTAAAGCAATCTACCATAAACTGAAACCATAAGAGCCTACAGAGAATACACCGAACACTGCTACCATAAAAGAGGAGGAGAAAAGATGTAGATCTAGATTTTCTCTCACTTTTTTGTTGTTGTTGTTGTCATTTACTATTAGAAATTTGTTGGCATAACCGTTCAAGACAAAAGGCATTAAATCTAGTAATTTTGGGAAGAAGAAAGTTTCATTTTAAATTGGATTGGATAAAATTTATTTAATTTAGTTTATTAAACTAATATTTGTTCTTAGAACATGTTATATGTATTTTGTTTTTTTTTAAAAAAAATGTATGTGAGAATTAAAAATGTACGTGGGAATTACACTCCATAAGGACATATGTCAGTTTAATAAAATTGATTATGAATTCTTTCCAATCTAATTTAGACAAAAAAAAATTGTCATTTCAAGAATGATTATATCATACACAAATCATATATTGTAAATTTTCAACCAACGAGAATCTGACAAAATCACTTCCGATGCTTAAGTTGTTAAAGATAAAAAAGGAAATTAAATTGACACAGTATAAGGATATTATGAATGCATATATAGTGAAGGGTTGTCCCCTCCTTACAAATGCTTCTTGTTCTCATCTCTCTTTTGTAAGGTTTGGAGTCTCCTACTCAAATTTTGTTGAAGGCATGAGCGATGGTGTGAGAAAGTTGTTACCCACAAATATTGGGGGAAGTTTCAAGCATGGGAATAAAAGTCGTTATCTAACTTAGCAAAAAGGGTAATCAATTGTAGCTCGTCCCATATATTAAGGTATATATAGGTGCATCTTGGTTTTAGAATATGATTGGTTTTTGGCCTGATCGACAAGCTTCTTCTTAGCCCGCCCGGGTCTATGTTGGTAGGTTGTCAAATCCTGTGGCAAACGGACCCTTCGACAAGCGAATTAACCTTATAGGCTTTCGGTAGAGGAGGGTATGGAGACGTTTGGGGTACATCATATTGTGCTTTTGGCTCCACGAAGATTTGCAAATTATAAGGAGAGAAACTAAAGGGTGCCTTTTGATCCTCATTACGCCAATTAGAAAACAAGAAAAAGGTTGTCTAGATTGCTTTGACCCTCTACTTTTTGACTAGTTTCGAGAAGTGTTTTTTATTACTTCAAATCTTTCTCTCTCTCTCTCTCTTTTTTTTTTTTTTTTTTTTTGGTTGAATTATTAATTTAAATCTTTACGTCTCAAAGAAGTAAGTAAGGTTTCTAATTTTAGGCCGCCCAATGTCTTAGAAGAAGAGCAAACCAAATCTATCTATGTCTTGCTATGTTGTCAAAGGGGACGTCCAAAGGTCAACACGTATGTTTAGGCCATTTCCAATTAAATTGACACATGTTTAAAATACATATGAGAATTAATTTTATTTTTTTATAATTTTTTTTTACCTCTCACATGTGTTTTTAATAGAGTATGTAGTGTGCAAATCACATGCATTTTAATCACGTATCAATTTAATAAACTTAATCATAAAAAATTCCTCAAACTCGATTTAGAAATAAATTAAATTTGTCCTTTGCAATTTTGCATGTTACGGCATGTGAGGATCAATTTCATGATTCACATTAATTTTCACAAATCTAATAATGAATATAAATATATAATGTCATGTCATTTAAAATTAAATAATGAAACGCTATATACTTTATTGGAAAAATACTATGGGTCAATATCTTTTCTATGGATAACTAATATTATCTTACAAATTAATTATAAGATTTATGTATTTATGTGGATCTTATATATATCAAATGTGGATCTCACAAATCTAATGATTGATTTATTAAATTTAATCGATTTATAAAAAAAAATAAAAAAAGATAAAATATGAAAAACTTATATTAACCCTAAACTTATTATTATTATTATTATTTTAAAAAAAGAGAGGTAAAATTAGCTGTGATTCACGTTATTATACTTGAACTTGATCTGGATTGGAATTTTTATTGATATCAATTAAAACAAATATTATGGTCTTTCCTAGCGGAATATCTGTGTGGAATATTCTGATATGCTGACATATTTGGCACAACTTGCGAGTTCCAACATTATATTATAAGAGTCTAAGGGTGGTCCCTCTCAGAAATAAAAGAAAGAGCCCTTGGGTCCAGAATACATTAAAAAAGCAAAATGCTTTTCTTGTATTATGGTGACACTTATTTAAAAAAATAATTCAAAAGAACTTTTATTTTTATTTTATTAAATCAAGTACATAAAAATTAGTAATGCTACTATGATACTATTATTTTACATCTCTGGTACATATCTTTTTTAAATTAACCTTTAGATCCTTAAATTTAAGTTACTCAAATCTTCATCAAATTTCTAAATTTATGGTAATCCAAATACATTATAACAGTCAGCCACTTACAAAAATTAAAATAAAATCCACTTAAATATGTAAGGTTAATCGGTGTACAAGTGGGGCGGTTATTAAACCGCTAACAATATTCACTAATAGCGTAACTGGACAACCGCATAACTGCAAGTAATAGTAATTGATAACTACATAACCGCTTAATTTGGTTGTAGTTATCGGTTATAGGAATTGAGAAAAAATGGTTAATAGTCAGATAATTGGTATCTGATTTATAATATATATTTAAAATATTTTTTTTAAAAAAATGCAAGCAATTGTAACTTTTCAATATGCTAGCAGTCACAGTAGTGATACTTATTCAAATTCACATCATTTTTCTTCAATTTCTAGATATGCAATTAATGTAGAGAAGTTGAGGATTTATTAGTCAGCACATAAATGTGTGATAAGACCACACCTCATGAAGCGTAGGTCATGTTTTCAAGAGGTAGCTTAATCGGCTGTGACCACGCCTAATAAAGCGAATGTCATTAAATCGAATCTCCCTCTCCCCCTCTTGTACGGACATGTCAAAATAAAAAATAAAAATAAATAAAACGTATGTCATTAATTGGAATATCTCTCCTCATTCTCTTGTGTGTATATATATATATATAAATAAGTGATAAGTTAAGCTGTTAAGGCTCTTTAATTACCAGTTGTGCAATTAATTTTGTGGATTTGTTTGCCAGCAAAGAATGGCAAAAACCATATCTCTTCTCATCCTCCACAAGCTTGGCTTTATATAATCAGTACAAGAGATATATTAAATACATCTCAAGGAGACTCAGCGGAAAGAAGAGTTCAATAATCAATACAGATAGGTACTCTTCGTTATAAATTTTCTTTATTTGATAGATGTGTTGACAATAATTCTGTATATAGATGACGGTTTTTATTGTTACTCTACGTAACAATGATAAATAATATGTCTTACATTTTTTTTTTTTATTTCCCTTCCAAATTGTAATTGAGTTTTTCTGCTCTTGCTACGAGAGATCCAAATGGTAAATAAAAGATATAGGATTAGCCTTCATTAAGCAGTAGGCACGAACTTAATTGTGAGCTCACTGAACGTCATGATGATAAATTGTTGTAATTACTAAACCAAGGCTTGTTTAATTTTATGTAGATTTATATTTATTTTAATATGCGGTTATTTCAACCAAAAAAAAAAATAGTTAAATAATTTATGACAAAAATAAAAAAAAATTTCAAACCAATATAAAGAAAATATCTTTCAATCCATTTAAAATAGTGTTAATTATCTATAAATATTTTAAACGATAATTTAAGTTAGTAAACTAGAATCAATAGCCTCAATAATTTTTATAGTGCATTTTAAATGCTTATACACATTTATACTATTTTAAACCGGTTGGATGATATTTTTTCTAAATTTGAAGGAAATTTTTGTAAAAAAAAAAGAAAAAAAAAAAAGAAAAAAAGTGTGTTTTAGCTAGTTACGGTTTTTTAAAAATAAATAATTAGCGAAAATGATTAGACTCGCCGTTTAAGAAAAAATAAATGGATTGCATACCTTTTTACTTTCTAGAATCCGTCCAATTTAGCCTGTCAGTGTCACGACCCATACTAGTGCCAGTACTAATTTAGTAATTTATCCTCAAAAGGGAAGCAGCCAAAATCCGAAACAACCCCGAAACTACGCTCGCCAAACAAAGCCTTAGCCAAAGCCAACGTGACCGGTTTCTTTAGCCGCTCAAAAGCCAAAAATTCAATCAATTCTTTATTTGGAAACCAGCCAAACACCACGTTAGTTTATTATTTTAATATTTATCTGAAATCGCAGTGCGTTTATATTAGCGCGCGTATTATATATATATAGACATCAAACCCGACCTCAATTAAACGCCCTTCGCACAGCTCAGAGTCTCAGAACCTCACCGACGGTATCGACCGTTGGTGTGTGTTAGAAAGAAAAAAAAAAAGAAGAAGAGCGCGAGCAACTCACTGTGTCGACTCAGTTCTGACTTGCCCGGATCTCGAGCTTAGACTTGGTTCGAGGTCGCGATCCGGTGAAATCAAAGGTAAATTGCACGTTGACTCTGTCGGATCATCTGTTATACGGCGTCGTTTGGTTGGTTTTGAGAGGTTTTATTGTGGATACGAAGGTTAAATTTAACAATGTAGTTCGAATATGATTTCCCGTTGAGTTGTAAATTACTGGCGTTGATTGTTTTGATTTCCTATTTTGCGGGTTTTTTTTTTTTTTTTTTTTTTTTTTTNCTGGCGTTGATTGTTTTGATTTCCTATTTTGCGGGTTTTTTTTTTTTTTTTTTTCATTTTTTATGAATTTTGGTGCAGAATTTGAGTTCATTTTCATTTGCACAATGAGTTACTTGAATTGAGTTTGCGTATTTTATCAGATCTGGTTATGATATAGCTACTGTTCAGACTTTTGGTTGATTGATTTATGGTTTTTGTAATTAACATTTCCAATTGTGCGTGCAAGAAATAATTCTGTCAAGGTTCTTGTCTTTGTCTCATCAGGAGGCGAAGTTTTAGTTTGATCTCTGTTTATTTGTTACCTGATTGAATTTAATTTTCATACTTCAAATCATGCTCTGAACGTGGCCTTAATTGAGGATTATGATGCTTGTAGCTGATCCCAACCAATAGTAAATAAGATTTTGTTGACTTGAAAGGTAAGACCACGTTTCATTTGGCAGGATCCTTATTTTATCAGAACAAGGATTTGTTGAAATGAATAGCGGAACAAGATTCGGGTAGCCTACCCTTGTTAGTATAGATAATGATTTTGTTGGGTTGAGGTCCCCACACTACTTTTTTCTTATTTATTTGGAAGCATGTGTTTGTGGGAAATTAGTTTTGCTCTGTCGTTTTCTTGAGATATTCAAATTGTTGTTTATTGGATCAAATGATATTTTCATGAGTAATCAAAATGATGAAACAAGAATCACTTCGTGGGTATAAATTAGAATGTTGTAGAAATCCCCCTTTCAATTGTTTTTGGCTATGAAATTGCTGCATTATAATTCTTCCAAGGCTGAAATGCATGAACAATATTTTAGGTTTTTGAGATAATGGGAAAGGAAAATATATGGACATTTGAAATGGTTCCAACTCTCTGATCCATAAAAGATGTTTAAAATATGTTAAACTATCTGTCATTTACTTGATGCAATAGTTATTTTCCAACTACCTTCTGTTTAGATTCCATGTCCTGTATTGTGATCACAAAATTAAAAGGCATTTTCCTCTCGTTAAAAGCTCTAGCATGTGGCCTAGCTGAATTTTGTTTTGGTTTCATAATACCACCACATCAGTTGGATGGATTTTCACCTACCGTTTGCAGCAAAATGATTTATTGTATGACGCATGTTTGAATCTTTTGGTTGTTCTGCGATGGCCTGCTTTAAAACTTTTGGGTCGTCTATTTCTAAATATAAACCAGTGTTTTATGTCCCTTCCTGTACCCTAGGTTTGGTGTATTCATGTTAACCTCAATTTAAAACCTGTATGGTCAGGTTCAAGAACTTTTCCTATGAGATTATGGTGACCTTTATTGTTAATTTAGATCTAAATATGTCAATGCAGAGTTCTGTATGAGTGTGTGTGTGTGTTTTTTTTTTGGGAATGAATATAAATATAGGAGATTATGTGGATTTAGCTACTATTCAAACCTTGATTTGCATTCTTTAATAGTCTGTAGCAGATTATTGTAAGATTCTGACCATATAATCAACAGGAAAAGCAAGGAGCATATCACAATGAAGGCACTTATTCTTGTTGGAGGGTTTGGGACAAGGCTGAGGCCATTGACACTCAGTGTCCCTAAACCGCTTGTTGATTTTGCTAACAAACCGATGATCCTTCATCAGGTATAACTTTGAGAGAATGCTCTTTCTTATAGAAAGTAATTTGTGTTCTTCTATATTCATATATTGGAAAGGTGCTTATGCGTCAATTGGCTTTTAGTATAATTTGCTGATTGCATGCATTGTTTGTGAAGTCTCTTCTGATTTTCATGTTTGAGATTTACAATAGAGAAGCAACTTATTTAAGTTAAATTTGTAAATGCAAAGTGCTATGATGTTGAATTATTTCCACCATGCTCCTTTGATATACTCTCCCCACTTTCCCCCTTCCCTTGGGGTTATTTGTCTGTTAACTGTAGGTTGACACGTCTTTTGAATTTTTCCCCAGATTGAGGCTCTTAAGGCTATTGGAGTCAGTGAAGTGGTTTTGGCTATCAATTATCAACCAGAGGTAAAGAAACGAGGACTTTCCTCCTACTACAACCCTACAATGCCTGTTTAATGCTCGAGAGATTGATGCAGCTGAAGTTTGGAGAACTACTAATAGTCTTACCCCTTGTTTCTGCAGGTGATGTTGAACTTCTTGAAGGATTTTGAGACAAACCTTGGGATCAAGATCACTTGCTCACAAGAGACTGAGCCACTCGGCACTGCTGGTCCTCTGGCTCTTGCTAGGGACAAACTAATAGATGATTCTGGTGAGCCGTTTTTTGTCCTCAACAGTGATGTTATCAGTGAATACCCTCTCAAGGAAATGATTGCATTCCACAAGGCTCATGGAGGAGAAGCTTCCATAATGGTCACCAAGGTAGCAATTGAATATAACATTGCTCTTTCTTGAAGACTTTGTGAAACATGTAGATGAAAATGTCCTAAAATCATTTCTTCTTATCATGCAGGTGGATGAGCCATCAAAATATGGTGTGGTGGTTATGGAACAATCTACTGGGAAAGTTGAGAAATTTGTAGAAAAACCAAAATTATTTGTTGGTAACAAAATCAATGCTGGAGTTTACCTGCTGAATCCCTCAGTTCTGGATCGAATCGAATTGAGGCCCACCTCAATTGAGAAAGAGGTCTTTCCAAAGATTGCAGCAGAGAAAAAGCTGTTTGCTATGGTGCTACCAGGATTTTGGATGGACATTGGACAACCAAGGGATTACATCACAGGGCTGAGACTCTACCTAGACTCACTGAGAAAGAACTCTCCATCAAAGTTGGCCACTGGCCCCCACATTGTGGGAAATGTTATAGTGGATGAGTCCGCCAAAATTGGCGAGGGATGTCTGATTGGGCCTGATGTTGCAATCGGTCCCGGTTGTATTGTTGAGTCGGGAGTTAGGCTCTCTCGCTGCACAGTTATGCGGGGAGTCCGTGTTAAGAAGCATGCTTGCATTTCCAGCAGCATCATTGGATGGCACTCAACTGTTGGACAATGGGCCCGTGTCGAGAACATGACCATTCTTGGAGAGGATGTACATGTCTGTGATGAAATTTACAGTAATGGTGGTGTGGTTTTGCCCCACAAAGAGATCAAATCCAGCATTTTGAAGCCAGAGATAGTTATGTAGTCCATTGTGTTCAGGAAGCAGTAAGTTATTCCTTCTGAAATGTGTTTGTACCTTTTACCCCCATTTCTCTTCTCCACCATGTGTAAAAGTCAGTTTTTTTTTTGAAGTTTGAGTGATGTGAGTTAAAAAGTTGAAGGTTCAGCAACTTTTATGAAAGGCATAAAAATCCACATTTGTGTGACTTGTAATCTTTAGTGTATATAGGAATAAATTATTTGTTGGTTTCTCCAGCTTTGTGTTACTCATCAAGATGAGTATTTTATTTGTAACATTTTTAATCAAATGATCGGTGCTTCAATGTTTGTATTCTATGTTATGTTCTTGAAGACCCTTGTGTCGGCAGCATAGGTTCTGAATTCTTCTTTTGGCGAATCCAAAACTAAAACAAACACTCCTGGATGAACCTTTACTCTTTCTTTAGCTTCTTTACTTACTGATAAAGCAAAACTGCAAGTATGGGAAAAAGAACAAGCTTCATGGCTTTGTAAATGGTGATGCTTTTGTGACATGCAAGAACACAAGTGTTGAATATGATATCTTCTCCTGAACCGTAGACCATCGTATCGCATGATTCCATTATTGTCCAACTTTAGACGAACTAAAAATATTATAAAAGATGTCAGACTCTTTTGGACGGTTCTGCCTGCATCCACACTTCACTTCACAAAATGGCACCGACAGTTTAAATGGTATTGCTGATAAACGTGAAAAATGCGTGGCGGAGTCGATTAGCTCTCTGATTCTCCCAAGATTTGAAGACAAAGAAAGCTTTAATCACTGATTACTACGTTCTTTCGTGAAAAGAACGGTTGGAGTGTAAGAGGGCCCTTTAATACTTTTATTATTTTGGTAACAAGTGGCAGGAAAATAATAATAATAAATAAATAAATAAAAAAGCCTAAGCAAAGTACTGCAGAAGAAGAGAATGCTTGGCCTACCATGTGAAGTGGAACCTACTCCGCATTATGAACATATTATTATAAAAGCAATTGTAAAGTATAGAGATTGCGATCGGCGGATATCCTTTTCAAAATAATATTTAAGGGTACGTTTGGTACTAGTTTTTTATTAAGAAAAATAAATAATTTTTATTAAAAAATGGAAGAAGGTTAAATATAACAATTTTGATGTTAAATTATATGATACTTTTTCTTATCGAAAAGAATAGTTATTCTTTAATTTAATGAATAGTCATTCCCTTATACGCCATGAGAATGTACCAAACTTACCCTAAAACGCATGCAATTCCGCTTAACCAACTAAGTATTGATTCGGAGTATTACCACTACACCTTAATGAGAATCAAAGTAGCAAAATTTGAGTATATTAATGTATATTATGAGAAATGTTATAAACAATATATTTATTTTATAACTATCTCGCAATGCTAATGTAGGAGTCTAATAGCTTGTTTATTAGACTCTTTGGTTGTAGTAAAAAAAAAAAAAAATAATAATAATAATAATACAAGAACAATGTTAGAAATTAAATTTTTATCTCTTAACTATTTTTATAATGTTGGCGTAGCAGCAGGGACAGAGGCATAGTTTATTATGGGCAAGGGCCAAGGGTCAATAAAATGTAAATAATAAGTATCGTGTAAACTACCACATCAATATGTAAACGTGATAAGTATAATGTAAATTGTCACGTGATAATTCATATTTTAGTTGTTGATGTAATAAGTAGGGGTGCTCAAACGATTATAACCGGCAGTTATTAGCAATAACCGCAACTGCAACCGCCTTGGGAGGTTATTGATTTTTAGTAACCGCAACCGCAACCGCTTAGGCGATTAGCGGTTATTTTATAACCGGCGGTTAGTGGTTATTCAATTCAATAACCGGCGGTTTTATAACCACTTTTTTTATATGGGCTTTTGAATTTTTTTTACGTGTTTTGGGCCTTTAATGGCCTATTTTTTGGCTTATTTTATGGGATTGACTTATTTTTGGGCTTATTTTAAAGGTTTAAGGCCAAAATGTTCCAAAAAAGATAGAGAAAAAAAACATGCTTTGAATAAGGCTAAGCCCAAAATATCACATACCACATTATATATTTCATATGCATATTCATAAATAGCCCAAATCCATTAATCCAAATACAAATGAAAAAAATTAATATATATTCTATTAATATAAAATATTTAATATATATTTATATTATTTTATATAAATGAAGGTGGTTAGCGGTTATAACCGCCTTGTCCTACCCCCTAAAACCGCTAATCGCAACAGCCCTAGGCGGTTAGCGGTTAGTAGCTCTAGTAATAAGTGTCATGTGGACTACCACACTAGTTTGTAATGAACTTTAGTACTACTATTAATTTCATCATTTGGAATCTTGGATATTACAAATTTATTATGCTTTCTCTCCAACCGAATACTGAGTTAGGGTGTGTTTGATAGATTCTTTCAGGAAATAAATTAATTCACCAAACCCTGACTGCTTAAAGTAATTTCAATGTGGTGCAAAGTGTACAAGAAAAATGGGATAAGGGTAGATTGAATGGTTATGAGAATGAGTTTGTGGAATGTCTAAGAAGATTGGAGATTCTTGATCTATCTTTTATTGGCTAGTATTTCCCGTGGAACAATAAGCGGGCTGGTGTAGACTTTGTTGCTTGCAAGTTTTATTGGGTGATGGAAAATGTGCTTATGGAGAGACTTTAGTTGAGATTTTGGAAGGTAGCATTTCGGATCACTCTCCTGCTATCATTATGGTAGAAAAGGTCTAAAGCCTTTCAAAAGTTTCAATTTTTGGGCTGATCATGAGAGATTTACAGATTGGGTTGAAAAGGGTTGGAGAATTTCTGTGGGAGGGACTTGTATATTTTCAGACTTCCAGCTATATACCAAGATCAAATATTTTATGTTGTGATTAAAAATTACATTTTATAGGTTAATATGATCAGATGAAAATATAATTTTTTTTTTTTTTTTGTGAATTTCCATGCGCTCGCCAAACGTCGAAAAATGTTTTGACTTTCCCTAAAAATATTTTACGACAAAAAATATTTTACAAACAAACAGAGCCTAAAATGAGATTCCATGAGGTGGTGCCCTTGAAAGCATAACGTATTTGGACAAGAAATTATCGAAGGTTGCTGACAAACGGGCTTTTTGTGGGCCATTGGGGTGTGGCTTGTTAAGATGTTTTTAATTATTTTAAAATAACAATTTTTATGATAAATATAAAATATTAACAAATTTATTTAAAAATCATCATTTTCAGTTTAAAATGCAAAATTACTAATTCAAAATTTGTATTCAAAGTTTTGTATTATTGCACGTAAAATGTTATCGATTACTAATAATACAAATTTGTATTCAAAATTACTAATAAAACAAATGCTATTTTGTTGGGACTTTTTAATATTATTTTGAAGGGACCTTGTTTGTAAAGAATATTTTTAATGATATTTTTAGGGGATCCTATTTCTTAAGATTTAAACTATAGCTTTAATTAACCTAATCATGTAGCCAACCCTGTAATCATACCCAATTGAGCTTTAATTCCTAAAATCAATGTCTCACAACAGAGACAAAACTTCTAAATAACTCATGGACACAAATTTCTTCTAAACTGGTTTAGAAGAAATTTCCTTTAACATGCTCTAATAAGTGATATGTGTCATTCAACATGTTTGAATTTCTAAAAAATTAATGTTTGAGTTCATAAGTTAGTAGAATGACATAACTCTAGTCATTTAGGACACATGCCCGTCAATCTCTGCCCTTTTCCCACCTCAAAGAAGTCAAAGTCAAGCTTAAGTTTATCCTATCCTATTGTTGTTTCAATATTCACTTTTTGCTTGTTTAATGTAGAAGTGTAAAGAGGTATAGTGGTTGGTTTACAAGTTTGATATATTTCACAAAAATAAAAAAATAAAATAAAATTTTATTTACCCTAAAACAAAAAGAAACTGCTATATATCATCCATTTTGAAGAAAACAAACAAAGAATAATGTCAATTGTGGGTTACAAGCATCACATTTTGTTTAGATGGGAAGAGATTTTAGAAAGAAAAAAAGAAAAAGAAAAGAGAAATGATAGAAAAAATTGTCGTTAGCTTTCATCATTAGATATGTGATTTTCACATGTATCACGTGCTCTAAAAATAAATATTAATTTAATAAAATAATTATCCAACCTAATGTAAAAGAAACTTTGTCCTTTTTTTAAGTAATGGAAACTCAAGGAATGAATTAAAAAAAAAAAAAATCTAAAGATCAAATTTTTAATGGATCAAACATGAAGCAAGTTTTTTTCCCCGATAAAAAGGGTTATTGAAAGCCTTTCTTTATTATTATTATTATTCAATTAACAAAAAAGAAAGTCTTATTATTATTTTTATTGGAGCTGACATGTAATATTTCAATTGGTTGCCCAAGTCAGTAGCAGATAACAAGCTGTAGATAATCCGAGCCTACCCCTGTATAGATCTTAAAACCCTGAACACTCCAAAGTCCTCGTTTCCGTGTCCCTAAAACCCTAAAAACCCTTACTCCGCTGCGACTCAGAGAAATGGCCTTCACTTCCATTCTTCGCAAATCGGCTTCTTCTTTCGCTCCACTCGCCGGCAGACTCGTGGGGGGACAGAGAAATTACCATTCTGCCATTTTCACGGCCATAAACCACGCAAATGTCTCTCGCAGGCCCTCTCTGAGAAGCCATTTGGTTCCGAGCCTTCACTATTCGTCGGCGGAGAAGAGGATGAGTGCTGATGAGACCCTTATTGGGGTGCTTTCTAAGGATATCGAATTTTTGCAGCAGGCTGATGATCACGATCGGGTGAGTTGTTTTCTATTTTATTTTTTAGTTTACGCGCTGCTTGCTTGCTGAGAAAGCGAGGGAAAACGAAAAGAAATGAAATTTTTAAGTTTTTTTAAATTTTGTATAGATTTCTTTTGGAGAAGATGGAAAACCCACTTCAATTCTGTCATATAGTCGTGTTTGGACAAGGAAAAATTAATCCCTCGATATCTAGAATTTTAGGAGAAAAACTTCTGGGTAGTTTGGTTGCTCCAAAAGGAGCGGAATTAGAAGAAACGAAGCTTAAAATGCTACGGTTTTATATTTTGGAGATAATACTCAGAATACTTCTGGTTTTGTATTACTCACAGAAAAATTTACTGGTTTGTTAATGTTTATCAATGGACAAACTTGTATATTGTAGATTATTCGTGGAAATTTCCTTTTTTGTGCAAGTCTTTTACTTATTGATGCTCTCCTAAAGTGGTGCTCTCGGATCTTAGCGCACCCTTTTTTTTTTCTTTTTCTCCTTTCAATAAATTTTCTTATACAATACTTCATTGTCCTGCCCGCAAGTGTCAGCTCTAAATTCTAGTGGGTTACTCGTTTGGTTAAAATGCCATAAGATCGGTCGTTTGGTTAATGCCATTAGATCGGTTGTTAGAGTTCTCACTCAATCGATAATAGTTAATTAGTTATTGCAGGCAGGGTCGTGTATCGAGGTTTACCTTCATGAAGGGAGTAATGCTAGAAATCAGTCGTATGTCCCTCTTGTGTAGGTGCCATAAAAAATCATCATTGAACTTGTGATTAATCATTATTGAATTTTGATCGATGGTGATTTTAGAAACTACTTCATTTTTTAAAGAACACGAGTAACTTCTAAAATTACTCTTTTGAAAGGTTTCACGTCATTATAAAAAATTAAAAAAAAAACATTTATTGCCCTATTGATAATCGTGATCACTGTTTTTGTTTGATAGGTCGAAACAATTCCAAGTGATTTTCCTTTTCAAATCGAAGATAATCCAGGACTTCAAACTATCACACTGAAAAGAACGTATCAAGGTGAAGAGATAGAAGTGGAAGTTAACATGCCTTATCTAGTTACTGGAGAAGATGATGATGATCATGATGATGGTGAAAAGGCCAATCAATCTAGCTTGCCACTAGTTGTTAGTGTCTCTAAGAAGAGTGCACCTAGTCTAGAGTTTGGTTGCACTGCTTACCCCGATGAAGTTGTGATTGACAGCTTGTCTGTTAAACGTCCAGAAGTTTCTGAGGATGATGTTGCCTATGGGGGCCCTGACTTCAAGTAAGCTTTATTGTTCTTTACTTTGTATATGGTTAATACAATGTCATGGGTTCTCTTTGTTCGCTAATTTATAGGCGTTTTCTGTGTCTTTTCCAGTGATTTGGATGAGAACCTGCAGAAGGCTTTCCACAAGTTTTTAGAGATAAGGGGAATCAAGCCCAGCGCAATTAATTTCTTGCATGAGTACATGATCAACAAGAACAGTAAAGAAGAATTGAATTGGCTCAAGAAACTTAAGAATTTCATTGAAGCCTGAACTTGTACCTAATGCAGCAACTTTGGTAGCAGAGGACTCGTGAATTGTTGCTAAAATCTACTACTTTGGGTGGAAAACCTTGTTTTGTCTGAGGGAGGGTGGCATAAATAGCAGGCTTTTATTGAGAAGTTGATTAAGCTGCGTTTGATATGAAAATGGAAGTTCTGTTTGACTTTAAAGACCTACTATAATTGAATGGGTCGGATCTTATAACTCCTGCTGTATCCGTAACTTTTTTCAATGTTTCCGGTGAAGATGTATGTCTATCACTAATGCATTTTGGGGCAAAATGGTTATATGAGCTTATACCGGACAATCTCTTCTTATGGTGCTTGTTTTATTTTATTTGCTGGAAATTTGTCTCCTTGCTAAAATGGAGAAAAATCATTTTATTGTCCCCTGTAAACTTTTTCCCTATTTATTTAGAGGGAAAAAAAATAGTATATATTTTGTCACATGGTGAACATTATGTTATAATGTTAATTGAATCTTTTGAAACAAGCCATAAATTGGTGAACTAATTTATAAAAACTTATACAAATTGGTAAACAGTTCCAGTTTTTGAAACAGGCAAAAGGAGATGCTGTTAGTTGCTCATAGTCGATTTAAAAAAAAAAAAAAAAAATGAAAATGATAAAGTCACAACTTAAACCTAAATCAGACCCAACTTTTCTTTTAAGTGTCAGTTTTTTTTTTTTAACTGTCTGTGAAAGAGAGAAGAAGCCTTAAACTAGAAATTGAGTCTAAAATATTTCTTTTAAGTGCCAGTTTTTTTGTATTTTTTTTTTTAACTGTATGTGAAAGAGAGAAGAAGCCTTAAACTAGAAATTGAGTCTAAAGTAAGAGAAACGTTGAGTCTTTATTGTAGCTGTATCACATCTCAAAAGAAAATAGCACATATTCCCTTCAAACTAACAAGTAATTTGCAATGTCTTCTCAAATTATTAAAAAAATTGCAATGTACCTGGATGACAAAAGTATCATTAATAAAAAAATTAAAAATATATATTATTAAAAAAAAAAAAAAAAAACTGGCGACCCAAGGCAGTTGTTCAGAGTCTTTATCTTGCTTTTTTCTTTTTCTTTTTTTGAATTATAGGGATACTTTTATCTTATTAAAAAAAAAATTAAAAGCATTTTTGTCTTTTTGCAAGATAAAAGGAATATATTGCAATTTTCTAGTAGTTTGAGTGATCTAGTAATTAAAATCATCCTAATTGCAATTAGGATGATCTATTACGTGGTTAGAATTGGCAATTTTGAAAGCGTTATGATAACCAATAACAATCTGTAAAGGGAAGCAGAGGAAGGATAACCAGATTGTATTGTCCAAAATTGTAATTTGAAAACCAAAGTCAATCGACAAACTGCATTAGCAATTACGAGCCAAAGGAGGGGGAATTTCATCATGATCGGATATTTATTTTTCAAATACAAGTCGAATTAGGAAAAGAATATAAAGCCTGCACCTATTATGCTATGAAGGTATACGAAAGACAACCAACAGAACATTTCGTTACCTCCAAGCATTTTCTTTTTTATTTTCTTTCTCGCGGGACTAGTTTGTGAGGTCCTTGTGTGTGTAAACTAACCCTTTATCACCATTAACCACTTGTCCGCAACCTCTGAGAATCCTGCATATGCAACAAGGCAGCAGCTTAGATCAAAATATCATACTTGAACCTATTTAGATTCCTGCTTAGACATGTTTCTCGTGGTGCTGCATAGTCTACCTTTATAGAACTAATGGATATATCATGACTACATGAACATGAAAATGCCAAAGGAAAATAAAATTGTTGAATCTAAAGTTCAACGTAATAGTTAGTTCACAATTTGCCTTACAACTCCTTGGAATGCTAGTAGGATTTATATATTCGAAAACGACACCAAATTGTCAACAAACAATTCATGAAAACCCTCAAGTTATCCCTTATACTACAGCATTATAAAACGACACACTATAATGCCAGTTTCTAAGTCATCCATAATTGCTAATCTTTACATTACACAACAAAACTCATTATTATTATCAGGGGCAGAAGCCACAAAATGATACAATATTGAGGTCATTAAATTTACCAACAAAGATAAGTAGTTCATACCATCTTGTTGTTAACAATCCTTCAACTCCTACTGGACCCCGAGCATGAATTCGGCTTGTGCTTATGCCAACCTATTTGACATTTAAAGAGAATCAAACACGAGTGATGATGACCTTGACCATATCAACTAATGTTCAAAATAACTAATAAATGATGTTATACCTCTGCACCTAATCCAAACCGAGCCCCATCACAAAATCTGGTACTTGCATTGTGAAAAACAGCAGCACTGCCAACAAAACACATCAAGTGTTATAACACAAAAATCAAAATACTACAATAGTTCAATAGTTTAATTACCTTTTTTTGTTATAAAAAAAAAATTAAAAATTAAAAAAAAAAAAAAGAAGAGAAAAAGATCACAATACAAAGTCAATGAAAGAAGCAGATAAGACATATACGTAAATATATCTACCAACCTGTCAACTTGATGTAGAAAAACTTCAGCAACTTCATGGTCTTCTGCAATGACACAATCAGTATGTGCACTGCCAAAAACAAAAACAAAAAAAGTAAAAGAATTGATCATTTCGCAGTATATCTTTTAGGCAACTACAGAGAGAGAGAGAGAGAGAGAGAGAGAGTCAATATGTGTCTTATCAAAAGGGAAATGCTAGCATGCCTTCCATGTTGATGTATATGATTAATGGCTGCATATACATCATCCACAATTTCAACAGTGCAAGCCAACGAATTGTACTCATGATGGAATAAACGGGCCTCTGGAATATTTAGCAAGGCGCTTGCCCTTGGTCCACCATATAATGTCACACCTGCAGAAGATGCAAATCAGTTGGCTATACTTTTAGAACCTTCTAGTGGGATGTTCTGCCTCTTTGTTTGTTTAATTCCCCACCCCGGCAGGTCAATTGCCAATTTTCAACAATATTGCACAAATTTACTAACTGCATGACAAACATTGGTAAAAACCCAGTGCTATAAAGACCCGAGGGGAAATCATCTTAAAAGAGTAAAGGAGCCTCTTTTAATCCTGAGGTCAACAATGGTAAAAACCCAACCTTCAATCGTGAGGTCAACAATAAGCTCATTTAGCCCTTCAGTTCGAATCAAATCCTTGTGGACAAGAAGCGTTTCCTGAGAAAAGCACAAGAGAACCAATAAATAATGTAAATCCAAACTGACAGTAATACTATTCAAGTTTATCAGAATTGAGACTATCAGCTAAGTATAGAATAAATAAATTACCATTGCATTACATGCTGCTGGATAATCTACTTTTGCATCCAAAACAATTTGCTTTGCCATATCCATGTTAGCAGACTTGTCAATGTAAACATGGCAAATTCCATCTGGGTTACAAATACTGCAGTTTTGATATCATGTTCTTCTCACAAAAGGAATATTATAAAATCTGATCAAGCAAGCAGTGCATATTATACATGAACAAAGGGATAAATGTTGTTTGTCTCACCAGCATGACCCAAAACTGGAATTTTAGTAGAATTCTTGATTTGAGATACAAGTTTATTGCTGCCTCTGGGAATTACGAGATCAATCACGTCATCAAGCTGGCACACAAATGTAAATGTTGACTTCCAACTTAGGTCCAAATGACAATTATCATCCTGATAGTTAACATGTTTCGAAAATCAGCTATTGTTATAAACTCTACCCACCTTAAGTAGATCAGGAATCTCCTCTCTTGAAGTCACAAGTCCAACAACTTTTTTTCCAACACTATCAGGGATGGCTCCAGTGATAATCTATGAATTTCACAAAGAAGGGTGACTTAATAAATGTTTTTACTAACAATAAATAAAACATTAACATCACAATTCAATCTTTTCCAAAAATAGTAATTTTACTTTAAGAACTAAACCTTGTGTAGGATTGCATTTGATCGATTGGCCTCCTTTCCTCCTTTCAAGAGAAGTCCATTCCCGCTTCTGATTGCTAATGAAGCTATCTATTCGGACAACAAAAATTGCCATGGTTTTATAATGATTAGACAACAATATTTGCAATTCAAAAACATTAGCTCATGCCAATCGGGTCAGATAACTTAATGAACTAGTACACTGAAAAGATCTACATTAACCACAGTAACAATCCCACACAATATTTTGTGCTAAGACAAAATATTTTGTTATCTATTCAAACAACAAAAATTGCCATGGTTTTATAATGATTAGACAACAATATTTGCAATTCAAAAATATTAGCTCATGCCTGAAGCTCAAAATTGACAAAAATCAGGTCAGATAACTTAATGAATTAGTACACTGAAAAGATCTGCATTAACCACAATAACAATCCCACACAATATTTTGTGTTAAGGTGGTAAACGAATTTTATGATAATGACTACCAAATGAAACTCAACATTAGCTGTGAGTCAAATATATAGAGCAGCAATGGGATACCAATCCCTACTATCCAAAGAATCTAAAACTCTTTTCTTTTCATCATCACTTTTTGTAAACTTGAATATTTGAGGGGAAAAAGGACCATCAATGTTATTGATTAATTACTTAACATGACAGTAGAAATATTGACAATGTCGGTTTCTAGGATAGGAACCATCAAAACTTTAATCTCATGTTGAAATGTCTGTTATTGCTTTCAAATATTGTACATATAAGACCACGAACATTTTGTGCAAGAAAACAAACATTTTTTGGTCAGGCAGCTTAGGATTGGAGCCCCGCAAGCATCATATCAATATTGGCTTACTTTCACGTTACATTCCCCTCAACAAGACCAACAGTGGTTGTCATATAAGTAGATGGAGGAATAACATCCCCCACAGATATAACAAAACCAAATAAACTCATTCACAATATCGCTAAAAAAAAGACCCCTCATTCACAATATCAAGAAAATATATTAAAAAAAATGCAAATAATAGTCGAAAATTTAGTTCCTATATACCTGCACTAGTGCATCAGGACGAGACTCAAAAACAATCAGGAGAACACCCAAGGGACTTGATGTTTTCTCTAATACAAGTCCATCTGCAAGCTGGATGCAAGAATCACCATTAGATATATCAAATATCTTATCTAGAACAAAGAGATTGTAAACTGTTTCTCTCCGATAATTCTGAAAAATACATAACTTGTTTCGCTTATACAGTTCTATCCATAGTGTAAAAATTAGAAGTAGCAGAGAAGACTTTGAATTGAATCTACACTTGACATTGGCGTGTTAGACTACCTAAAGCCTGAAAACATCATTATAACAATGTTTAGTTACCTCTGTTTTCTTTAGAATACAACCAATTGGATCTTCCATGTTTGCAAGCACACGAACTGAGTTTGCAAGGCTTGAAATCTGTTAAGCATGAGTAATTCGCTGAGAAACAAGCTAGACAAATTGTAAAATATAGACACATAATCCAACAAGCACATTACACGCACATAGCGCCATCTTTTATGGCATAAAAAATATGGATACAATCCAAAGAGGTAGTAAACAGTAAGAAGAATCTTGAGGAAAAAAAAAGAAGAAAAAAAAAAAGAAAAAGACATTAATATTTCAACAGATTCAAACTTTTTTTTTTTTTTTTAATGTCTTGCCTTCCCAGGCTTTAGAGCAAGCCGAGCTATCAAAGACTTTTCATATCCTGCTTGTTGCGCAGCAAGAATATCAGCTTCATTTTCAGTATTAATCAGTTTTTCATTTGCTTCTAGGGCATCCGCTATGTCCAGCAGAATTTTTTTCCTATAATGTGAAGACATGGCCTGTAGAATAAGATATCACTGCATAAATTTTGCTGCGGAATTAAAATATATAATAACATGCTAAAATAGAGACAAGAGTGATGCAATTTGCAGAAGAGACATGAATTTGTAACATGAATCAACTTGATGATACCTGAAGCCGTCTGGAGCTTTCCCTTGCTGCAACTGCCATCTCACGTGCACCAACTTCTCTAACTGCGGCCCATAGATGAGCATCATGATGAAAGAGGGTCCCGACACACTCTCCTTGAAGGACTTTAATGATGTTTTCAGCAGCATACCCACTTCAAAAGAAACAAGCAAGATTCATCACACTATCAAGCAAAGCCCAACTTAAACCAGCATCAATTCCCACAACTAAAAAATTTATACTGGTTATTTATATTTTTGGGGAAAAAATACCAGATTTTGAGGAAAAAATAGGGGAAATTCCATAATTTGCTCAACCTAAATTAGCAAAGGAGATCTAAAAATTAGAAAATGATATATATATTTTTTAATTTTATGTTCTCAATTTTTTTTTTTTAATATTTTTTATTGCAATCAAATAGCCTAAGTTTTTTTAGATAAAACTGACAATTGCAGTTACCTAAATAAAAAATATTCCAGGAAATAATGCTTGTCATTGCATTATGATTAACCAAGTATTGAAGTACAATCATCTAGGACATGAGTATACCTTGTGATAACAACAGGGATGCCAGCATCAGCTGCATACACAGCAGCTTTTACTTTTGCAGTCATACCTCCTCTTCCCACCCTAGACTTGTCTCCAAAAGTAATTTCACCCTGATGCCTTTCCTTAATGTATGTATGGATTAGCTTTGACTTTGGGTCACTTGGAGGGCCACTGTACAGACCCTCTACATCACTCAACAAAACAAGAAGATCAGCTTTTAGCTCCAAAGCTAGTAGAGCAGCCAAACTGTCATTGTCCCAAAATATACCAGAAGAATCCTGAACAAGAGTGGTCATAATCAGAACCAGATGAGCAAATGACACATTGAATATTGAAATCATTTGAAAGAGAAGTAATTTGAGAGATGGTCTAGGAAAATTTTTGAAGCTTGGCTGGCCTATGTACCAAAAAGAGACACAAGATCCTGATTTCAAGTAAATCTACGGTGAATCCTGACTCTGCCATCTCGCTTCCGTGGAACCCCAACCCAAGACTTTCTTGCAAGTGTGCAGCTCAGTAAGCCAGATGGTTTAGTGCATAAAACAAGAAATAATAGATTCTTATATATTGTAATCACTTGTCAAACCAAATCCATCAGGACTGCATAGGAACCTATAATCAACTCAACTAAGCCTTAATACTGTCTAGCAGCCTGTGAAAAGTAAAAAAGTCCAATAACATGAATTTAAGCAACAAATGCAACATAATTGACAGCAAAGAAAGCAACCACAGGCCAGAGATAAAAGAAGAGGTGTCTCCAGAATACATACGTACTCAGTCTCTTGTAAACAGCTAGATCATGTCATAGAGTTATTGAGTTAATGATGAAGAACAGTGCATCATAAAAAATCTACTTCCAAACAACAAAGCAGGCAAAGAATGGTAACACACCTCATAGGGAGCTCTCCTGGTACTGACTGCATCGTTTTCATTGAATATGGGAATGACTTTCAGAGCTAATAATGACTTTACAGTTTCACTAAGTTGGTTTCTAAAATCCTTGTCCCTAAAATCATTATCCGTCACGAGAAGCTGAGCTGATGTGAGATCTAGCTGCAGGAGGGGAAAAAAAGGCATGCATTAAATCCAAAACAAACACAAAATGGAATAGGACAGAAAAGACATTCTATTTGAGAATAGAATCCAACAGTTCTACCTAGGAAGACCAAATCAAACTCTAATACAGTAGCAAAGCAGATATAGGTCGCTCTTTGTAATTACCTGACTAAATAATGTATCATAGAGAGCCATAAGACTATTTTGGCCAACAGCTGCACATGCCTTCCCATCAAACTCAACTTGTGGTTTTTGGAGATCAGCAAAGCTGCAAGCAGTTAATAATTACTGTATTTATAAGCAATTTGAACTATAGCTCAAAAAGAAAATATTGACCACCCCAAAAAAATATTGTTAATACATTTTAAAACTTGTTTAGTTTTTAAGGCTAAAGTTTAGACTGTTTTGTTAAAATGGCAGCAATGTCCAACCTGCTGTTAACTAATCTCCTGTATCTAAGCCGTTGGCGGCCAAGGCCAACAGCACCCGATGATACTACAATAACCTCGTAACCTTGAGAGTTCAAGTCCTTGATCTGCATCACATTCAAATTTTGTTGTTGTAAAACCAAACGCATTCCCTAGTAAAGAACAGTAAAAGATGACATATTATAGTATACCTGCTCACATAGCGCTCCTAACCTTCCTAATGCTAATCTTCCATCAGCTCGTGTAACAACAGCAGTCCCAACCTTCAATAGTTAAGAGCACAATATCAACAAATTTGTAAAAGCATCCAAATTAGTTGGGCATACCAAGATGACAATTTTGATTCATTGGGGTGAAAATGTGGTGCTAAGAGTTCAGAGTAAACATATGATAAGAAATAGCAGTTCTATACATTTTGAAAGCCTCATGCTTTCTTTAATTCGTGAGCAAATACAGGAAACAGTAACAAAGTTTGCATAAGAGAAGAAAAAAGAAGTGCAGAAAAAGGAGGGGTCCATTGATGTTGTGTTATAATTAGTTTGTTAAATGTTGTACATGGAATATTTCATATAAAATCCTTCCACTTTTGGAATAACGATGGCTAGCAACCATGCACTAAGTGAAACACATACAAAAAAGAAGAAGAAGATACCAATTTCCTCGGAGGATTCCATTCCATCCCCAGAGGCAGCGGCAAGTCGGCAACTATGCCTATGCTTTGGCAGACTTCGTCTCTGCATCCTCGTATCACTCTCTCTCTCTACAATGACTTACTCTCTAAAAATTGATGTTGACCTTTCTCAAATTTTTTTCTCGAGGAAAAGAAATTCAATCATTTTTATCAGTCACTCGTTCTCTCTATCATCAAGTCCATTAAAGTTTGTACAGTATGATTTAACTTTTGTACATCAACATTTTCTTCCATTTCTCACCAAATCCATAATTCCTTTTCATTTCGTCACTTTTTTCCTCATTAAGTAACCAAACGTGACAAGGGATTAAAATCCTTATCCAATCCACTTCTTTCCTCATCAAACACCCAAAAAATTAACACATTTTCTCTGCAATTTCGCGGCTAACTAACATGGAGCTGAGCGTATACAAAGCCGAGAAAGATAACAATTGAATACACAACCAACCAAACATTGCTTTAAAAGAGTGTTAGGAACCCTCTATTTTATATTATTAAATAATCAGTTAGGATTTCTTCTCCTACCAGGATTAGGATTATTAATCATATTCCTATTAAGATTAGGTTTATTTTCTACTCTACAAAAAGCAATGTAAGTGCCTTTAGGCCAGACATCCAATAACAATTTCAATCAATTGCTATAAGCAAATTGTGGAGGCTAGACCCCCTCGAAGAGGTCATATGTTTCTCTGTTTTTCTCTGATTTTAGTTGATAAGAACTACGGTTCTTACCAAAGAGCATCCAAAAAGAAACTAGTTGCTGAAAATGTGAGAATATCTATCTCCATTCGCTAAAAGAATATGGTTTTAAAGCAAAACGTCACAGATTTTCATTCTTCCTTCCGTTAAACGACGGGAAAAATATTGGAGAACTTGAGGAAATGTGACAGACCTTGATGATGAGGCGCTTGACGTCTTTGACGAAAACTCGAGAACGATCCATGCCGTCAATGTCGAACGCAGCGAGTCCGGTGGACGAGTCACACTCGGTCCACGAATGAGACGACTCGGAGGGCGCAGCTAGAAGGCTTTAGGTTTCGGATACACTCGATACTTGACGATACCCAGTTGCCGTAACTTATTTTTATTTCTTAAAAAATTAACTCAATTCACATTTTCAAAAAATTATTGTACAGCAACTGGGTTGTCATTGACGATTCCCAGCAAAGTTTATGTTGGATGCACAGCAGCGCAGGCAAGGTCTCTAAGATTTGGCCAATGACAAGACGCCATGACATGTAAAGAAGAGGATTTGGGGATGAATATTTTAGGTTAATTGTCAGAGAATAATGGCAGGCAAATATAGAAAATTTATTGATACATAGCATTTGGTCTGTATCTGTGAGGTGGCGTCTAGTGAATGGGTGGCATATGTTTTAAGTGATAGATACGAGCTATAGAGGATAATCATTTTTTATAGGCAAATTTGTTTGTCAAAAAGAACAGCAATGCGCCCTGCTCTGGTCGGTTATGAAGGGGGCACACAAAATTTCTGTGAGTGTTGATAGATGATAGATCCGAATCATGCGGGTGTTCAGACCGTCAGAGTCCGGCCAAAATGGAGGAGTTGGTTTAGACTCGTGAGAGAGAGAGAGAAATGGGGCGTTGTTTGGGTGCACTTGATGTGATAAGGGTTAGGTGAACCCAACCGGATTCTCTCGCCTTTGCATGTCTGCCTTCTTCGGATGCAGTCTTTTTTTTTTTTTGCTTTTTGTTTTTTTTTTCTGATATTTTTATTTTTTAAAAATATATATTTGATTTTTTAACTGAGGGAATAATTATATTTTTATTGTTACAAAAAAAATATATATATTTTTTATAAATTTTATGGGTGTAACAAATATTTTACATGCTAATCGTTTAGTTTAATTATTAAATTAAACTGTATGGATAATTAAAAATGATTGAAAAATTAGAATATCACTTTGCAAATTTTAAAAAGGGAAAGAACATCAAAGCACCTTGGGTCGGCACTCAATTTTTTTTTTTAATTTTTAAGTTTTTTTTTTTAGACAATTTACTCCATGAGTAAATCAAAATCACAATAAAATTCCTACAGTCAATATTTTGTTAACTGCCGTTAGTCTGGGTCAAAACGCACTGTTTTGACCCATTAAAATATTAATTCTTTTAAAATTTAATTTTAAAAATTAAATCTAAAAATTAAAAAATAAAACAAAAACAAAAAAGAAAGAGAAAATGCAAGGGTGGCTAGCCACCCCCTTAGGCCTGGGTCGGTTTGGGGGTGGTCCAGCCACCCCCAAAAGCCAAAACCCATTCTCTTATTTTTTGCTTTTTCTTTTTTTTTTTTTGCCTTTTGGGGGTGGCGAACCACCCCCTTGACCTAAGGGGGTGGCTCGGCCACCCACAGACCAGCCCCCAAAAGGCCAAAAAAAGAATGGGTTTTGGCTTTTGGGGGTAGCTGAACCACCCCCTTAGGCCAAGGGGGTGGTTCGGCCTCCCCTGCATTCTTTTTTTTTTTTTCCTTTTTTTTTTAAGATTTAATTTTTAAAATTAAATTTAAAAAATTAATATTTTAATGGGTCAAAACGCACCGTTTTGACCTAGACTAACGACAATTAACAAAATTTTAACGGTATAAATTTTATTGTGATTTCGATTTACTCATTCAGTAAATTGTCAAAAAAAAAAAAAACTTAGGGATTTAAAAAAATCCGAGTACCAACCCAATATGTTTTGAGGTAATTTCCCTTCTAAAAATTTAGAAGAGACATTTTCTTTTTGGACAGAAATTTCCTCCAAATCGGTTTGGATGAAATTTCGTCCAACCCACATAAAATGGTGTCAAGTGTCTAAGCATTTAATATGCACATTAAATATTAAACGTCATTAATAGCAATTTACTAACTAAGGTTATTATATATATATATATATATTTTTCTTTTGGTTAAATGTTAGACTAACGTTTTATTTTTTCACCAATGTTAAAACTAACCTTAAAAGAGGAATACCTAATGTTAGATTTGATTTAAAACCCAAAAAAAAAAGGGTTAGAACTAACGTTGAAGAAGCTAACATTGGCTTAGAAAAAAAAAAAAATCACATCTAATCAAGGTGAAGTTGATGAGTCATATCAAAAATATACTTTTTTCTCCATTATCTGTTTTTCAAGTTCTCTGCATATGCGGCTGAAAGATTGTTGCTTTAGGAGAAGAAGTCATATGTAATCAGGATTTTTTGCTATATACGTGAAAACTGCTATCATATTAAGGTACTCTTCTTGATATTTTAACAATTGAGTCTTCGTGTTTTGGCTAATATTTTGATTAATTTTAATCTCTATTTAGAGTTATCTAACATTTTGAATTTTGAAATTTTTTTTTTATTTTTAAAAAAGGTTAGCCTTAGTTAGTAAACTACTATTAATGAATTTTAATATTTAATATGCATATTAAATGCTTAGGCACTTGACACTATTTTATGTGGGTTGAACGAAATTTCATCTAAACCGGTTTAGAGAAAATTTATGTCATTTTTTTTACATCTCCACGCAAAGGAAGGAGGTGGAAATATTTGAACTAGTGACTTCCGCTTTCATAACCGATTGAACTATTGTTTAGAGACAAATGACATTTGAGTTATTCATGAGCCATAGTTCAACTATCATTTGGGGACAAAAGACATTTGAGTTATATCCATATTATTACAAGAGAGATTTGAGTTATATCCATATTAACTCATTCTAGGATTGAAAGTTTGTGCATCTTTTCTTTTTTTTTTTTTTAATTTTTTTGTATGATAAAGTTTGTATATCTAATGGTGTATATAATTTAACATTTTTTAGAAGAAAAAAAAGTGTCAACATTAGCTTTTCAATAGATTAACTATTAAATTTGTTGAGTCTACCATTGACTTATATGAGATTACTGAGATCCATATAAGTTCACAAATCTATTAGTTGACTTCGAGCATTAATTGCAGCCTTACCAAACTAACTTTTTGATTATTTTGGTGGGGGCAATTTAACCAAAATGACTTAAAATGCCACTCTTCAGCATCACCATTTTAACCAAAAGGAATAACAAAATGAACAATAATCATCAAATATAAAATTTACTATTCACTCACCTATTCATTAAACAAATATATTTTCTCTCTCTTTCTTTTTACTTTTCATTTCTCTCTTTTTTATTTATTTATTTTTTTTTTCCACAAAGCTCTTCACAACTTTTCATTTCACTCACATTTTCTTTCTTTTTCTTTTTCTTAAGACACAAATTAAAAAGACACAAATAAGACCGTTAGAAAAATAAGACACAAATTAAAAAGTAAAAATACGACACAAATTAAAAAATATGAGGGAGAAATTACAAAGAAAAAAAAGAGATAAAAATCACAAATTTTCTTTCTGAGCACCAATAAGACACAAATTAAAAAATATGACTGTTAGAAAAATTACAAATTTTTAAAAATATTACCGTTAGAATAAGACAAATATTCTTAAAATAGACCATTAGGAAAATATAAATATTCAAAAATATAAAAGATAGAAATAATAAACAAATTTTTGGAAAATAATATTTAAATGAAATAGTGAAAATGAATTGTTAAAATAATGAGGCTGAAGTGGGTGCTCTAAAAATGTGAGTTGTTAAAATAACCGAAAGTGTACTTTTGGTGAGTAAAATTTGGTAAGGCTGCTGTGGATGCTCGATAGAAGACGATATGGAGAAAATATGAGCAAAATATTGACAACAATCATATATATATATATATATGCACTAGAGAATAACTTCAATGTGGTATGTGCACAAAACCCCTATTTTGTGCACACCATTCAGCAGCTAACACAGTAACATATTACACAAACTTAAAATGAGAACAAAATACCAGAATAATTCTTCTCCCAGTTACAAAAAAAATAAAAATTAGAGGGGTGGCCTTGGAGGAGTAGCACCTCGTGGTGGCCGGCTAGCCACCCCTAGACCATTGGGGTGGCCATGTGCCAACCTAGGGGTGACGTGGGGTGGCCCGCAAGCCACCCCGGCCACTTATGGGGTGGCTGGCGGCCACCCCATGGTCTAGGAGCCACCCCATGGGCCAAGGGTGGATGGCGCCATCACCATGTGGCCGGTGGAGAGAGAGACGAAGGCTATGTATGGTGGTGGCATCAACAGCAAGTGGAGCAATTCGGTGGCTCAAATGGATGTGAGTGAAATAATCTAATGTTTTGCTCACATATTTTTCTTCAATGATAATGTGTCAAACTCTGAGTGGATTGCTGCACAAAACCCATGTTTTGTACAATGTCCACATCAAAGACGCTCTCATATGTACTAACTTTAAACCTTACCATGAAATAAGAGAAATGCTAGAGGTCAATAAGTTTATCATATTTGGCCTATATTCTCTTATAAATTCAATAAATCAATTATTAAATTTGTGGGGTTTACCACTGACTTATGTGAAATTCACATAAGTGCACAAATTTAATGGTCGATGGTAAGAAAATATGAGCCAAATATGAAAAAAAAAAAAAAAAAAAATTAACCTCTAGCATTTATCATAAAATAAATACTCTATATTTCATTTGAAATTGAGATAATCTTATTCAAAATCATATTCCCTGTTAAATGCACAAACTTTAAATCTTAACTATAGAATAAATATATGTCCTCAAGGGGTAATAACTCAATCGACTATAGACCACACCTCATAAAGCGAAAGTCATTAGTTCGAATCCTTCTCACTATTCCCCTATGTGAACATATTCCAAACTGTATAGGGCAACACTTAATAATGCCATTGACTCTAGAAAGATAACATAATTTTATTGGTCAACTAACATAACAATGCCCATTCTTGTAAAACTCTGAATAATTTAGGACCACTTAATTAGTTCCATTGACTCTTGAAAAATAAAATAAAATACTAGTAACACGTTCTGCATCACCAAGTGTTCGTATTTCCATGAACGCCATCAGTTGATATTAGATTAAATTTTTTTTTTGCAAATCATATAGTGCATATGTGATTCTGTTTTTTTGGGAAGGAAAAAAAAAAACCTTGTTTGCTGCTCAGAGCAGTCGCTATGATTAATGTACTGAAGATAGTGTATATTTACACAAAGGTTAAAACATGGAAAATCCAAAGATTTCGTTCTCCCCTCAGCTAGCGTTGGTGTTCCAGAACTGAAACAAAAAACGCTACCACTCATCAAGACACTGCCTCATCTTAAAATTCTTTCTACCATTCCGTGACTCTAGACTGTTCACTAAATTGCAAATGCAACCAAGTGAG
Organism: Carpinus fangiana; assembly: GCA_006937295.1. Classification (NCBI taxonomy): domain Eukaryota; kingdom Viridiplantae; phylum Streptophyta; class Magnoliopsida; order Fagales; family Betulaceae; genus Carpinus; species Carpinus fangiana. The sequence continues at coordinate 16,386,874 of CM017321.1, read as the reverse complement.
TAAATCCCAAACACAGGAAAACTTGTCTTCCAGACAAATTCCACTCCAGCTATTATGTGACTATGTCGTATCAAATGTCCCACAAACAAAGTAAACACAATGGTTTTAGATCTGGACACAGCAGCCGGCTACGCTGCATGAGCTCATGGAAAGAACCAGACCTTGATGAAGATCGCCAAAGCCATTTGCAAGAAAAATGCAGCAATCACTATCAGTGAAAGATCACTTCCCTCTATATAAGACTTGAGGTTCAAGGCAACAAAACATGCTGAAGCAGAGCCAGTGAGAAGTATAATGATCCACCGAAGAATCTCGACTGGGATGAGCAACAGAAACTGAAATATTCCAAAGCATGCATATTAGTTGATCATGTTTTATGGCAATATTAAACTCCCCCTTGGTGATCACCAATCTTTTCTAAAGTTACTTCCTGGTGTCCACCATTCATTAAGAACAAGGCAGTTAAATTTAAGCTTAAACAGAAGGTATAGTGGTTCCATGCAGCAACCCAGGGTTCAAATATTCCAGAGGGAACATATGCAAAGCAAACAAATGTGCCCTCTAGTCTATCTATCCATTCGACAAAGAAGAAGAAGGAAGAGGAAGGGGGGAACTATAGCTAAGTAGAGAAGACAGCAACTTACTGAGGCCAGAACAAAAACAGAGAGAGAATATCCCCACAAGCACCAAAATCGCACAAGGCTAGCATTTGAACCCAGATACTGGAGCAAGAAGTAAAATGCCAGGGGCACCACAATTGCATAACCATAGACTGAACCTGCTGCCACATTGACGTAGCTGACATCAAAACTCCAAGACGTAGTGCTGTCACTACGTTTCTGCATGAGGTAGGTTGCACAATTCCCAGAAGAAGCAAGCACAAATACCAATGTAGTGGAAATCCAGATAAGCCCATATCTAACACACAAGGAGAACAGAGGCCAAAATTTTAGACGTTTGTGTGAAATCACTGCTGTGGTTATCAACTAGTGTTGGTGGGTGAATTCACATTCTGAAGAAAAGGAACATTGGGAAAATTGGCACGTAGATCTCAAACAACCTCCACTTGTGTCAAATCATATTGAAAGAGATCATCCGGAGGAAGAAAAGAAAAAAGAAACAGCCCTTGAAAGACAGACCACCCCACCCGGCTTTCTGTTTCTTCTCTTTTTCCTTAGCAACACCTTCTAACTGCCCCAGACCATTCCAAAGCAAAGAAACAATCTCATTGACTTACTAAGTTTGTTAACCTGATAGCTTTTTCTGCTTTGCCATAATTATGTTTTTTTGTTAATGGTATTTCTTGACTCTTATATCTTTATTCCAACTATTTTTCCTGACAAAATTTAGTTCCAGTTTCTGTTAACTCATAATATCCTAACAAGTTTTCAGTATGTATTTGTACGAAAATACGTTTTCAATATAACCTTTTGATCATAATAGTTTAAAACTTTTTATCAAATGTTAGAATATCAAAAGAACTTTCTTTCACACATGTTTTCAAAGAGATAAAACTGTATTAGTTTCAAAATTTCTTTTGATACGTCTATTATACCAAATTTTCAATAAAGGTGTACCAAAAGGAAAAAAAAAATCAGTACTCACAGATCAGGGTTAGCATCAATCTTGCTGAAAAAATCTCTGCCAATAGGATACAAAGAACTCATCAGTCGGTTTAAGACAATGTCTGTATCAACATTGAAATATTGTGTGTATGACGAGATATTAAACACTCCCTTCCAGCCGTTGGCTGGTTGTTGCTCAAATCCTTCTGCAAGGAGGGAAAGATAGCGATAATTAAACACGAAGTGAATGTAGTAGCAATAACTAAAAATGCCTGCAGTGCCATAAAAATGACACCTGGGTCTAATAGCACTTCCATCAAATACAAATATGGATTAAAACGACTGAGCATTCTAAATTGTCAGTATCAACTCAGTGCTATAAATATTACGCATTCCTTATGTAGATAAGACACAAGGAAGCTCCAATACGTCCAAAGAATCTCCCAATTATTTATTGAACTGCAAGATAAATTACTAAAAATGAATTCCTGCCCAAACCTCATTCAATTGCATTACAGTCCAATGCCTCGCCATTTCGATTGCATGTCAATTTATACATACATTTTCCAATTGTCTATGATTTTTTTTTTGGGGGGGGGGGGGGGGGGGGGGCATTGCTGTTTCAAAAGGTCCTTCAACCAAGCAAGTAATTGAAGGCAAAGACAGTTCTAGTGGATGAAGACAGCTTTTCTCTACTTTTCCTTCCACTCAAATCTTATTCTGGATTTTGGCCAAAACGTATATCTCATTTTACTGTTTTCTAATGCTACATTTTTAAAAAGTTACAAAACCAAAAACACTCTGCTTAAAATTTGAAATGTTGACTGTCGAGATTATATTCTCCTACCAACAACAACCTCCAGTCAGAGTTCTCACTTCAACAACAATACCAAATAACATACCCGTTAAGATGTCAGTCCAATACCCAATGTGATGTTTGGGGGGGTGGGATTGATCCTATTTATCATGATTCTATTCTTCATGATTCCCATTAATGTGTAATAGTTGGAAAGAAACACACGGCATGCCCAGAGGCACAAACAACCAAGCAAACCATGGTACACAGAGATAATAGTGTTAAAAAAAATAAAAACTCATTTTTTCTCTAATTACAGCAAAAGTCCCAAACCCAGAGTTCTTAGCAATATGATGATTCTTCCATTGAGCCAAAAATCCACAATAAAACCAATGGATGTCATGAGCTAGATATCCATAATCGAATCCAAACTTGCAATCTCTTTAAGTTCCAAAGACCTTAATGGAGCACAAAGAAGCTCAGCTAAAGTATAACATCCTCACCCAAGTCGATAAGAGAAGACAAAAGTTATCACACTAAATTCCTACAAACACTGCCTCTTTGAAATTGAAACTAGATGAGTGTTATGACCATAAAAAGGAAAGAAAGCCTTTCTTTGACATTAAATGACAATTGAATGGCACTTTCTCGAGATATTAAACAAAGCAATAAAGATATCTCATTACACGTGGAGGAGTGAACAATAGAGGAGTTATTCATTTAAAACTCAAAAAGCTTTGTAGTGATCAGGATCCCACATGTCCAACTGGAAGCTAAACCAGTTAATTTTTAAAGCAACTTTCCAACAAGGCCCCAAAGTCCAGGAAAGAGAAAGTTAAGAACCATACCAGGTGGAGTTCCAAGAGTTTGATAACCCCGCCCTGCATTATTTGGAGGGAATATTTGCATATTTGCTTCAGGGACTGCATATGAATTCAGAAACAAATTTTTAGGGAAAGAAACAGAGAATGGTTCAGATATAATGATAATCGTGAATAAGAAAACATTTCAATGTATTGAAAATAAATAAATAAAAAAAGAACCTCGTACCGTCATAGTTTGTCGCATTCTTTTCTTCTTTGATTACCGCCTTTGCACCAAAAAACAGTTATCATTAAAACCTCGGTAATGATAATAATGATGACGATAGTAATAACAACATTAAAAATAAAACGAAATAAATAGAAGCTCATAAGTAAACACCGCTTCAAACATATGTATGCTTCGTTCAAAAAAGGATTATAAGTAAAGAGCAAATAACTATAGAAATTATCAATAGGCAGATTTCAATCCCAAAGAAAGTAAACCTAGTAATTTACGGCACAACAACACATTTGGAAACTTTAGAAAAATAAGTTTCTTTTGCCGACAGTCACTTACTATAGTCGAAGAATTGGTGTTGAATGTTTCCTCCTTTTAAACAATTGAGCAAGAGATGGATACATTAAATCGTGTAGGCCATGGCCGCCTTCCAACAAGGGGAAAATTATTATGAAATGTCCACACAAATTTCTTCATCAAATGTTTAGGCTTCTTGCCAGTAAACTTAACAAAACTAACAAAGATAAGTAAAAATAAAGGAGACAACAGAATATAACAAATCAATTATATGTATTAGATTTTAATCCACCACTATCTATATTTAATCGTTGTGAGCTAAAGTTCTAGTTTCGTCTCATTGTAAAGAAAATAAAAAATAAAACAGAAAGAACTAACTTAAAAGATAACTTTGGTTTAGTCCATTTTATTCTCTTAAAAACACAACACTTGAAATTTTCTTTCGTTTTCCCGAGCTTTCTCAACAAACAAACAGAGCGGGAAAAATTAAAAAAAAAAAAAAAAAAAAAGCCATCGATCTCGATTACTATTTGCACATAGATCAATTAGCCTCCAATTCAAAGAAAGAAACGCGAAAAAAGTCAAATTACATAGAATTAATCATAAAAAACGGCAATTTGGGACGTATGTATTAGAAATAATAGTAAATAGAAACGAATCAGAACGTACTGGCACTGAGCCAAGCAAATGGCTGGTAGGGAGGCTTGTGTAGGACTCCTCCATGAAAGAGAGGTGAGAGAGTAAGATCTGTTGCTCACAGAGTCAATGGGTCTTCAAGAATTTGGTTGAGAATCTGAGCGCTGAAACGTGCCACGAAACGAGCCCTAGACGTTGCTTTTCGTAGTTTGGAAGGAACGCAGGGAACGGGAGACTGACCGGTACTAGAGCTGTCTTAAGGGGCGGGAGATCTTGACACGCGCCTACAAGGCGTCTGGGTCTCACGCATTCGTTTACTTTACATCGAATCAGCGACGCACGTCCCTTTCAAAAAAATAAAAAAAAACAGCGACGCACGCTTTGGGCTCATCATGGCGCCCCATGGGCCTCCGTGATTGTCACTGGCCTTATATTTTCAAGTTCACATTTTTTGATGCGAGAGTTGAAATTGGGGAAATTATTATTAGCTAAATATGCTGCTACTTGCCTTGTATTTGGTAGAATTTCCTTATGTTTTTTCATTCTCTTTTGGGAAGAATTCTCTCCCGAGTCTTTTTCTCTATTTTCAATTAGAAAAAAAAAAATGATTGGATCTAACATTTAGTAATAACCCAGTCAAAATTTAATAATAATTTTCAATAGCATATTGGGATGTGTAATAGTAAAAGTATATGTAGCATATTTCTAAATATTTTGCTTTAATTAGCCTTGGTTCTGTAGGAAAACAATATGTAATAGGATCTGTGTAAATATTGCAGAAAGGATTTCTCCTGTTAGGGTGGAAATTCGGTGGAGAAAAGAGGTTCTTAGTTATATATTGTCAGACAGAAATCTAACGATGGAAACAACCAAAAGAATGAGTTGGTTGTGTTCCCATGGGACTATTTATAGAGTCCCATTATACCCATTGGTCAAGAGTAACAACTCTTGACCTGCTACCTTCTCCACTGGAAGTAATGTATCCTTCCTGTTATTTACATGCTCAAGTGTGGGGATGACCACGCTAATAATGGTGTGATCATCCTGTGTACCAACATCTCCCACTTGATCATACTATTATTTTAGTAATGTAAACCTTTAGTTGTACATGTTTACCTTTGGTACCTCAAAACATGCTAACTACTTATCTGCAAGCATTAGCAGACAATAATCAAATCATAACATCATGATGTGTGCGCACTGATGTTATTTCTATTTGATCACACCTTTTTACCATATGTGTCTAGCTGACTACATATTAGAGGTGACCTTATTTGCCGTATATTTTAAGCAAATAACACTAATTATCTTTAGTTGAGAATGTAATTATCATTCAAAACTGTAATTAATGATCTTTACATAATAACCATATGTAAATCGAATTGAATCTTTTATTCAATTTCTTATCTCCTAAGTTTATCCCTATTTGAGATAATTATTGACATTTCTTTCTGATGATTTCTATATACCATCTATATGCAGATATTATTCTAAACTTATCAAAGTGTCTTTGACTTATACTTATGTTAGTTTATAATATCTTTTATTTATAAATGTCATTCGCCCAAAAAGAAAATATTCTAATTAGGCGTAAAGAACATACATCAGTACTTATCCAGGCGTCCCTGAATCCTTATGATTATATTGTTCTTTTCATGTAGCATTTTTAAATTGTTTTCAATCCCATTTTTGCTACATGCTCTCTAAATTTATCTAGAGTTAACCCTTTGGTCATGGGATAAGCTACCATCTCTGTAGAGGGAATAAATTCAACTTTTATTTATCATCTTTCTACTATATCCTGAATATAGTGATAGCTTATGTCAATGTGTTTGCCTTTGGAGCTTTGGACTCCACTTTTTATTAAAGAGATGACAAACTTATCGTCACAAAATACATTGACAGGTCCATCTTGAATTCCAAGATTTAAACTTTTAACGAAACGCTGAATCCAAACAGCATTACTTACCGCTGTGTTGCATGAAATGTACTCAGCTTCCATTGTGGATTTTGCAACACAATTTTGTTTCTTACTTAACCAAGAAACAGCTGTGCCCCCAAATAAGAATATATAACCACTGGTAGATTTTCTATCATCTATATCTCCTGCAAAATCTGCGTCAGTATATCCTGCAATTTTTAAATCTTCTAATCCAAAACATAAAGCCATGTTTTTAGTTCCTTGCAGATATCTGAATATTCTTTTTACCGCTTGCCAATGCTCCTTTCCAGGATTGGATTGATATCTACTAACCAATCCTACAGCATGACAAATATCTGGCCTTGTGCTTGTCATTGCATACATAAGACTGCCCACAGCTTGGGCATAAGGGATAGTTTCCATTTCAAGAATTTCTGTTTGATCTCGTGGACACATTGTTTTGCTCAAATGTTGTCATTTTGAGACAGGTGTATTTAAAGGTTTGCATTTATCCATTTTAAACCTTTTAAGTATTTTCTATATATTTTTCTTGATCTAAGTATAACAATTTCGAGGTCCTATCTCTTGAAATTTTTATTCCCAAGATATAAGTTGCATCACTCATGTCTTTCACTTCAAATTTAGATCTTAAGAAATTCTTTGTTCTCTGAATCATTTCAGAACAATTTTCAGTCAATAGTATATCATCTACATATAATGATAATATAGTCAACTTATTATTGTCATTATATATGTAAACACAATGATCTAGTGGACTTACCTCGAAACCGATCTCCATGATAGCCTCATGAAATTTTAAATACCATTGTCTTGAGGATTGTTTTAACCCGTACAATGACCTCTTTAATTTATAAACTTTTTCTTCATGTCTCTTCAAATGAAATCCTTCAGGTTAAACCATATAGATGTCTTCTTTTAATTCTCCATTTAGGAATGCTGTTTTTACATCTAATTGGTGCAACTCTAAATCCATCTTAGCTACTATGGACATGATTATCCTTACCGATGTAAATTTTGCCACGAGTGAATAAGTATCAATGAAGTCTACACCTAGCTGTTGAGTGAATCCTTTGGCTACTAACCTAGCCTTATATTTATCAAGACTTCCATCTGCTTTGAATTTCTTCTTCAATACCCATTTACATCCAATAGCTTTTCTTTGAGGTGGTAGATCTGTGAGCTCCCAGACATCATTTTTGTTGATTGAGTTTAATTCGTCATTCATTGCATCAATCCATTTGTCTGCATCATCACCTTTTATAGCTTCTTTAAAATTATTTGGATCATCTTGTAGCTTTATATCATCTATACTTAATACATAATGATCTTTAAGTATAACAGAGGGTCGTCTTTGTCTTTTAACTCTCCCATTGTTTTCAGGATTATAGCTATTGAGATCCAATCTTCTTTTGCTCCCACTATTATGAGGATTTGTAATGTTTTTGTCTTCAAATGGGCTTTCCACATAATCTGGTTGTGCAGATTCTTCATCTTCTGATGTTGTGATATCTTTTATAGGAGTGATTTGATCTGAATTTTCTTGTGTAAATTCTTCATCTTCTAATTATCTGATATTTTCCATAGAAGTTATTTTATCTGAATTTTCAAGAAAGACAGCATCTCTACTTTCTATCAATCCCTTTTCAGGATGGTAAAATCGATATCCACTACCATTCTCAACATATCCTATAAACTTACATTCCCATGTTTTATCTTTTAATTTATCTCTTAAAGGCTTTGGGATAAGTACATGAGCTCTGCATCCCCACACTTTTAGATTCTCTAAATTAGGTTTTAGACCTGTCCAGATCTCATAAGGAGTTAAAGTTTTGGATTTTGTTTTAACTCTGTTATGTATATAAGCTGACGTTGATAAAGCTTCACCCCAAAAATTGATAGGCAAATCAGCAAATGCCATCATTGATCTTGTCATTTCCATTAAAGTTCTATTTCTTCTTTTTGCAATACCATTTTGTTGGGGCTTATATGTCATTGTATATAAATGTTTTATTCCATTTTCTTTGCAGAAATTATCCATAGCTTCATATTCTCCTCCCCTATCATTACTCAAGGTTTTGATAAATCTTCATAATTGTTTTTCTACCTCTGATTTAAATTCTTTGAATTTATTAATAGCTTCAGATTTGTTTCTAATTAGGTAGATATATCCATACCTTGAATAATCATCGATGAAGGTGATAAAATATTCCATTCCACGATGTGTTTTCGTTCTGAATGGTCCGCAAATATCTGAGTGAATTACTTATAATAATTCTGATGACTTCCAGTGTGTGGAAGAAGATTTATTAGTCATTTTTCCTTTAATACAAGATTCACATGTATTAAAATTGTCAGAATTAAAGTGAGGAAGTAATCCACTTTTGCTCATTCTTATCAATTTATTTTTATTGACATGGCCTAGTCTTAAATGCCATAGATAAGAACTACTTTCAGACACACATATATAATGTGAAATAGATTTTTTATTATCAACTTTAATGAAATACATATTGTCTATTTTTGTACCATTTACAGAAATGTTCCCTTTCCTAATGTAGACCTTCCCAGATTTAAATTTTATCCCGTATCCTTTGTTATCTAATATAGGTACTGATATTAGATTCCTCATGATACTAGGAACATACAAAACATCATGCAAAACAATAACTGAACCTTTGATAGAAATCTTGCATTTTCCTTCTCCTAATAGATCACTATATGTATTATTGCCCATGTAAACTTTATGATCTCCAACTGCTTTTTCTTTGAAATCGACAACAAATTCTCTACTTCTTGTGATGTGTCTTGTTGCTGCTGAATCTATCCACCATGAGCTTGTAGTTGGTTCTGCCATCATTTCTTCAGTGATTGTTATTGCAATTTCTTTTTGTCTTTTATTGCCATTGAGTTTTTGGACATTTCGCTTTGAAATGTCCAAATCTTCCACACTTAAAACATGCTCCTTTAGGTTTACCCTTACCTTTGGGTTTACCTTTTCATTTTCGTTTGAACTTGTTGGGCTTGCCTTTAAATGTAGAAACTTGAACGGTTTGAGGTATTGTTTGAGCCATCAACATATTGCTTGATGTAACTTCACGCCTTCTTCTCTTCATTCTTTCTTCTTCGAGCACGAGCAGCACAGGTAGAGATATCATGGAAACTTCTTTTCCACTAAGTGTTAAAGAAGTTACCACATGTTCCCACGATAATGGGAGGCTATTTAGTATGGTGGTCACATGCATTTTATCTGTTACAGGGTGACCAGCATTTGCAAGCTCCTTAGCAATCAATTCCATTTGATTGACAAATTCGCCTACATTATCACCTTCACTCATACGTGAACAATTATATTTATCTAATAATAGTTGTATGTGTGTGTCAGATCTTGGGCCATACTATCTGTAGGAAAACAATATGTAATAGGATCTGTGTAAATATTGCATAAAGGATTTCTCCCGTTAGGGTGGAAATCCGGTGGAGAAAAGAGGTTCTTAGTTACATATTGTCAGACAGAAATTTAACGATGGAAACAACCAAAAGAATGAGTTGGTTGTGTTTCCATGGGACTATTTATAGAGTCCCATTATACCCCTTGGTCAAGAGTAACAACTCTTGACCTGCTACCTTCTCCACTGGAAGTAATGTATCCTCCCTGTTATTTACATGCTCAAGTGTGGGGATGACCACACTAATAATGGTGTGATCATCCTGTGTACCAACATCTCCCACTTGATCATACTATTATTTTAGTAATGTAAACCTTTAGTTGTACATGTTTACCTTTGGTACCTCAAAACATGCTAAGTACTTATCTGCAAGCATTAGCAGACAATAATCAAATCATAACATCATGATGTGTGCGCACTGATGTTATTTCTATTTGATTACACATTTTTAACATGTGTCTAGCTATCTACATATTAGAGATGACCTTATTTGTCGTATATTCTAAGCAAATAACACTAATTATCTTTAGTTGAGAATGTAATTATCATTCAAAACTGTAATTAATGATCTTTACATAATAACCATATGTAAATCGAATTGAATCTTTTATTCAATTTCTTATCTCCTAGGTTTATCCCTATTTGAGATAATTATTGACATTTCTTTCTGATGATTTCTATATACCATCTATATGCAGATATTATTCTAAACTTATCAAAGTGTCTTTGACTTATACTTATGTTAGTTTATAATATCTTTTATTTATAAATGTCATCCACCCAAAAAGAAAATATTTTAATTAGGCGTAAAGAACATACATCAGTACTTATCCAGGCGTCCCTGAATCCTTCTGATTATGTTGTTCTTTTCATGTAGCATTTTTAAATTCTTTTCAATCCCATTTTTGCTACATGCTCTCTAAATTTATCTAGAGTAAACCCTTTGGTCATGGGATCAACTACCATCTCTGTAGAAGGAATAAATTCAACTTTTATTTCTCCTCTTTCTACTATATCCTGAATATAGTGATAGCTTATGTCAATGTGTTTGCCTTTGGAGTTTTGGACTCCACTTTTTATTAAAGAGATAACAGACTTATTGTCACAAAATACATTGACAGGTCCATCTTGAATTCCAAGATTTAAACTTTTAACGAAACGCTGAATCCAAACAACATTACTTACCGCTGTGCTGCATGAAATGTACTCAGCTTCCATTGTGGATTTTGCAACACAATTTTGTTTCTTACTTAACCAAGAAACAGCTGTGCCCCCAAATAAGAATATATAACCACTGGTAGATTTTCTATCATCTATATCTCCGGCAAAATCTGCGTCAGTATATCCTGCAATTTTTAAATCTTCTAATCCAAAACATAAAGCCATGTTTTTTGTTTCTTCCAGATATCTGAATATTCTTTTTACCGCTTGCCAATGCTCCTTTCCAGGATTGGATTGATATCTACTAACCAATCCTACAACATGACAAATATCTGGCCTTGTGCTTGTTCAGGTGACCCCTATAATATCCAGAATCTGGATTTGGTGGACTGACCCGTTCACCCGTCCTCAGAGGAGTGTAGCGGTGTATGCTTATAGGCCACGAGTCTCTGGGGCTCTGCTCAACGGTTCGAACAATCCTTAAAGGATGTGGACCCCTTATACGTCTGTCAGATGTGATTTCAGCTCTAGTCAAATTGGGAATGGTGAACGCAACCTCTTTATGTTCAATTGGTGCCAGCCAAGATGGTCGGATGAATCTTCGGTTGAAGCTTCGATGGCTTTGATTAGAGGACTCACCTCTTTCCCAATTATTTCTATGATAATGTTGCTTAAAATGATTGAAATTACAGTAATTAGTACCTATAGGATTATAGCCCTTCGAATCAGTGTTCCAACGGTTTTTGAATGGTCCAAATCGGAGCTAAAATGAGCCAGAACAGTTGAATTTAGTGAATTTCCCTTGGACCGGCCGATTCAGGTGAACCGGGCAGTTTATTTCTGCTGGACCGGATCTGGTATAACTGGATCACTTGAACCGCGGGTTGAAACTCGGACCGGTTTTCGGGTATGGGTGAGTCAACGGATCAGGCGCGGGTTGGGTGTCCGCGTGTCGGTCTCCAGCGGGTCGGGTTTCAGCCTGGGCTTTTTTGATCTGGGCTTGGGCTTGGGCTCGCAACACGGACTTTCGGGCCATGTGTTTCCACTTCGGGCCGGATCGAAAAGGCGTCTGGATTGGGTCATGGGCCTTTTTCGGGCGTGCTCCAGAAGACGTGGAGCAGGTCGGATGACCCGATCCAATGACGAAACGGCGCCATTTGGAGAAAGGGTGCTTGGAAGCGCCTTTTCAATCGCACACGAAACGGCATTGTTCCGTTTACACGGAACGGCGTCGTTTGGGAAAAGGTGGTACTGGGGGTTCCTTTGGAGCGAAACGACGTCATCCCGTGCTGTGCCCTTCTTCCTTAGTGAAACGTCGTCGTCTACTGCTAGGGGAATCCGAATTTTCTTATTTTTGTCTTCTGCGTCGTCTTCTTCCTCCAGATCTAATTTTTCTTCTGAAATTTTTTCTTCTTCTTCAGGATCTTCTTCTTTTGGATCTTCTTCTTCCCACGGGAGAGGGTATGAATAAAAATCTTCAGATAAAAAAACTTTCGAAATTTTTTCTTCTTCTTCTGAATTTCCTGAAGAAAAATTTTCAGATGAAGTTACATTTGCAGAAACATTCGGAGTAGATTTTTTAGTAAAATTTTTGTCAAAATCGTCCACAGGAAGGTTGAGAAATTTTGTCCAATATTTCTGTTCCAGCAAGTACGTTCTCTTCAAATTTTCTTGATTGCCTGTATACTGCAACCCACCGACAGTAATTACAAGAGGTTTTTCCTCTGGCTTTTGCAAGGTTTGCTGTAAATTGTATTTCTGTTCCAGCAAGTACGTTCTCTTCAAATTTTTTTGATTGCCTGTATACTGCAACCCACCGACAGTAATTACAAGAGGTTTTTCCTCTGGCTTTTGCAAGGTTTGCTGTAAATTGTAGAAAGCCACAGAAGAGGCTAAACCTATTATCTGCCTGTGAATTGTGTTATAAATTTCAGACAAAGAAATTTCAGAATCTTCAATGGTTTCTCTTGGTTGTTCAATTTTCTCTTTTTCTTCCATCACCATAAAGCTTTGATACCACTGTAGGAAAACAATATGTAATAGGATCTACGTAAATATTGCAGAAAGGATTTCTCCCGTTAGGATGGAAATCCGATGGAGAAAGAGGTTCTTAGTTATATATTGTCAGACAGAAATCTAACGATGGAAACAACCAAAAGAATGAGTTAGTTGTGTTCCCATGGGACTATTTATAGAATCCCATCATACCCCTAGGTCAAGAGTAACAACTCTTGACCTGCTACCTTCTCCACTGGAAGTAATGTATCCTTCCTGTTATTTACATGCTCAAGTGTGGGGATGGCCACACTAATAATGGTGTGATCATCTTGTGTACCAACAGGTTCATAGCCTCTTTTCGAAATGGTGGTAGTAAACTAGGTTTCCTTGCGAGCCTAGTTCATTTTGGCGCCAGCTGCATCATCCCATAATGGACTGTTGTGAGTGGCTGAATCATCTTCATAGTTATTAGGGTAGTTTAGGTATCATCTACATATGATTAAGGGTGGCCAAATCACCTCTAAATGACTAGCCAACTGTTGAGCTAGGTCTCACAATATAATATAATGATATAGTTGTATGGTTGAATTTAAGACTTCACCACCTTCAACCACCACGGGCACCACCTTTCTACAACCGCTTGCTTGTCACTACTGATTACTCAAGCCCAATGATTCTACCACCACTTGCTTCATCGCCACCAATCTTTCTTGGAAAGAAGCCGTGCCACCCCAACCCGCCAAGAAGCTCGTATAAGGTTTTTAATGCTCCTATATATGTGTCTCATGTATATAATTGGATAGTTATGCGGTTTGTTTTTTAGTTATAATTGTAGGGTTTGGCCGTAGTTTTGAGGTGAAATTGAGCTTGGATTCCTGAATTTTATTTTAAATTTATGCAATTTTGTTAGGTGTCTTAGGGTTCTTCATCCATTCTATCCATTACATATAATCTCCTATTACTAAGCAAATTCATAAAGAAAACGAAAAGTTCTTTACAAATTTCTAGAGTGGAATTTAGAATAACTTTGATTTTGGATCTGGGTATTGATCTCGGAACCTTATTTCAATTGAGTTGAGCTAAGATTGGTGCTAGTGAGAAACCTATTGAATGTCAGTTGTGAAACTTAGCTGAAGAGGGTTTTTATTCCTTGTTATATGGGTGCATATTTGCATTTCCCTGGAGAGTTAAGGGCCAAAGGCCTTCCGATTCTTCTAGTGACTAGTGTTACATGCTTGAGTAACTGAATTTGACGGGTATTGCATATTTGAGAAAAACAAGTAAACAACCCATGGGATATTATTAACCCATGAAAAAAGTGTGTACACCCATTTAAAGAAAGTGGGCATAGACCTAGGTTCACTCACCTTCAATTGCTACAGGGTACAATAATTACGCTGAAGCCTGAAGTACAGGCATGCCTTCAAATCTGACGTTCTAAAAAAAGCCTTCAAATATTACAATTTTACTACCTCTCTATTTCTTTCGATACAGTCTTCTAAGAGCACCCACTGTAGGCTCTTCAAACACACTTTTTTGTTAGTTTGAAGAGCCTATTTAATAAAAAGAGCAAAAAACATCCATTTTCAGCCTCTTTATTTTAACAAAAAACTTAACAATATGAACAGTGTTTCTTCAAACTTAACAATTACTATTCACTCTCTATTCTTTAAACAATTATATTTTATCTCTTCTCCTTTTTTCCTTTTCAACTTCTCTCTCATCTTTTCAACTTCTTTACTTTATTTTAATGAAAAATAAAGTAGAGAAGGAAAGTGAAAAATAATATTTTAATAAAATAGTGATAGAGAATTGTTAAAGTAGGGAGGCTGAAAAGTGTGCTATAAAAAGGTAAGCTGTTAAAATAACCAAATGTGTACTTTTGGTTATTTTGAAGAGAAAAATTTGAAGAGGCTGCTGTGGATGCTCTAAGAGCACCCACCGCAAGCTCTTCAAACACATTTTTTTGTTAGTTTGAAAAGCACATTTAACAAAAAGAGCAAAAAACACTCATTTTCAGCCTCTTTATTTTAACAAAAAACTTAACAATATGAACAGTGTTTCTTCAAACTTAACAATTACTATTCACTCTCTACTCTTTAAATAATTATATTTTATCTCTCCTCTTTTTTCCTTTTCAACTTCTCTCTCCTCTTTTCAACTTCTTTACTTTATTTTAATGAAAAATAAAGTAGAGAAGGAAAGTGAAAAATAATATTTTAATAAAATAGTGATAGAGAATTGTTAAAGTAGAGAGGCTGAAAAATGTGCTATAAAAAGGTGAGCTGTTAAAATAATCAAAAATTTACTTTTGATTATTTTGAAGAGAAAAATTTGAAGAAGCTGCTGTGGATGCTCTAACCGGCTCTGTCAAGGGATATGAGGATATCTCTTACCTGACCTTGTTGGGTACTTGGAGGCAGCACAAAATTGAAACAGGGAAAGAAGGAACAAAAAATGCAAGCTGTGTCTGAGCCCGGGTTCGAACCGGGGACCTCTAGTGTGTGAGACTAGCGTGATAACCAACTACACCACCCAGACGACACGTTAGTCGTTTCCATCAATTATATTTTACCTAAATTTATCTGGATAAAATATTTGCGTAAAATATGGAAAATTCCAATGACTTGTCTTTTCCCCTTCCTTTCTTTTCTAGCATACTGGGAAGCGTGTCGATTAGTAAACCCATTTTCTGTTCGTCTTCAACGTTAGCTCAGAGATCGTGCATTCTAGTCCTAGGGCTTGTTTGTCTGTTTGTTAGTTCGAAATGTCCATCTCCAGCTTCTCTCTCCTCTTCTGCCTCCCTTTCTTCACCTTCCTTACTATCCACTCCAAATCAGTCACCTCACCTTACCTCTCACCCACCACGATCCTCCCCAATTACCAGAACATGCTCAAAACTTTCAAAATTTTCATCTACAATCCAAACGAGGCCTTCACTTTGAACTCCCCAGCTGAGTCACTCTTCTACGCCTCTCTTCGGAAAAGCTCGTTTGTCACCCACGACGCCGAAGAGGCTCACCTCTTCTTCGTCCCTTTCGCGTCCGGTCTCTCCACGCGATCCATCGCGCGTGTCATTAGACGCCTTCGGGAAGAGCTTCCGTACTGGAACCGTACGCTCGGTGCCGACCATTTTTACCTCTCATGTGCCGGTTTGGGATATGAATCGAACCGAAATCTCGTTGAGTTGAAGAAAAACTCGGTGCAGATCTCGTGCTTCCCCGCATCCGCTGGTAAATTCATCCCTCACAAGGACATAGCCCTACCTCCATTTCCGAAATCTAACGTGCCGCACGCTCCGGCGAACAGAACCGCGAGGTTTCTGGGTTATTTTGCGCACGCCGGACTTAAAGAGTCAAGCTTGGTCAACGAGTTGGTTAATGATCCAGACTTTCTGATCGAATCCGAGCCGTCAGATCAGCTCAGTTACACGGAGAGACTAGCGAGCAGTAAATTTTGTTTGTTCGAGTACGGAGGCGATGTTTCCGGAATCGGAGAGGCGCTGCGTTTCGGGTGCGTACCGGCGGTGATTACTGACCGTCCGATCCAGGACCTGCCATTTTTGGACGTGCTGAGGTGGCAGGAGATCGCCGTGTTTGTCCCTGTGGGAGGGGTCAAGGAACTGAAGCGTGTCTTAGGGCGCACGTACGGAGATCGGCACGAGCAAATGAGCAAATTAGGTGTGAAGGCGAGTCAGCACTTTGTGTGGAACAAGGTGCCACAGCCGTTGGATTCGTTTCATACGCTGATGTATCAGCTGTATCTGAGACGGCATACCATCAGATACCCTCGGAGAGAAAGTGTTTAGGAAAACCCAGATGTCTTGGGCGGACGATGGACTCACTTCTGTTGTATAGATATTGTTGACTTGGTCAATCAAAGTTGGGCGGTGGACATCACGTAAACTGGATTGTGGTAAATCTAGCGATTTTTAGGAGTAATTTCTTGGCATATAAAAAAAATTTCAAGTAATTTCTCGAGCTATGCATGTCAACTAAAATTTGAAGCTGTTTTTCGTCAAAATTCACTCTTCATTAGGCCTATGTTTTTGTTGGCCCCTTTTTATTTGTGATGTATTTACTTTCTTCTGTTCTGTTCTTCTATTATCTCATCTATTAATAAGAAAAGACCCCGTTGAAATTAAACCATGTGTCCGATAGTAGATGTCGGTAGAACACTTTTTTTTTTTTAATTTTTTTTTCTTACATGTCTGTCCTAGAGCGGAGATGAAATCATACTAGCGATCTTTTACTTTATTAAATGTGATCTTAACTCATTAAACTACTTCTCACAGACGATGATAGAACACACTTGTAAACACATAAAGACGCTCAATATGTCATTAGTTTTTTTATTTTTTCAATATGTCATTAGTGGCAGAATCATTATTGGCGCAAATAAAGTGTATTATTTATTTACTAACTAAATAAAGCATTAACAATTTAACACGTAGCGGCCAAAAAAAAAAAAAAAGCATTAACCTGTAATTGGTGGGAGTGAAAGAAAAATAAGGTAAAAATTGAGGGCACAGCTGCAAAATCAGCAAAATAAAATATTCGATTGCATCCAACGCACTACTCTCTTGGTCCCAAAATGCCGTCGTTCCGCTTTAATACCATCGCAGCGTCTTAGCTTTCAACCACCCAACCCGTCATCCTTAGCTCACGAACCAACCAACCAGTCGGTATACTCTTTCTCTCTTTCTCTCTCTGTTCCTGTGTGTGTGTACGCCTCATTATATATAACTCAATGTTCTCCGTTGAATTCAGGTTCCAGCCAAAGCGCAATGGAGGAAGGTATTGGCCACTGTCTCTATCATTATCTGATATACGTATATATACATAAAAGGATTTTGAATCCATTTCTTTTTCTGCGGCTAATGATGTGTGAGCCTCCATAGGTGGAGATGGTTCTCAGAAAGCTTCGGTGACTCCGTATGAGGAGGCGCTGGATGCCTTGTCCTCTTTGATCACGAAACGCAGTCGTGCTGATAAGAGCAACAGCGGTGACCGCTTTGACCTCCTCTTTGATTACATAAAGGTGAAAATCTGCGCCATTTGGTTATGGAATTTCTTTCTTCGCTACAAATCGGAGTAACGGAATATACGGTAAAAATTGTATGTGTTATGGTGTTTGGACTGTAATAGATTCTGGAATTGGAGGAGCCACTTTCACAAATGAAGATTATCCACGTGGCTGGCACCAAAGGGAAGGTACCTGATCTTTTGTTTCGTAAAGACTTTTTGCCCTAATTTGTTCTTTGCATTTCTATTTCAATTTTTCTATTTCTCAATGAATTGTGTTGTTCAAAATGTGATATAAGGGTTAAGTTTTGACGAATTAACTTTTTTGATAAGTAAGTTTTGAAGAATTAACTTCATTGTGATTTTCCAGAGTGTGTGCTCTTCTATTTTGAACGGAATTTTTTTTCTTACTTTTCATGTCATTTGGTTTATACCTTGCCAATTTGAAATGTGTGAATGAATTTGCATTACCCCCTGCACTACTCTTATCAATTGAACCTAATTTATAGGAGAAATTTATGGAGAGATAAATTATACTTATTGAACTTGTTTGCATATGCTGTTACACTAATTAATCTTTTATTTGGGGCTTGAATAGGGATCCACATGCACCTTCACGGAATCTATATTACGTAATTGCGGATTCCACACTGGGCTTTTCACGTCTCCTCACCTCATTGACATCCGAGAAAGATTTCGTTTGGATGGGTGAGTTTCTTAAAATCCTCATACAGATTTGTTTCTTATTATACATACGTTAACAGGTGAAGTCAAATATTTTGGTTTCTTTTCTTTCTTAGAATTATGTTAGTAATTGTCTAATATGTTAACTATGCGGGTTCATACTAGTGAACTATGAGATTTCAGGTTTATATTTTTTATTTTATTTTTATTTAGTAAAATTAGAGTCATAGTGTGCTCTGTTTTATCTTTAACTCAGAATGATTGTCTGTTCCTGTTTTTAAGTGGTTAGTTCTTCTCAATGGTCGTGCTTTCATTCTTTTAGCAAACCTTTTGGACCTACTAGGAGTCCTAGCGCCCTTATGTCTCCTGAGGCACAAAGTTTTTTTTTTTTCTTTGTTCTGATTTCGCAAATTCTTTGCATCATAACTGTTAGTGCTATGACTAATATTTCTTGTTCCATTTGGCTCCCACAGTGTTGACATATGTGAAGAGAAATTTTTAGCATATTTCTGGTGGTGTTATGATAGACTGAAGGTATGTTTGTGCCCAGATTTGTGTTTTTTCTAATTAAATTTTCCTGCACTCTAGCTTGGACATGGTATTCAGAGAAGAAATTGAACAATTATTTACGGGAGTATTAGAAAGGAGATTTGCTAGTGATGTTAGTGATATTTGGTCTAAGAATGTAATCTAAAAACTCTTGTAGCTGCATTTAAGTGGCAGATTAATGGAAAAAATACAGATGAAATCCTGTGAGACGGTTCAAAGTGGCATAGCTGGTGTTAAGTATCCAACATCAACAAAATGAATATTATTGGCATAGTATATCACTAGTCATTTTAGTGCAATACTTTCAATAAATTTCCAGTAAACCAAAATTAGAGTACTGCAGCGCTCTCGGCATATGATAGTGCATGATTAAAAGGAGGTGTTTAAAATCAAATTGAAAGATGTAGTGCATGATTAGATAGTGATCAAGTGAAAACAGATTCGTGAAGCCTTCTCCAGTAAGTATTTGTTGAATTAAGTTGAGGCATCATATCACTGAACAATCTGAGATGAATACTGAATAGGTGGTTTTGGTTGGCGATTGGGTTTGCTCAAGTTATCTGACCTGATCAACATGAAACAAGATTGAATGTAATAATAAGCTTATTCTCACCCACTCTTCCAAGCTTTTAAACCATTGTAACAAATTCATGTTCTGAAAAAGAAAAGTGGTATCTTAATTTTATTTTAATAGCTTTTTTTGCTGCAATATCATATCAATAAATAAAAAATGTTTTTGATTTTATTTTTGAACATTTTTCATACAGTAAGTTTACCTAATATGCTTAATTCTCGTGGTTTCTCTATTTGTTGGTATATAGGAAAGCACTAATGAGGATGTACCCATGCCCACTTACTTCCGTTTCCTTGCCTTACTTGCCTTCAAGATATTTGCAGCAGAGCAGGTTTGATGAGTATCTTCCAACTTCTCTGTACAGGGTTTTTTTTTTTTTTTCCTGTATGAACAAATTCATGGACTTTGTTGCTATCAGAGAAGTGGAATAAAAAACCTCTTCAGTCTAATTTTCAATGTAGGTAGATGTTGCTATCTTGGAGGTTGGATTAGGTGGAAAGTTTGATGCAACAAATCTGGTACGTGTATTGTAGTCAGTAAGATGTTTAGATTAAATTCACCTTGAACATGGTTTCCCATTGATATTTCCTATAGAGTTAACATCAAGGATAACCTGATATTGACACCATAACATTTCAGGTTCAAGCACCTACCGTGTGTGGTATATCTTCCCTTGGGTATGACCACATGGAGATTCTCGGTTAGTGTTCTAATTCTGTAGCGTAGGCAATTTCTTTTAAATACTTAAGGTGAAGCTGTTGCAAAATGGAAATCATGAGTACATATAATTTTTATTTTTCTATAAAGGAGCTAATCAAAATATCATTAAAAGTGTAAGATGCCACCTAGTACATATGAAGTATACAAGAGAAAACACCTAGCTAGTAAGTGCAAAAAGAACAAGGAAATCATGATAACTAATCGAAAAACAAAAGCAGCTGTCCAAAGATTCAAAATATTGAAGAATAATGACTTAATCTCCTCCAAAGTCCTCTCACAGTCTTCAAAACTTTTGTCATTCATTTCCCTCCAAAGGCAAGTGGTTGCGTATATTATGCTTCTTCATTGTTGCACTGTGGTCCCAACTTGTCAGGTTTGCTTTGACATGGCTGGTAATGTTAAAAACTATGAAATATCCTTTAGACCTGAAAACATAATTTTTTGTTGTAAGATTTTTAGTTTTCTTTCAACGAATTGGTCTGAACCTTGTGTCTGCATCCGTGAGCTGCCACATTTTGTGGCAATAAGATACTAGGAAGCTTGTCTGTCTGTAAGCCCTTAAGAGCTGTTGAGCTGAATAAGGGCATAGTAAATGCTGGGACATGTTTTGCATCTGAATTTTATTATTAAGCCTTCTAAGTGCTTACCTCAGAATTTAACTAATAATATGCTTGTGTTAGACTTTGCAATTGTACAAAAATTATTGTAAACATATGTTTGAAGGTGGTGCTAGAAGACTAATTTGCTGTATTACGTCTAAGTGCTTGGTTTTCTTTGCTGGACACTTCAAACAGGGAATACTCTAGGAGAAATTGCTGGGGAGAAGGCTGGCATCTTCAAGGTGTTCTTTAGAGTTTGAAGCGCTTAAAAAATATGGCTAAAGAAGTTGCTTCTTATGTTAACGCTTCAGTCACTTCTATGAGTCTTCTTTATACTTGTCTGTCCTTTCTTCTGTTGCAGCATGGGGTTCCAGCCTTTACTGTGCCTCAACCTGATGAAGCAATGCGTGTACTTGAAGAGAAGGCTTCCCAGCTGGATGTAAGCTGCACAGTTCTTTCATTAGTTAGTTCTGTTTCCCATACAGTTGGAATGTGCATACAATGAGCTAGGCTCAAGACTACAATGATTGAAGTACTAGTGTATCCGCGGGTCTAATGAAGAAATAGGTTTTTTTTATAACGTGAAATGAAAAATTGGTTAGTCTATTATGCTTAGTTGAGTTTCTTTTTATTTGTCAAACAACCAGGTAGAACTGTTGAGACAAATTTTCTGATTTTTTTTCCTCTTCAGAACTTTCCAAACCTGACAAAGTAATGACATTTTTGAAAAGGTGTTTAGTTTAGTCTTCATCGGTATTCTTGGTTGTTCAATCATGGCTTATATTGCATTATGTTGGAGTCCTAATATTCATGAGGTAGATTCGTTTTGGATTGTCAAAAATTGCTAACCCATAAACAGGATTAGAACTTGAGGCCTGTCTTTTAGCAAGAAAAAACCCTTCCATCTTCCTGCTTTTCTGTCTTTTAGAGCATCTTCAATGTGCGTAAGATTCTTAACAAGGTGAGGAAGTGCATTTTACCCATTTAAATCTAGCTGTCTTGGTTGCCCTAATAAAAGGTAGCATCCTCTAATGAGCTGAGAAAATCATGCTGTGTACAGGTACATCTTCAAGTGGCACCACCATTAGTTGCTGACTTACTGAATGGTATGAAACTTGGTCTTGAAGGTGAGCATCAATATCTGAATGCTGGTCTTGCTGTTGCACTATGCTCCACTTGGCTTCAGAGAACTGGCCATCTTGAATTCAACTACCTGGCACGAACTGTAAGTTCTATGCATGAGAGCTCTCATCTTCATCCCACGATTTGTCATGTCAATATATTTAATCTAAAATCTTCATGGAGCAGAGCTCTTTGCCAGAGCAGTTCATCAAAGGTCTAACAGCAGCTAGTTTGCAAGGGCGGGCTCAAATTGTCCCTGACAGACCAATTGACATTGAGAGCCCAGGAGATCTGGTGTTCTACTTGGATGGAGCCCATAGTCCCGAAAGCATGGAAGTATGTGCAGGGTGGTTTTCTCTTGCCATTAAAGAGGACAGCCAGCAACAGAACTTGAATTATCAGCCGCAGGATTATTCTAGATCCTCTCATGAATTGATACAAAGGCACCCTGGCGAAAGATCCAGGAAGAACTCTGCACAGGTAGAGCACAGAATTTTGAACCCCGTTAAGTCCGTATCATTTTGATGATGTCTCCAAATGAGTTGAATGTTCATTTGCTCAATAATTTCTGAGATAGTAATGATTGTTTTCATACATCTAACTCAGGCGAAGGCAAATAAATGTCATTGCCAACATGGTTTTTTTTATTATTAGTAATCAAGATATCATAAAAAACATAGGGTGGCCCATTGCCAACATTTAAATTAGAAACTAATGTTGCCTTCAACCCAAAAGCCTTATAATATATTTGTGTTCACACTCATCTGTGCACTTGTGTGCTTTTTATCTATTTTTGTGTACTTATCTGAGAGCATTATTAATTTTAAGGGGAAATTATCCTTTCCCCCAATAAACTACCACTTGATTACCATATACCCCCATAAACTATCAACTTTACATTACGACCCCCGTGAACTACCATTTCGTTATCAAAACTTCCATTTCGTCAGTCAAGGTCTTTTAAGTCGGTGAACTGTACCTGTAAACAATGTCGTGAACAGTACGGTTGACCGTCTGACTTAACGGCCTTGACTGATGGAAGGAAGAGTTTTGGTAACGAAATGGTAGTTCATGGAGGTCGTAATGTAAAGTTGGTAGTTGATGGAGGAAAATGGTCATCGCGTGATAGTTCATGGGGGGAAAGGACAATTTTCCCTAATTTTAAAATTGGTATTGTAGAACACTTTTTTTTTTTTTTTTTTTGATCGGTTGCTTGGAACGGGAGATTTAGTGGATTTTGAAGTCCCTGATTCCAAATTTACAGTATTTGTTTTGAATTTGAAATTAAATTTTATGGAAATAAAATCCACATAAGCAATTCCATGCTAGAATTGAATGTATAATATGCTGAAATTTACTAATAATATGTTGTTCCCTTTTATTCTATACCAAAAAAAAAAAAAAAAAACCAATATTTTGACCTTTATACTCTGATTCTTCATTTCATTTTTGGATGGTATTGAGCTAAAGTTGTTGAAAAATACCTGCAGATACTCTTGTTTAATTGTATGTCAGTGCGAGATCCTCAATTGCTTCTTCCGCACCTGATGAAAACATGTGCCAATCATGGTGAGTGATTGAGGAAGGACCATCTTTAGATATGTATCTTTCACAGAACATAATGACCTAGTAATGGAATAGTATGACTTGGACAAAGTGCATGGCATGTAAGCAGTGCTACAAAATTTTCCCTGATGATCAATAGATAAGATTATGAGCCATCCAATGCAGAATTTTAATTGCTCTAAAACCAAAAATAAGGATCAATGCATCTGAAGAAGAGAGAATCTGCCTTTAATCTTGATGGGATCTATCAAGAAATTTTCAATAAAAACAAATTAGTTTTGATATTCTTGGAAGTAATGAATTTTTGGTTTAAATTTTAGGTGTGCACTTCAAGAAGGCCCTATTTGTACCAAATATATCAGTGTATTATAAGGTTGGATCCAATGATTCACTACCCATTGATTCTCAAGTTGATTTGTCATGGCAATTCAATCTTCAAAGAGTGTGGGAAAACCTCATGCAGTGTAACCAAGGTATCAAGTGAATATGTTGTAAATAATTTTCTTATATTGCAGATTTTAGAGCTCCAAAGTTTTCAATTGAAGGCACTTTTTTTTTTCTTCTTTTTTTTTCCTTTCTTTTTTGTGCTTCTGATCAACTAATATTTCACCTTAATTTTGAGTGAACAAACTCATTCTCAGCATGGGCTGAAATCTTCATACTTGGGTCGCCTAATGCATAAGTTTTCCAAAACTTTATGTCTTTCATATGCATAATATAGACCAGAGTGCATTTGAGACGGTTGATTTGCTTAAATTGGTTTGCATTTGACTTAATATAGGTGATGCCAAGAGCATAGATGCTGATTGTGAAGAAGAAAAAGATGCTACAAAACTTAGTGTTAAAAGTTGTGAGAACAGTGCAGTGTTTTCTTCTCTCCCAATAGCTATTAAATGGCTCAGAGACACTGTCCAACAGAATCAATCTATTCGTTTTCAGGTAATGCCTTTTCTTGTTGGAGAATATTACATGTTTGGTGTAAAAAAACCTGTTTGGCAAATATCTATTTTCCTCTCTGGAACATATAGTCGGTTCCTCACTACTATTGTTGCTGTTGTGGAGTAGTCATATTGATAACAAGTGGAATGCCTTATTTTGCTGGTATAAGCCTGCCACTTAAATGGAGTTTTCAGATAGTACTTGCTAAATGTAAAATATATATGTTTCCTGCCATTTCCATGTGCGTAATTTTAAGAAGTTTGATAGAATTAATGGGAGTGCTTGTGAAATTTAAGAACCTTATCTGAATGGGCCATGTATGCAGTGCCCAGTTGAAAACCATGGTTACACAATTTTATTTATTTCCTTGACCACCGCAACCTGATTGATTTGATCATGATATTGGCTTTGATCAATTCATCACACTTGTGCTGAGTAATTGCTAAAATTTGCAAGCCTACTTTTCAAAGGATTAAACCACTAGTAGTGTTAAATTATCACTTATCCTAAAAGCTTAGGAACAGGATCATCTTCAGTCCATTTTGGAATGAAGAATATCCAGCTAATGGTTAGAATAGGACATCTGTCCCATTAATAAAAAATATATATATTATATATTTCCGGTTTTGGGTGGCCGAAGCCACCCCAACCCCAATTGGGACTCGCCACCCCCTAAGTTTTTTATTATTTTTTTAATTATTTTTAATATATATATATATTAATGTGATAGATGTCTCATTTATGACCTTAGGATATCTCTAGAGAGATCCTAGAGAGATCCTAACCATTAACTAGATATTCTCTAGTCTAAAATGGACTGAAGAGGATCCTGTTCCAAAAGCTTAAGCTGATAAAAAGTAATGAATTTAATTATTTAATTTATGTTTTAACACTCCCTTCTTATGTGTGGGCTCAAACTTTCTCCTAATAAGTGAGGCCCAATACGTAAAATATTTATTTGAAATAAGAAGTGAATGACAGAAACAAGGTTCGAATTCATAATTTTTGCTTTAATACTATGTTAAATCATCACTTATTCTAAAGTTTAAGTTGAAGGAATGAATTTAATCATTTAATTTATATTCTAACGTAATGATGTTCTGTTTCATCTATAACTATTTGACTTGGGTATCATGGGAAGTGCACTGAGTTTCCTGCTTGTCTCTGCATCGTGTTCCTCATGTTCATATAACAACTCTGTTAGACTGGAATTAAGTATCTCACTCCGTTTATTTGACCGTCTTTTAACACTGTTTTAATTGATTCATCAGGTCCTTGTGACCGGATCTTTACATCTTGTGGGTGATGTGTTGAAGTTAGTCAAGAAGTGATAGTCTCGGGAGCGCTTGAAGTCCTGTAATTGCATGTTCTTTATACCTGCAAATTGCAAGATGTGCTGGAATTCATGGTTGGAGGCCGGAAGAGTTGGGTCATCAACTTTCTAGTGAGTTCTCTCTGACATTAAGTGCAAGTTAATTTGCGTTCACTGTGTGCCTTTGGAACTGCTAGCCATTCATGTCACCTTCTTCCTTGGGCATGAGAGATGACCCTTCTTGGCTGATAAAGTTCTTTAATGCCTTCATTCACATGGGGAATATTTCTTGCGTTGTTTCAGTGCCTCCAGAAAATGAGCTGATTTGGTAGTGTGCTAGAGAAACTAAATCCAGAAAATTGGGTCCACAGCACTTTTCAATATTGTGTTTACAGCACAAATTTGTAATATTTTCCAAAAGTGCAGAAGTCCGCCTTTTTTTTTTTTTTTCTTATTATTATTATTATTTTTTGGGTGGGAGTGAAGGATTTATTTAGATCTCAAAAATTTCCTGAAATGCAGCGACATTGTGCCGTAAATTAATAAATCTATATTAGTAAATTATTTCTCGTCTGCAAGATTAAGGCGAGAAGCGTTTTTAGGTGGGATTTACATTTAAAATTGTTTAAATTATTTGTTAATGCCTTAAAAAGAAAAAAAAAAAAAAGGTTTTAAAAACTGAATACTGTTACCAAAAGAGGCTTATAAAAACAGAAACATATATTTGTTAATGGCTGTTAGTTGAAATTTTTGTTGTCTATTATGTTATGTTCTCAAAACAAAAAAAAAATTAATAAACACTCCGAAAAACACAAAATAGCTTTTTAACTTTTATGCCTCATCAAACACTTTCAAACAAAAAAAAGATCCCCAAAACACATTAACAAATATACCCCATATTTCCTAATGAGCTAAAAAGTATTGCACAGAGCAGAATCACGATGAACAAAATACATCACACTAGAGTCTGCCAACATCATCTACTTAACAAATTCTCGGAGCAGCAATACGAATGTGATGATTTTTAATTGAGAGACAGGAAAGCAAACCAGAGGTCATTACATCTATTCAAAGCTTCACGCCTGCCATCTAGGGTGCAAACGATCCAAGTTTAGGCGAGCTTCCCTTGTTTGAGTTCGATTTTTTAAATTTTATTCGAGCTCGAGCCGAGTTAAGGACAAGCTAAAAAATTAAGTTCAAGCTCATAATAAATCTAGCCGAGCCGAATCAATTCGCGAGCTAACTCTTATATTTAATTTAATTTAGGATAAAGTCTACTTAATCCCCTCAAACTACTACCCCAATGACAATCTACTCCCCAAACTATCAATTGCGACAATTTACCCCCAAAACTACCAAAACAATAACAATGTACCCACAATTTTAACAAAATGACAAAATTACCCTTACAGAAATACTAAGATTTATTTTATTTTTTCAAAATTTTAAGGGTATTTTTGTCTTATTGAAAATTCTATAGGGATTTGTCATTTTGCTAGCATTGTGGGGGTACATTGTCATTGTTTTGATAGTTCGAAGGGTAAATTGTCACAATTAATAATTTGGGAATATATTGTCATTGGATTGGTAATTTGAGGGATTTAAGTGAACTTTACCATTTTATTTATTATTAATTCAGTTTTTTTATTATAAATTTAAACTTCAAGTATTCTAAAACGGCTCAAGAAACCAGCTTGCATTTGATAATTTGTTTAGTCTGACTAATCGAGTATGGAGCTTGAATCAATACAGAAAGGTACTTGGTTTCAAAGAGAGGATATGCATTCTTCTATAATAAAAGGATGCTATTAGAAAGAAAGAAAGAAAGAAAATAATAATAATAAAATAAAATTTCAAATCATCAATTTTTAATATTAATATGAGCAACTATATGAAAAACTACAAGTTCAAGCCTTATACGAACTGCTCACGAGCTTAACCAAGTCAAGCCGAGCTTGTTTCATTTAATATTCGAGCTAACATTTGTATTCACGAAACACCTCATTTAATAATTGAGTCGAGCACAAGCCGAGCTTGCTCGCAAAGGGCTTCGCTCACTTAACACTCCTTTCCATCAAAACAAAATAAAGACCTTCATGGCAACTAAAATAGATAGATACTAATATTATCACATATTCTTGATGAAAGCCACACAAGTCAAAGCTCTCATTCATTAGCTGAAATATACATCTCTCTCTGTACATGTTCCAAAACCCCCCCTACCTCCAAAACCATGCATTTTTCTCCCTCTTTTCTTTTTACTTTTTTTTTTTTTTTTCTCACTATTTTTTTCCCTTTTTTTTCCCCGTGAGGTCACGCTCCGCTCCACTATATTGCTGAGAAAAGCAATCCTAGCACCAGTAAGAGAAAAGGCCACTGCTAATGTGCGAATTATAAAATGAAAAAACAGACGGGCACCCAAATACTCCCAAAAATAAAGGGTAAACAAAAATTACAATAACAAGGCAGCCTTCACTAGTGATGCTTACAGCAATTGCCGGAGCTGCTGGTTTTCTTTCCGCAGCGACTTAATTTCTTTCATTAGCTCAGCTTGGTTTTCCAAAATCGAGCTCATTACACTTGACATTTCCATCTGCTCCATGATTTCAGGAATCAATTCAAGGAAAAAACAAAAGCAAAGGAAACAAGGAAACTGATACCAGGTTTACCTCCTGCATGTGAAATTGTCTAAGAATTTCGATATGAAGGTTCCTCATATCTTCATGTATGGATTTCTGAAAGGAATCGAGAGTTTCTTCAAGAGTGCGTTGAAAAAGCTGAAGTGTGAAGGAGGATCCCTGCTGTGCATCCGGTTGTGGGGGCCTCTGGGGTTGTGAGATTCCTCCCTATAACATGAAATGCACATCAATTAACCGCCATAATCTAACAAAAAGCACAACAAAACTAGATTTGTAGATGTCTCTGATTTTTGTCATCATAGATTCCATCACCATTTAGCACTTTCAATGGCAGCACACAATCAAAACCACCCATATCAACTGAGGCCCACAGGCCACTTGTACTATAGCCAATGCACAATGGTGAATGTATCTAAGACAACAAAGCATAAAGATGATCAATCAATGCTTGCACTCTTCTATTAAAGCAAACACCTGGCTATTTAAATGCAAGCATAGGAAAAAAAATTATTTAATGCATCCAATCTTCATACATTCACTGTCGGAAGAATTCCTGATTCTGTGGCAACCATTGTATCAGATTTTGCCAACAAGCTATTCAAAAGTTCTTCCCTGGTTTCAGCTCCTGTTTTCTTCAATTTTGGTGAACCTCCAGAAAGTGATGTCCCGTCGCTGAAGGAAGATGCAGTGCTTATTCTCTCTGCATAAGTAGAATATCTTCGAGGCAGGGTCAAAGATGCTGGCCCTAGGGAATCAAGGTTAGCCTGTCCCGTGATGCCTTTGTTACCAAGAGACAGAGACATGGAACTAGGGGATAAGTGTTCTGGTAATCCCAATGAGGTCTCCTGATTTGAAGAGACATCTTTGGTGCGTAAATTTGCAAAATTGAAATTTGAATTTGTCAAGGAGTTAATACTCGTCTGACTTGTTGACAAGGACAGATCTTGTAATCCACTAAACATTGACCCTGATGACTGAGCAGTAGAACCCAACATTCCAAAACGAGATGGCAATGTGCCTTGCTGACGTAGTTGAGCATATTTATCAGGCAATTTCTCGCCACCCCAAGCTTCTGGAGGAGTGATAGAGATGTCTTCGTTTTTTGAAGATGGAGGAGGAGTTGAACCCAACAGTGGAAAGGAAGATTGGGCGTCATCCTGCACAAAGTGGTAAAGAAAAATCACCATTAAAAACATTCAATTTAAAGAAGGGCATATAGGATTTGCAAAATCCAAGTTTATTGGGAAACCCAACTGAGAAAAACAGTATATGTCAAACCTTGGAAATAACTAAAAGAACCAAATCACTACTACACAGGTGCAACTACACTCCATAGATGGCCTATATATTTAGAATCAGTTTACAGTGTTCAACCTTGATGCAATGAGATTATTGTCCAAAATCATATTCAATGGAATTTCAAATTGTTCACTCAAAAGCAAGATAGAAGAAACGAAAACAGTTAATAAGAAAGTTACTTAGAAAAGGCATATTAAACTTTAAAGTTCTGAATGGCATTTAGGGCATTGCAGATTAAGGCACTAGAACAAGTGATCTTACGTAAAATTAATTCATTAATGGTCCAACTATAAAACATTTTTCAACTAGTTTTTACTTCCTATAAGTTTGTAATGATAACTGCTTATGAATTAAAGAGCATAAAATTAAAGGATATGAGCATCTAGGTCAGGATGCATACTTAAAACTCTGCATTGAAATTCAAAAGTTCAATATTTCATGCAATGAACATTCGTCCAATGGAACTAAAGCCAAAGGGAGCATTAGACCTGTTTAGAAGTTGAGCTGGATTTCCAATCGAATATTGGATGATCATTGCCACTATCCTCTGCAATAGGGAATCTCCTACTGGATGGAGGAAACAACAGCGACGAAGGCTTCCTGTCTACAACTAGATGATCCTTCTTGGTTCCTTCACGGTCATCCCACAACTTGTCAAGTGAGGGTGTTATTGGCTGAACATCGACAAGAGGGGAAAACACCTCCATATCATCCTTGAAGTTGTAATTGGAATGAGTAGCATGTAACCTCGTCAATGCTCCACCTGGCCACAAAAGGCTTCGATGTGGCGTTTCCTCCCCAGTAGATGCAAATCCTGAGCCAGTTGATGTGAGCGAAGATGCTTCAACTGAGGCACCCAATCGGCCAGAATTCCGAGAACTGGATACTGCTGTAGACAGAGAAAGGCTTGATGAAGTCACAGAAGGAAGTGGGTCAGGCATAAGGATTGAATCTTCAACAGCATCTCCTATAAGAGCAGTCTCGCCAGTGCAGTTACTTTCATTTACAATAACAGGTTTTGACCTCTGCCAGCATAAACTTGTAACAGCCTGATGAATACTTTGAATGATTAGTATAAACAAAGACTAAGACATTAAGGTCCTAAAAGTACCTTAAAAAGAAAAAATATTATGTCTTTAATGCAAACCATTTAAAGGGAAAACACCATTTTGTTGGTAGTTAGAGGCAAAACCCTTGAATAGCCATCGACCAAGTCAGTACAATCCAATTGCATAGAAAATGTGTTCTTATCACAAACTCTCATAGTTTTACCTTATTTTTTTTATGAGTAATTTAATCTCATTAGAAAGCATAGAGGGGTGCGAAGTAAACAAAAGAGACCCTTGTTAGGGAGCAAAAGAAGAACAAAAGTCCAAAAATTCAGAAAAACTGGAAAAATGCAGACTATTGCACGCTAATATCCATGCCTAACGTTCTTTAGCTCTCATGGTTTTCCTTATGTTAGCATCCAATTAGTTAACATAGCATTTAAACCTCCATCAAATTCCATTCACTATCATGGGCAAAGGTCTTCTAACAAGTGAACCATAAACTGAATCATCCTAAGCAACTGTCATTGAAACATTGTTATTAATAAAAAAAAAACAAATTATCTACATGCACAGAGCTTTAGGGGATCATCTATGAATGTTTAGACACTAGTACGAGTAGAGCACCAGCATGGTCAAAACGTCCAAGAATCTAAAATGTCAATCTTTAAAATCAGAACACAACCACACGACAACAAAATAAAATAATTCAATCTACCCTTAAATCTCAATCTCAATCTTTTGACTAAAAAAGATTACAAGTTTTATTTATATTTCTTAAAAATTACAAACAACATAACATTTGTGTAATATCTTGAAAATTTGAAATGGGTAATTGTATATGAATCATGCCTCTTTAGAGAAGCAGTTCACTGGCCATTTCTCTCCCCTTAATATCACATATGTCATTCTCATACTGCAGACATGCCACATACCACACCTTAGACCTAGAGTTAGGAAAGAAGACAAAAAATCGAACATTTACGCACTATGTATAAACTTCCTTGATCTTATTGTTAGGAAAGAAGAATTTAAGTACGCTGAATCAATGTTGCTTGTGAGCATAAAGCAACAAAACATGCTTATATAGAGAGGAAATCTACCTCTGAACCACCATAAGCATGAAGAACAACAAAAGGCTGTGGTTTTCCACGAACATCATAGAACACCACCCGGCCATTACTTGTTCCAGCTGCAAGAGTCCAACCATCGTCTCTAAATGCCAATGATGAGAAAGGTGCCTCATAAGGAATGCAAGATGAGGGTCTTCTAGACCCTGAGTCATAAGTGTATAGCTTTTTATCCAGACCAACACTAGCAATTATCTGTCATGAGAAAAAAGTTTGGAAGGCCAGAATGCTTAACTATATATTCAGATATTTGGACCCTAAAAAAATCTTCACAATTTCATAGCATACAACAAAATTGCATTCATATCTATATAAAGTATAACAGGGGCCATAAAAATGAGACCTTGTCATTGGATGGTGAGATGCTAACACCAGCAGTTGGCGCTGAGTGCTGCTTCAACCAAGAAACCTGCAAAATATATAATTTTTTTTAAAAAAAACAACAAAAACAAAACTTAAGTGTATAATTAATTCCTAATGCATCAGTTGCAGACCTAAATATAAATCATAAAACTAATGGAATGAACAAAAATAAAAATAACACGAGCTTTTTATTTTTTTTATTAAGTGGGTATCACAAGAAGTTAGTAATACGATTCTACCAACTTAATGAACATGCCTAGATTTAATATGGTTCCAGTTGATAATTTAGAAAGTCGGTCCAAGAATATGGGTCCAACATTCTACTAGTATTGTGTTTGGAGAAGATCATGCTCTGCTGGAAGAAAGCAAAGGCCATAACAAATAATTACGATACGTAATTTCTCTGTGTTTCAAAAGTTGCTTTGCAATCTGTGGCAGCAGACCTTAATCCCCATTCATATTAACAAAAAAAAAAAAAAAAACCATACACATGGAAACACAAACACAAGTACAACAGGTATTTTCCAGCACAAAACTCTAGATTCACTCCCAAATCAAACCAGCCTAACCACAACCTGGATGACTATGAAAATTGAAGGAAGCATACAACTTATTCAGTGGCACTGGGCGTTTATTGTTTTGAACATGACTCAGTATTCATTTTATGAGAGAACATACTGCAAACCTTTGGATTGCGACCTGTTGTATCCCATAAATGTACGGTCCCATCATCACCAGCTGTCACCAAAAGGTGTCGACTAATCCGGGAATAATCAAGCACTCTCAATACCTGATCTTACAATCCGAAAGACACAGAATCAGCTTGAAAACCAGAACTCGATACCATAAACACCACAACAACAGCATCAATATGCAACAAACTGAACAACCTGTTCATTGGGATCCTTGAGTTCAGCAGCCCTGGCACCAGATGCAAGGTTGTGAAGTATGAGATCCCCACTAACACTGATGGAAGCCAAGTGTTCATCCTTGCAGTTGTACATTGCACCCGTTATTGTATTGGTATGACCTCTCAACCATTTAATACATCGCTTCCTTTGTAAATCCCATATTCTTACAACATGACCGCTTCCACCAGAACATACGTATCTGGATACTTTATTGCTGAAGCTGATAGCCATTATAGTCTCCTATAAAAATAAAAGGAAAAAAAAAAAAAATCAACCACAACTAAAAAACTAACCCAAGTTCTCATGGGTGTACAAATTTAAGATACAAATGAAGAGATCAAGGACTCACCACCATGAATGGTCCTTGTATGAGGACACACACAAGAATTTGGTACCCTACATTCTCTCCATCAGGTGTTCTGTTATTTGGTTGGTACCTCATACTATCTTGTATCCCTTAGAAGGTTGGATAATTGATGATAGAAGTATATACAGCAGTCTTACGTGGACAAAAGCTACCCATGGCCATGTTTAATTTGATGCTCTCAAAGCAAGAAACAAAAATCTTTGACAGGGTGGAGGTCCCTCCCCTCATACAAAACATAGTTTTCTTAAATCTCTTGTAATTGAATACAGGGTTCAAGAAGATTATGAAAATTTCTTTTGTTTCATTTCATTGGTGAAATTCTAGAAGTTGTGTTGAGGATTTCAATTTTCAGCTTCTGGACCTTGTACAAACACACACACATGGGAGAGCAAAATATATTCTCAATTGCACTGCTCTAAGAGGCCTTACTGCTTAACAACCCCACACTTGCTAAACCTTAACAACTCCTAAATCCTTAAAGAGCTGTCAAATGTACAAGTCTACCTGACCAGACAACTAAATTACCTCAATGTTGTCTCCACTGTCGGTACCAGCCACGGGAATAGTCCCCATGCTCTGCCCATTCTTACGCCACAATGAGATCTTCTTATCGTCTCCAGCACTGGCCACAACCAAATCTGCAACAATCACATTCCCAGTTGGATCAAATGAAAACTCCCCCCGTTCTGTTGCCGATAAGTAGCAAAAGTCAAGTAATAATTCATTCAATTAGGTCTTAATTGTCTCCATTGCTTGGGAACGTAGAACCAATTACCCCTTCCAACGAAATACAACCCCACTACTAGGCTTAATAGAGTTTAACTTTCCGTTTTTAAGAGGAAAAAAAAAACGCTAATGATCAAAATCAGTACTCACTTCCATGTGCTCAGCTTCCAACCCAACCCTAATCAACGAAGTACAAGCTCACTACATGCTTAATTGAGTTGATTTTTCGTTTTTAAAGGGGAAAATGATCAAACTCAATACTTCCATTTTCTCAACCACCAAACAAAACCTAATAATGACAAATTCAGGAAATGCAATTTCAAGAAAGGAAATAGGAAAACAACCAAAAACCAGATAAGTAACAAATCTGGGGAGAGAGAGAGAGAGAGAGAGAGAGAGAGAGTAACTGGTGTGGTTCCACTTGACTGAATTGACGAGGCAACCAGGAGATGGAGTGTAGCTCAAAGTGCAGGGATCTCCGGCCTTCACCGACACATCGAAGAGCTTCACGGTGTCTCCTCCGCTCGCCGCCAGTAACGCCATTGATGGATCAGTCAAATTCATCGTCGCTTTCTTTTTCTTTCTTTTCCCTTCGTTCTTGTAAACTTCACTAAATTGAAAGAAAAAAAAAAAAAAAGATAAGGGAACCACCTAACCCGGATTTTCCCGGAAAATTAAATTCAGAAATGTATTTACTTCGACGAGAATTCAAGGGAAAGTCAGATCGTTTTCAACATTTTTGGATTTGGTTTTTTCCTGGGAAACCCTACGCACGAAAGAGCGAACGGTGTTGGGCCGTTGGGAACGAAAATTTAAAATGCAAGAGAGGTAAATAAGGGGGGCGCCTTTCTGATCGAGGAGCCCAGATCTCTTTTCTTTTCTTTTTATTTTTTTTTCTACTTTCAGTCTATTAAATTAATATATAAAAAAAATTAATTTGAATTTTCTTTTTCCAAATTTTCTCATATCTATTTTGGAGAAGAATTCTGATCGGTCATATTCAACTGCGAAGATAAACAATTATTTATTATTTTTTGTTTCCAAATTTTCCTTTGGCCTTTATGGATTTGCTGTTGCAGTGTTTGAGATTTGAAATATGGATTTAATTCCCAAAATTATTATTTGGATCACAGTATACTACTTGAACTTGATATGATCTTTTCCTAATGAGTTTTACTACTACAAAGGTGACATTATTGAAAATAGGAGGTTAAGAAATGATACAATTCTTCTAAATAATGCGAATATTATTTTCTAAAAAAAATGAAAAAGTAAACTTTTTTCTGCTTGTCTTTTTTAAAAAATATATATATATATATCCACGTTAGGAAAAAAACCGTAGCATTCCTAATATAAAAATATGTTCAGAATACAAATTTGGTTCTTAACGGATTTCAATTTTATCCTTATACTATTTATAGTTTTAATTTAATCCTTTAAATCTTAAAAGAATTCATGCAAACGATAATAGTGTTGATATAAAGTGTATTTGGCACTGCAATTTTGCAAGTTAGATTATGTAAAAATTATTTTTCCTTTTAAGACCAAGATATAATGTGTTAACGTTCTAAGAAATGTATACAAAACGCGTAGCAAGGAAATACAGATTTATTATCCCTTTACGCGTTAAGCATTCTTGCCGCTGCAAAATCCAGTGCCATGAAGCAAGAGCAGAAAAGATTAATCAAATTGCCAGAAATATTGATCGCCAGGAAGAAGACCAGGAAAATGACACTAAAAAACTGTGGAAAAAAAAAAGTAATAAAAGGCTACCAATCACAATTTTTAACATAAAAAATAGCCTAAATTCATTGAGACAAACAGCTCACAGACATTTCATTGTGAGCAACAGAAACGGCCTCATTTTCTGTTGCGCACAGTGGAAAAAGCACAAGTATGAATTACCCAGCCAAATATATCTACACACTGTCACAGGTGAAGTGCTACAGGGAAAGGTAAACGGGCAAAGACCAATTTTCTGCCTTGTGCCCTCCACACTACTGGTCCTAAGACCTGACAAGGAAAAGACATCTGCATGAGAAAACACAGTAAACAAAGGTGAAGAAGACGTACACCATAGATTGAGATACAAGGCATAATAAAGCACCAACAAAACATACAAGAGACCCTTGTTAAGACTTGCCAAAGATGAGATAATTTATGTCATGATAATACACATGTAGATCAACAGAACGCTTCCAGCAAATTTCGGCTCCTAAATACAAATGTCGTGTTTAAATGAGGAACTTTCAACTGAGATTTTACTTCAAATTGTAACTTGAGAATTTCCAATGTTGATTTCTTTTGTTTAGGTAAGCACAGAAGAGATTTTTCCAAAAATATGCCAAATTTTGAGTTCGAATTTCAAGTTTAAATTCATTGGGAAAAATATCATTGTACAAATTTTATCACCATTTAACGTTCATATACCACTCACTATTACTCTTTACATCGTTATCACCACCACCATTACCCACTACTGCCGGCACTATTACAAACCACTATTATCATCACCCCCCCCCCCCTCCTCCATCCACTACCATCATTGCCACCCACCAACACCAGGACACCATACTACTACCATCATCAAGTCATTGCTATTATCATTACCATTGTTGTTGGCGCTCTAATTTTTTTTTAATATAATTATACAAACAATGAAAATATAAATTCAAGGGATTGGGGTTCTCTTCAATTTTAAATCCTGCCATTTCGAAAATATTTCAAAATCTTCTTAAAAACAACCTAAGTTATTTGCTGGATAGAGAGTTCACATTATTATCACCCCCCCNCCCCCCCCAACCACTACCAGACCATTGCCACCCACCCACCAACACCATGGCACCATACTATTACCATCATTAGGTAATTGCTATCATATTACCATCATTGTTGTTGCTACTATAATGCTCTAATTTCTTCTTCTTATTTTTAAATATTCACCCAAACAATGAAAATTTAAATTCATGGGATTGGAGTTCTCATCAATTTAAATCCTGCCATTTTGAAAATTTTACAAAAATTTCAAAATCTTATTAAACACTGCCTAAGTTATTATCTTGAGAGAGAGTACAGCATAAACAAAATACATTATATTTCGAGGCAAAAATGAGTCATCCAACTTATCTCGCCAGTCCAAAAATTTCAGTTTCAAACAAAGAAAGAAGTACATTTGAGCATCTTCAGTAATTTAGAGTTAAACTATGATTAGAATGGGAAAAAAAAAAAATCCCTTTGAAATTGAACAAAAACAGGAAAGAAATAAATATTTGATGAAAAATATGTTTTCTCAAAAATCTCTTTATAAAAATCAAACCTGAAAAAGAGCTTCTACCATAGAATATCTATGAGGCCCCAACAAAGATGAATGTTCAATGTTTGTTTCAAACCTTTGAATAGAGCTTAAAGTAGCACGTAGTCATAAAATTTAAACTAAACAACTTGATTTAAAAGGAAAAAATAAAAAGTTTTTGAGCAACAATGCCCCTCCCAATGTCCCCAGCCCTTCTTGAAAGAGAAATAACATGAAAATGATACTAAAAAAAATTGTGTTCAACCACCGAGACGCATACTTATCACAAAATAAGGGAAGGAAGCAGTAAAAATCAGCTAACCTTGGTTAAGACGAAGAGCATGGATGTAGCTACCATCAAATTTTGTTTGACATCATGAACTTGGCCTTTTTCTCTGCTGGTTTAAGAATCTGGAAAGAGCAGATCAAGTTTTCATCTACACCCATCATTGCACCGGCATTATCAAATTCACCACAATAATTGGGGGCTGAAAATATTGTAACAAGTTTCCTGTCGGCAAAGAATTCATACCCATCCTCCACAACCTATACCAAAGCAATTATTTATGTGTCCAGATTGAGTAGCATTAGTGAGTAGAACATGAGTGAAAATATAAGAAAAACAAATAAAAGAAAATGCAAAGTCAATGACCTGATGGGCGCGGCAGACAAGGTCCAAATCATGATGCTCTAAGAATTCTGACACCTTATCAGGGCCAAAGGTGTATGAGACTCCTCTATCATTCATTCCCCATCCTTTAACATCTCTACCAGGATCTGACCAGAGCAAATCACAAAGCAATCCAGTGTCTGGAACAGCAGTTGGACGAGGTAAATTTCTAATTTGATCTAAGTTTGTCAGGTCAGGTGAAAGACCACCATGCATGCACAATATTCTGTCATCAACAAGAGCTGCCACAGGAAGGCAATTGAAACAGTCTGTAAAGGCTTTCCAGAGTCTCACATTGAATCGCCGCTTACATTCGTCATAAAATCCATATATCCGATTAATAGAAGCACATTCATGATTTCCTCTTAGAAGAAAGAAGTTCTCTGGATATTTAATCTTATAGGCAAGCAAGAGGCATATTGTTTCTAAACTCTGCTTGCCACGATCCACATAGTCCCCTAAAAATAAGTAATTAGCACTAGGAGGAAATCCCCCATATTCAAAAAGCCTAAGTAAATCACTGTATTGTCCATGAATGTCACCTGAAAACAGAAAGGACAATTCACGCAGTCAGACAATACAAATCCAGTAAATTAGGACAATTAACACACACAAATGAACAATTATGATTGCCTCTGAGCATGAGATGGACAGAGCAAATTAGCCCTTAGTCCTACTGGAAATTGTTTGTTTGAAATGCCAATTATAGTTCAAAGCCTGCTCTACCCACTCAAAACTAAAATGGGTTGAATTCATATAAAGGAAATCATCTTGCCCTGATCCCTCTAATGATATTAACCTCTCCAACAAATTGCTTACTCCCTAACCAGCCATGTTACCATTTTTCACGGTTCCATCGGACACTCATTATACATTGGCTAAGGTACAGATAGACCACAGATTCTAACAGCATATCTTGCAACCCCTCCCCTCAAAAGATAACAAAAAGTACAAAGGCCCACCTCCATCCAAGTTCCCACATACTTCTTAAAGGGTTGGATAAGTTGTTCAGCTCATTGAAATAACCATAATCTCCTACAAGAAAGTAGATATCAAACAACTAGCTCTAAGAGAAAACATGCGGAAACACAGCAGTGCGAACAAAACTCAGTTCCATTGAAACCCTCATATTTTTACCAAAAAAAAAAAAAAATCACCAAGAAGCATTTCTTTCTTTTGTTTAATAGAATGTCAAACTACTACTCTGCCACAACTTGCGCTCAATTTTCTTCAACTAATCTAAAATATAACATTGTATATCCATCCACCAACCATATGAAGAAATAGAATACATCAGAAAAAAGAATATTCACATAAAAACTATCCAATCTTGAAGCTTCCATAAGAAAATTTCACCAAAGGAAAAAAGAAAAAGCAAAAGCAAAAGATAAGACAAGTAGTGCGCACCGCAAATCTTGATGGGTGCTTCGAGTTCGAGCAGGTTGGGCTGTTGAATAAAGATTTCTCTGGAAGCAACGCAGAGCTGCTTGATCTCCCCCTCCGAGAGTTGGACCTGCTTCCCAGGCCTCGCTGATCGGACCTCCGTCAGCCGTCTGATTATGTCGTCCAGTACGGCGGGGTCCATTACTCCCTGCCCTTGCGCCGCCATTGGATTCCGATCCTCCCCCCCTCGACGGCTACGATTAGAATACTAGAAATTAGGGAAACCCGGGGGGGGTTGGGGTTGCTCAAGTTTTCAAGGTCCTGTTTGAGAGTTTTATGGTCTACTTTTTCGGTGAAAAAGAATATATTCTCGGGAAAGGAAAGTGAGAAAGGGAAATAGAATTTATATATTCTTATTTTGGGTGAGATTTTCTGATTTTGAGAGGGAGAGATGAAGGCGCGTCAAAGGCTTTGAAGATGGAGATGCAGGGCTGCAACTCCTATGTGGCGGAGGCCTCTAGCGAGAGAGAGAGAGAGAGACAGTATGATAGAGTATGTGGAAAACTGGAAGAGTTAATAAACGGCGTCGTGTCGTAGAAATTTGAAAATTTCGGCTTTATGACCCCTTTCGATCCGAGTTATCAAATATCAATATTATTACTGGATTGATTTCGTAATTACGCATTGATGGGGCTGCCTAAGCACTTCAAAGAAGCCCGGGCCCCCCAAGAATTTAGTGGAGTTTTTAGGAATTGAATAGCGTGCAAAAGAATGTTGTCAATAATTGGGCTTTAGGGTTGACAAGTAAGCAACATGTCTTATATGTCATTTTTTTTATTTTTTTTTTATTTTTATGTTTAGGAAAAATTTCAAAAAAATTACAAAAACTTTCTCACATCAGATTCCTTATATTTAACCGACCTTCAATAGTTGCTACAGTATTTTTTAATGTGTAGAGAACTAAAAGTAATTCCCTATACATTATTTTAAAGAAAATGCTAAGGGTTCTCCCCGTAGGTTCTCCTGGTATTCTCCCAGTCATACGTAAAACATGATTTAAGAAAAAAATAAAATTGTAGTGGTCTCCACCATCGTATTTTTAGGCATTAGCCTCAAATTTGAGGCATTAACACCAAATTTGTGAGGTATTAGCACCAAAATTGAGGCATTAGTATCAAATTTATGATGATCAAATTCATTTTGGGTGATATCATCCCTAAAGGGTTAACCTTCCACCTTTAAGTTTTAGTTTTAAATCTAAAAACAAGTTTTAAAGCATTAGAACCTAACTATTAACTAATAAAAATTAATCTATTAACAAAAAAAAACAGTACTACAATTTTATTTTTTCTTAAATCATGTTATACATAAGACTGGGAGAACGCCAGAAGAACACTACGGGGAGAACCTCTAGCAAACCCCGTATTTTAATATAACCAATTCTCTTTCCTTTATCGTCTTTTATCTTTTTATTTTTAATTAATGATTGTTTTGAGATTTTGTGAAAAAAGTGAGGGTAAGTAGGGAACTTTTATTTTGCAAATAAATAATATTTTAATGATATAAGAAAAGGTAAGAGAAGTTATTGTGAAATATATTTTCATAGGGAAGTAAAAAGCTGCTAGTGCTCTAAGAACATTCTTGATCATGGATCCAAAAGAAATTTGAAAAATACACTCCAAGTTTGACCGGGCCAGGTCACTTGCCCTCTCAAACGACCTGCCATCTCAGAGCATTTATAGCAGCCTTACCATGACCTGTCCTCTTAGATGACCTACCATCTCAAAGCATTTCTAGTAGCCTCACCAAATTTTACTCACCAAAATAATCAAAAGTACACTTTTAGTTATTTTAACAACTTATTTTTTTAGAGCACCCCAGCAGTCTCACTATTTTAACAGTCTACTTTCACTATTCCATTTAAATATTATTTTTCAAAGATTTATTTATTCATTTTTTAACTATTAAAGGAAGATAGATAAATGAAAAGCAAAAAAGAGGAGAGACAAATGAGTTGTTTAATGAATAGGTGAGTGAATAGTAAATTTTAAATTTTGTGAGTACTGTTCATCTCAATATTTTTTTTTGTTAAAGTAGTGAGGCTGAAAAGTGGACATTTAGATCATTTTGGTTAAATTGCTTCACTAAAATAGCCAAAAAAAATTAGTTTTGATGAGGCTGTAAAGAGTGCTCTAAAAAAGTGAGTTGTCAAAATAACTAAAAGTGTACTTTTAGTTATTTTGGTGAGTAAAATTTGGTGACGCTGCTAGCTTGGAATGCAAGGTGTTCCAATTTGTTGCAATTAACAATTAACCTCCTAGTGATCTTTACTTTTCTTTTTTATTTATTAATTACTCTCAGATTGTTGTTTGACTGTGCACTTTCTTCTCCGTATGGAATAGGATCATCTTCATTTCAAAATGACGATGAATCATTTTATGGTCAAAATTTAATGTTATTTTATTTAACGATGTAAATAATGTTACACAGGGGAAAACTATCCCCGATCTTGGAGCACTAAGCTCCTCCAAATTTTTAAAAAATCTCCAAAAAAATTTAACAAAATTAGGGGAAGGAGATATTTCCACTACAAATAGAGATAACAAGGCCCATTTGACAGGAGGACCCGGTAAATGCTCACACGTAAAAAGAATGCCCACACCTAGATCAAGCCTAACTAGTATGTGACCCGATGAGTTTAAGCCACTAGGCGACCCAAGTAGCTAGCAACCGAAGACCACTTATTTGAACCCAATCCAAGACACCATGATTCCTCCAGCAAACTTTAGAGAACTCTAGAAGGTTGTAAATGCCAGTATATAAGACTGCTTAAGATATTACCTCTCTTAAAATGATGTAGCTTTAAAAATAACCATTGAATTTGAGATAAAATACTATTAAAATATGATCTAATTATAATTTTAAAAATCACATCATATTTGATAAATAAAAAGAAGATAAAAGTTCTACTTTAGCATTATTCTTTTGCCACACCATGGAC
Source organism: Carpinus fangiana (assembly GCA_006937295.1). NCBI lineage: Eukaryota > Viridiplantae > Streptophyta > Magnoliopsida > Fagales > Betulaceae > Carpinus > Carpinus fangiana. Next base: position 16,344,073 of record CM017321.1, on the reverse strand, counting down.
ACTTCTCTTAATTTTACAAGCTTCTCGAGAAAAAGAAGCTAGAATGGAAGACATATGTCCGAGAGAAGGGAGGAGATCCTCCAATCTTAGGTGGAATTTGGATATTGAAGGGCAAGGGAAACCGCCAACGAGTCGCCCTCTAAAGTAAAGTTGTGCCCGAAGAGAAAGTTATAGAGTTATAAAACGTGATTTCTTTGGCATACAACTATTCGACAAACAGGCTACCGAGCCCTTCAATCAATTCAATGGCCGCATATCACAAGTATATTGACTGGCTGCCTATGAAAGGATCTATGTATGCAAATCTCAAGAACTTGTATTATCAAAGACCCCGTAAATAGGTTGTATTGTGTCTATGTATGAGTTTATATGTATATATTTTTTAAGTCGATTATAATCTGTTGATTTTATGTTGGGTTCGAGTCAGATTCGTCAGTCATATTAAAAATTACCAGCTTTAATATTACGTATCAGATTAAGATCGTGTTGATGCATAAATATAAAATATATAAGTTAAATTTAATCCGACCTATTTAAAGAAGTTAATTCATTAATTTCACATTAAATTCAAGTCGAATTTATTTCGTAAAAAATTGTCAGCATGCCAATAAGGAGGTTAGCTCGTAGCCAGACTTTGATTTATCCTCGTTGTACTCCATTCACACCTGTATTTATCTAATGCAGCAAGTGACATTATTTGTTGCAATTATAGTACAAAATGGAATAATTTAGTTTCATGTTATTTTCTAAGCCCGGTGATGACTTCACTTTAAATTGGAAAAGCTCCCACAGCATGAATAGCTTAAATAGAGGAAGGTATCTTCAAGGTGCTCTCTTTACATGTGGCTTGAGTCAGAGGTATATTAATTATTGCCTTTTAATCACTTCTCCATCGCCGTCTTCCGCCCAAAAATAAGTTGGAAATCCGAAGCTGAGAATAAATTAGCTTGTCCCTCACACTTTCTTAGCTAGCAGAGAAAGTTTCAAGGCTTACATGACTCCCTGGTATGCATATGCCTAAATTGAACCGTTTGAGTTTGTAATTTTAAAAAATGCGATCTAAAATAATAATTTTAAAATGTGCAATTTAAAAATGCGGTTTTTAAAAACGCAATTAAGCGTTTGATAAAATTGCAGTTTAGCCTTTAAAATCTTGTGTTTACGAAAAAGTACCGTTTTACCTGCGATTTGAAAATGCAAACTTTATGTCTTCAAATCTCAATTTTTTAAAAATGCAATCCAAATAATCAATTTTCTACAATTTGGTTTAAAATCGCACTTTTTTATCTATGAAATCGCAATACCAAAACACCCTTATAGTAACGTTATTTTGGTATACTGCTATAAGACAATAATATAATTTTGATGATATGATAGTAAAAATTAGCCTTTAATTTTTTTTTTCTTTTTACTGGTCACGTCATTCTAGTTGTATGACAGTTGTATAATAGTCTACTAAATAATATTACTTATTTAGATTCAAATGATAGGAAAAGAACGTGTTTCATAATATAAATTTCCAACAAACCACCAAATTAACTACTTTAAAGGTATTATTTGACAATTTTGTCTCTTAAACTTAAGAGAAACACATGCTAATCGACTGAACTTGACCTTACGAAGTACTGCACAATCAAGATGAAAAGAAGCAGAAAACGGAAATTTTCTTTCCTGAAGAATCAAATGGATTAAAGAAATAGAATAGGGCTAACTCCCAAGTCCCAAGAAACTTCTACCAGACCTTTGGCAATAAAGTATTGAGTCGTCACAGTTTAAATTGTAAGAACATTTTTGATTTGATTATCATAGGCCAAGAAAAATTGTCATAATTCCATATTTTTTATACATGAATATAAATAAGCATGACAACCTAAAAGGCAGCAGGTTTACGTTGATTATAGGTAGTTCTGTACAAACCTTAAAAGGGAAGTAACATGGTTGTAAAGGTCTTTATTCTTTTTCACTAAAATAAAAAATTTAGTTGCAGGTGCTCCAGCTACGATTTCGTATTCTTTTCTTGTATTGTATGACAATCACCGTCTCTTTTACTTTCTTTGGCGCAGTTATACTTGAAACTTTATTTAATAGCTAGACCGTGACTAAGTAATCTTGGCAGAGTCTATTAATTTGAAGCTAAGCAGTAGAAAACTTAGTTACTGGTTTTCTTTTACGTCAAAAAAAAAAAATTCAACAAAATACTCTAAACTATTTTATTTTTATGTTACATTAAAATATTTATTAAAACAAACAAAAATAATAATAAATCAATCCTAAACTACATCATAAATACACAACGGAGAGAGGTGTTTTTTTTTTTTTTTTTTTTTTTTTTTTTTTTTTTTNTTTTTTTTTTTTTTCTCTCTCTCTCTCTTTTGCTCTCTCTCTTTCGTTCTCTCTTCTTTTCTGATTGGTTTGGGTTTGTGGTTGTTTGTGGGTTTGAGGGAGATGGAAGGTAGTGATTTGTTTGTGGGTTTCTCGATTTGAAGGAGATGAAAGCGTGAGAGATGGAGAGAATCAGAGACCTGCCCCGCCCCGCCCTACTTGAAACCCGGCGGATTTAGTAGTTTTAATTCGGGAAGCGGGTTGGGTTTTTTCAAACCCGCTGGTCTCGGGTCGGGTGGCCAAAAAGCCCAAAACCCGCCCGAACCAACCTGTGCCCACCCCTACCTGTAAGAATAAGGTATAGAGTCAGGTGTGGGTTGAATACCCACCAAATGTGTGTTACTTACCAATGAAATACAGTCTTGTAACTCTGGCTGGTTTATGATTTTTTCTTTCACTGATAATGATTGAGCAAATTACTGGGTATTTAACTTTGAGAAATGCTAGAGCTCCCGAAAATTTTCCCGAAATTTCGTCCCGACTGACGTGGTACAGTTAAGTTTTTTGATTTTTTGATTTAATAAAAAATAAACCCTCACCCACCCACCCCACCCACTGACCCACGCATGCCCTATCTTATCCCCTCCACCTGCTTCTCTCTCCCACAGGCCACAACACACATCTCTCTCCCATAGCACACTTCTCTCTCTCCCCCACCCCAACCTCAGCTTCCGGTGAACCCACCCATGACAGCACACTGCACCAGAACGGAGACGCGGCGCCCACCCACCCTAGGACGGAACCCACTGAAAGACACCACCACCGGTGATAGATCTGCGAATCCGGCGACGCCTCCCCGGCAGAGACGCCGGCCCGCCCAGCTCTGCCATGCCCACGCCACCAGCTCTGCCTCGGCCAGCAGCCGAGCTCCGCCAAGCTACTCACTTTCACTCTCAGCCTCTCTCATGCCCTCTCAACTCCACTCCCAGCCTCTTTGTCGCTGTCCCCGTCTCAACTCTCACTCTCTCAGCCTCTCTGTGGATTCCACGCCGGCACACCGTCCCCCTCTCAGCTTCTCTGTTTGTCGTGTAGGGGTGCTGTGCTATTCCTCCAACTATGCCTCTTTGGCTCACAAAGACACAAACTTTGCCGGAGAGATTTGTACCATTTGAATCTCTTGAGAATTTATTTGAATGAGTACAAATCAATCCATTGCAACTATACAAATTTCATCATATTTTTGCATCACAAACTGATGTAAAAGCAACAAAATAACAATTAAATTTCAGGTTGGGCAGCGTGTTGGACTGGGGGATCGGCCTGGGCGTGTGTGGCGGCCTATTCCGGCCAACTAGCGAGGGCAGTGGGTGTGGTGTTGGATTTTCGAAGCCGCTTGGGCGGAGGTCGGGTGGGCGTGGGTGGCGGGTTGCGCAGGTGGGTGGGCGTCGCCGGAGTCGAGAAGAAGGTGAAGGGGGTGGGTTATGCGTGGGTGGGTGAGTGGGGTTTATTTTTTATTAAAATAAAAAAATAAAAAAATAAAAAAACTTAACTACAGTTTACTTACCAACGCCACGTCAGTCGGGAACCACATTTCGGGAAAATTTTCGGGATGCGTAGCAGCTCTCTTTAACTTTCTCTTACAGCAAACAAACTTGGGCGGAGTACCCAAATAATCATGCTCCAAAATTGCTCTTGTTCCTACAAGAAGAGTTTAGTTCAAGCTCGCATTACTCTGTTGCTCAAAACCTCCAGACTTTGTGCAGATTACACAATGAACTTATCACATAAGAATGGAACTCATTCCGCTTGAGCTCCCTACAGGCTCCCTAAATTTCCTAATTACCTATCCAATTTCATATTTGATGAGAGCAATAACAGGGTGTCAGCACCTTCATTGACAGATCTCCAGACATCCATTTCACTAGTTTTTTTCACCATTAGAATACCTGTGGACCATAAATTGTACAATATTGCATACTGTGCCCAGAGTAAAAACAAATAGGTGGAACAGAGTGATCCCAACTGCAACCCTAAATCTGAGTTACCATTAGAATACCTAGAAGTCACTTTTAAAGTTGATTTGCATACATGAATTTAGTTCTTAATGAGTTGAAAACAATCTTATGCTTGCCTTTTTTATTTCTCGATAGGTAATATCAATTCATAAATAAGCGCAAAGGGGCGCAACCCATTTACACAGGAAGTATACACTAGGTCTCAAGTATACAAAAGCTTTTAAGCTGAAAATAAAGCACATAAATCTAAAAATTCAGCAAGCGTTAACGCTTGCGACAAATGCCACGTTACTCTCCACGAGTAAAGTGTTTGGAGTACCATTTTCTTCAACTCGGTGAGTCCAAGTTCACGGTCCTCAAAGCTCCGTGCATTCCTTTCTCTCCATAGACACTACATAACACACAAAGGAACCATTCTCCAAATTTGCAAAACTGTACGGTTACCCTTTGTCCCCTCCAACTTCCTAAACAATCCTTCATCCTACCCGGCATCATCCACGTAACACCAAACAACTGAAAAACCATGCTCCATACCTCCATAGCANTCAATTGAGCCATAGTTTGATACAACCTCATCAAAATATTAGTGAAATCTAAAACAATTAATACTAATTCGACTTGTGTAAATAATTTATTCGAATTTAAATTTTTAAGATAATTGATTCAAAAGGTAGACGACAAGATTATTTTTCCCAAAAGTGAGCAGTTTTAAATAACGAAAATTGCAGAATGTAGTGGACGGACGGGAAATTTTCTCTGAAGTACCAAGTATATGGCAAAGTGGGATTCCTGATTTCCTGTCTCTATATTGTGTCAGGTCAGGAGAGGGGAATTTGTTAAAGAACGACGTTGGGAAGTGGAAAATCTTTAAAAGAAGATATTGAAACTATATGTTAGAAATATTGTACTTAGTTATTAAAAAGGAACAAAAGAAGGATTATTTTTATGGCCCATAAAGGCGAAAAAGGAATTGAAAATAAAAAAGATAAAAACCAGCATTATTCGAGACAAGAATAACAGATGGAATGCTTTAATAGGACCACAATTTAGCAATAGTTGTGAGTTTAGTACTATAATTAATATAATAATTGGTATCAAACTTAAAACCACACCACTACTTTTGTGGCCAAACAACGTCTATTGACATGTAAGTGTAACGCCTCCACCTTAAGAAAATGCTTTATCAATTAAACATTATACTATTCTCTTGATAAACAATGTAGCAGAAATGTTATGTATACATTTTTAAAAAGTAGTTTAATCTAACTAATTATACCTCATGAAGCAGAGATCACTAATTCGAATCCCATTTTTTCTATTGTGTGACCATATTAAAAAAAAAAAATTTTTTTTTGAACCAATACATCACATATTGAACCACAAAAAAAAAAAAAAAAAAAAAAAAAACTGGCCACCAATTGAAGAACGGACATGGCAGTCTCGTAATATACGTCTTTAAGAGATAGCTCAATCGAGCCTATATATCTCATGAAACAGAAGTCATTAGTTCGAATTTCCGTTCATCTCTCGTGCGAATATGTTGAAAAAAGAAAAAGAAATGCTATGTATACTTTTTTTTGAACCAATACATCACATATTGAACCAAAAAAATAAAAATGTGGCCACGGGCCACCAATTGAAGAACGGACATGGCAGTCTCGTAATTTCAGGGAAACAATTTGGCCACTTGTTTGAAACTCCTTTCTCCTTTAACCCGGCAAAATTCCTTCAAAAAATTCAAACCAGGAAGAAAGAGAGAGAGAAAATTCTTCCAGCTCCGACCCATGCGTGCACATACCGCATCGATCCCTCTCTCTCTCTGTATCGCTCTGGAAATCCTCTAGTTGATTCTCTGAGGCCTCCACCGTTACTTTATTGTCTTCCGCCTCAGCAGATTCCTTCCCAAACCCAACTTTCAGCGTCCCCTCTACTTTCCCTTCATTTCTTTTCCAAGCGAAGCATCTTTCCCTCCAAAACTCTTCCTTTCGCTCTCAGAGATTCCTTCTCTCTCTCTCTCCCTCTTTTTCCATCCAGCCGCTATTAACGATGTCTATTGCCTTGTTCTCCTCCGTCCTTTATCACCAACCCGTCACTTCCTTCCTCTCTCTCTCTTTCTATTTCCTTCTCTTTGTCTTTTTCGTTCTTTTGCGCTTCCTTTTGACCCCGTCGATCTTCCGGCGAACTCTATACATAGCTCGCCATCCTCATGGCTCCCTCTGGTGTCAACCACCTCTCTCAACCTTGTATTTACGGTACTTCTCGCTTAACCAACCAATTATAGCTTCATGCACTTGCAACTCATACCGCCAACGGATCGTCTTGAACTTGTTCGAAAAATTTCTTCAAAGATCATATATGTATATATATATAAATTTTAGTCGAATTCGTTAATTGAATTTTGATTATTTTCAGTGTCTTTTAAGTTAGATTTGTGAAATTATTTGTGGTAAGCAGGGGAGTTTGTTTCTTCGCACGCAGAGAGAAAGTCTCGGTTTATGAAATGGCTGAGTAAGCTTTTCAAGAGTGGGACCGGTCGAGGAGGGGGTGGAGGAGGTGGCAGACACCCGCAGATCCTTGGTGAGGAAAGCATGGTTTCGCGTGCACCGTCTAGATCCTTGGTAAACAATACGCCCTCGTTTTCTTATCGTTCTCAATTTTAATTATCATCATTAGTCGAAGATATTGGTTCAGATGTTTTATCTTACTTTATATATTAGTTTAATAATTATGCGGTAATTTAATATAATAAATCTTAATTCTTATTTTATCTCTACAATTCACCACCCATTTCAATTAAAGCTTCTATATAAATTTCATATGATATATCGTTCTGCTGCTGCATATTACTTTATTTTTATCTTTTTATGGATAGTTCGGTTCTCATTGTGCGAGAAGTGGCATATTTAAGTTTCCAGAATGCTTTACAAATTCTTAATTCTCCCCTATTAAAAATAGTTGCTCAAAATTTAAAGTTTCTATTACTAGTACACGGAATAGGATCCTCTTCATTTCAAATGAAATGGAGAATATCCATTTAGTGTAAAATGATGGATAATATTGTAAATTTAGTCCTTCAACTTTAATGTTAAGACAATATTACCCCCCTATTTTACACTAAATGGATACTCTCCATTTGAGTTGAAATGGAGAGGATCTTGTTCCACTAGTACACTTGTCCTCTTTTTCCCATTGGGGGATGTCCATAATTAGGTTACAAAAAATACGGTTCCACATTTAATCTTTGTTAATGAAGTGGTGTAGAATTTTTGGGCAAAAGATCGTGCACAGATTAATGGTATGTAGTGTTAAATTATCACTTATCTCAAATGTTCAAGCTTATAGGAATGAATGAATTTAATAATTTAATTCATATTTTGAACATTGCTTATTACATGTGGGCTCAAATTCTCCTTTAATGAGTGAGGCATACCACGTAAAATATTTAATTAGAATAAGATTTAAATGACAAAAACGAGGTTCGAATTCAGGGTCTTTGCTTTTGCTTTTATACTATGTTAAATCACTGTTTATCTCAGAAGGAATGGATTCAATCATTTATTTTATATTTTAACATGTAGAATTGTTTAACTATAACTAGCATACAGCTGGTAGACAGAATGAAAATATGTACAAATATTTCTGCTTTGAGAAATAAGCCTTCATGGGCAATGCAATGAAATCGTATCTGACATCTCCTAATTATTAAATGTGCTGATGCTTATTTAGTTGAAAAAAAGAATTCCATTTCATTCACATCACATAATGTTCATCTTTTCATGTTTACTGCTTAGTTAATAAGGAATAATTTTTTATTTTATTTTTCTTAAATAGTTCTTTACTGTCATCAGGATGATCGCTCTAGCTCTCAAAAAGAAAAAGAGGAATTAGATCATGCAATCGCACTTTCCTTGTCTGAAGATTCAAAGAGACGAAATCGTAAGTTTTTACGGTATTTAAGATTTAAAACAAATAATTATGTGCTCTCTTAGAAACTTACGTTCACACACACACACACGCAAAGTCATGATTTAAAATCGAATTTCTTGTTTTCTTTTTTCCCAGGGTATAGAAGGCGGACAGACAATGATGAAGAGCTTCCTAGGACACTTCAGGGTAGCCTAAATTCACCTACATATCCTCCTTATTCCCATGTACCATATTACCCAAGGGAATATAGGTAAGATTCTGTAGTCATGGTTGTAATTATGTGCAGTGTGAGCATGCCAAATGCTAGGTGTTCTGGTAATATTGAGTTTGTGGTTGGTTGCTTTTAGCCAAGACAAGCCACCTTTTATGCCAGTTGATATTAGAAATTAATGAGTTTCTTGGCTTGAAAAGCTCTGTGATTCTTCGTTCTCTATAAAAAGTAAAGCATAACCGATTAATTGATGAGAGTTACTAATAATGTGGTAGTGTTCTGCTTATTGATACTGATGAGATTTTTTCATTTATATAGTGGAGTTAGCTTCTAAATAATTTATTTTATAAACATATAGCTCAGTTGAGAATTAAAAAGTTATTTTTTCAATAAATGTCAATAATGGACCACAGCACATTACTTACAGTTTCACAAACATTCTTGCAAATGTGTAAATTCATTGGATTATTATTTTTCTTGTTTCCCTTGGACTCATTTAAGAACATAACTTACTTTTGTTGATTGGGTAATGAAGGCATTTCAGTTTGTCAAAAGTTTTGGTTGTATACTGAGAGGTTTGATGAGGATAATCTAGGTCGTACGTGGCTTCCTTGAATTCCTTATTTATTTCAGTATAGTTGCCACTGGACTTGTCAAATATCATCGTAACCATTGTTACGATGATTTGAAAAAAAAAAAATTGATTACTTGTCTGGAAGTTGTGACTTTTACAATCTTGAACTTGATTGATCTTGTGTTTTTTTGTGGATACTTGCAGGGTATGCGATGGTTGCAAACATGAAATAGGCTATGGCAATTATTTGGGATGCATGGGAACCTTTTTCCATCCAAACTGCTTCCGCTGTCGTGCGTGTGGTCACCCAATTACTGAGCATGAGGTAATCAGTTCTTCTTGGCTTTCTATAATAGAATATTCTTTTTCCTATTTGATTTTGTTCCCCCTGTATCACTGATTTTTGAGGTTTTTAAAGTTAGATGTAAAGTAGCTATACAAGTGATGATGATGAAACTTCTCCTTCAACTAGCTCTTACAGTTTTTTCTGTTGATCCAAGTTTTCTTTGTCAGGAAGGAACCCTTATCACAAGTCTTGTTTTAAAGAGCTGACGCATCCCAAATGTGAAGTTTGCCACCATTTTGTAAGAGAAGTTACTACGGCTCATTTGATCTCTATTGCTTGCTTTTTTTGTTGTTGCTATTTCTAGGCCATACCCTGTCTTCTACTAGTATGTTTATGTAGTTAAAGAAGTACAATTTTTTGGGCTTATCATCTAAACGTGGGTTGCTACCTGACCGGGATATGCCAAATGGGTTTCGCAGGTCTCAAGGATCAGGGCTAAATTTTAAATAATTTTTTACCTTAAATTTCAACACTTCATTCATATACCGGAGCCCTTTGATATCATGTACGCCCAAACTAGTTTCAAAAGAGAATTCTTGAGATGTTTGTAAGTTTGCTACATAAAATGGATGTTTATCATGTTTTATAATGACCGAGTAATATAAGAAAGTCTGAAGCATATCTATTACAGATGATCAGATCTTGAAATCCTGTTAGTTATATGGGGAGGAAACAAGAGTGTTAGTTAATCTCTTTTATGTGGAGGGCCAGATTGAAGAGCAATCATCATCTTCCATCTAGTTGAGATTATTTATATTTAATCTTGTTTTACCATCATGATTTTTTTGTCATTTACATTCTTACTTTTACGTACAAAAACTATCCAGATTCCAACAAATGCTGCTGGTTTGATCGAGTATAGGTGCCATCCATTTTGGTCTCAAAAATATTGTCCATCACATGAGCATGATATCACTGCTCGTTGCTGTAGTTGTGAGCGTTTAGAGGTAACAATTTAAGCAATGGAATATGCTTTCTTATATTATGGTACCTCCAAAATGTTTTCTAAGATGAAATGGAATACGCATGAATTCAAATTGATATGCTTATAGTCGTTCTTTTTCCCCTTTCTTTTCCTCCCTCTTCAAGTCTTGGAATGCAAGATACTGTTGTCTGGAAGATGGCCGGCGTTTATGCTATGAGTGCATGGAATCCGCTATCATGGATACTGGTGATTGTCAACCCCTTTACCATGCCATAAGAGATTATTATGAAGGAATGAACATGAAACTAGATCAGCAAATTCCAATGCTTCTGGTTGAAAGACAAGCACTTAATGAAGCCATTGTCGGGGAGAAGCATGTAATAAATGATCTCTTGTTATGTGTTTGTATTTATTTATTTTTTCATGAAATTCCTCTCTGATATTGAATTGGTTCTTTCCAGGGCTTTCATCACATGCCTGAGACAAGGGGTTTATGTCTTTCTGAAGAGCAGACTGTCACTAGTGTATGTAATCAGACATTTGTACTATCTAGTTTTGTTTTCTTAAATTTGAACGAAATTAACGAGGGTATTAATTGTTTATTAGGTGCTTTCCTTGTGCTTTTTTATTTTATGTTATTCAGATACTCAAAAGGCCGAGAGTTGGTGGCAACCGATTTGTGGGAATAAGAACTCAACCCCAAAAGCTTACTCGAAAATGTGAAGTTACAGCTATTCTTGTTCTCTATGGTCTTCCAAGGTGATAAGCAATGGAAATTCCTCCATGCTCTGTGTGCGTGTGTTTTCTTTTCTTTTTTAATTTTTACTTTGTCTCGAAATTTAGAAGTACTTTTGGCATGACATTAGAGTGAGTAGTGCCAAGTGGCTGATATGTTAGGTGAACATGCTGGCCTTTGCGTTTTGTTTTTTGAACACAATGCTCTCATAGAGTTGCTATAATGCCAATGTTTTGATATAGACAAAAAGGCTCTGCATTTTAGTTTGCAATTAGGTAACAGAACAAAATTTTTGTAAGAGGGTTGTGATTTTTTTGGCAGAGAGAGATGGACTATTTGTACGAAAAGGAGATTTGAAAAATAATGATAAAATCTTTATTAGAAAAATAAGAAAGCTTTAAAGTTCACTTTATTTCCTTGTTTCGAGATTTCTTAGTGAGAAATGCTAGGTTTCTTTAAACTTTTTTCAAAAACTTGGTTTCAAATTGATATGTCACCAGCCTATCACCTTGTGCTTTTATTTACTAAAATAACAGATCACATGAAATGATGACACATCAGTTTGGAACCAAATTTATCAGTTTGCTGGAACCAATTTTTTGGGAGAAGTCAGCATGTAGTGATACTTCACTAGCATGCTATTTTTTTGAAGAAAAACCAGATCGGCAGCTTTTAACTTAAATGAAATGAACATGCAGCTTTTAACTTAAATGAAATGAACTTAAATGGATCGGCAGCTTTGTCGAAATGAAAATGTATGTGTTTGAATTGACACCATTTACTCAAAAGCTTAAACACTAAAACAAGAAGATCTGGAGGTCTCATATGTGTCCAACACAAGAAGATCCACTTCTTCACAAAATATTCCATATCTTACTGTTTTTAATATCTTTGCTGGATACAGATTACTCACAGGTGCTATTCTTGCCCATGAGTTAATGCATGGCTGGTTACGTCTGAAAGGTAGAATGCCCTTCTGAAATCTCCTCAATGGATGATATCAATGGATATACATCATTTCATCTTCATTGCCTTTGAATTATGCAGGCTACCGTAATCTTAACCCCGACGTAGAGGAAGGTATCTGCCAGATGCTTTCATACATGTGGCTTGAGTCAGAAGTGATGCCTGGATTTAAAAACATGCCATCTTCATCAGCAGCATCTTCCTCATCATCGTCATCGAAAAAAGGTGGAAAGTCTGACGTGGAAAATAAACTGGGTGAATTCTTCATGCACCAAATCGCCAATGATGCTTCCCCGGCATATGGAGGAGGATTTAGGGCCGCTAATGCAGCTGTCAATAGGTATGGTTTACGTCGTACACTTGACCACATCCATCTGACCGGAAGATTCCCATTGTAATAGGAAGAAATGTTCTCAATTGCTGTATCTCCTCCATCTTATGCCCCATTAAAGAAACTGGTTTGCTCTGGAAAAGAATTCAGCTTTCAACAAAAGCTTGGACGACAACTCCCCTTCAATTTATATAGGGGAGACGTGCGTCCAAAATAACTCTTCCAGCCTAATAATATGCCTTTTCTTACTGGATGTATAAAGTAAGTAATTTCTTCTATCTGGATACTCTTTAGCAAACTCTCTGCATCGTAAAAATGGCTATGACGTCAGGCAACATTTCTCTATAAACTCTGAAATTTCCAAGTCATTGGTTCACTGTTTGTTGCTCTGAACATTTTCCTTGATTGAGAACAACGCCCAAAAGAGAAAAGAAAAAGAAAAAAACAGAAGACAAGTTCCCAAATCCCATACAGAACAAGTTTTGCAGAACTAGCGAAGAGGAGAGAGCCAACCTTGGATGCACATGAATAAACAAGCTGTTGAATATATATATTTTTTTATGTTAAGCCTTGATCTAGTTTTCTTGTAGGCCTGTTACCAAATTTCTACTTTTTATAGTCCATCCTACGCACCACAATTTACTTATAAATAGAGGATGTAACTCAATTGTATCATATATAATTCAATACAATAAAGATGTAGCCCTTAAGAGTCGTTATTAGTAGGTCGTAAGCCTCTAAGACTAGGCCATTTCAAATCTTGTGTCCTCTTGCTTGCACTTTTATGCTCTTTATCTTATATTTGATATAAATCTCTACACAGGCAAATGTTGCAAAGGACCATGATTTTATAAAGTTCACGTCGCAAGTATTTCGTATAACTGTAGTCCCTGAACAATAGTGATCTTCAGACTGGGCCGTCAAAAATTCACCCTAGGATGATTTGTTAATATTGCTACACACGATCTACTCATTGAAGCCAACTTGTGGTTCGTCAAGTGACGTGTCAATCTGAATTGTGCCGGTCGAGCAAGGTGCCCTAAAGAAAAAACTAGCAGATTGGATTTGCATATGTGTAACCAAGAAACAAAATGTTGGACTTATGGGCTGGGAAGCCCACACAATCAAAACACTGACCAACAAATCCGAATTCACCAAATAAATTGAAACACCACTTTCACACAACTTGGCCATTTTCGTGCTACCTAAGCCATTTTTATAACCAATCCACGAGCCCCGAATCTGAAGGCGCCAAAATGACTGGGACTCAACAACTATGTCCATGGACCATACAGAAACAATAAGGAGCTTCAAATAAAAGAGGTGAAATATGGCTCATTCAACCCAATTTCTTTGAGATTTGATCACCCTACAATTTCAAATTTATAAAGGATGCATGAATAAAGAATAGCAAAAATTTGCAAATAAAAATAAAGGTGTTGAGCAGGGATGACCACTGAGAATTCTCAGGACGACAAGTGTCGTCGTCGGTACACTTAGCCTTAGGTATGAAATTTGCTTGTTCCGTATCCTATCTATACATGCAAAAATGCAATTCTCACAGCAGCACAAAATCAACCACCATGAGAGAACCTAAGGAAAGAAATGAGCTTACATAACAATTTAACCACCCCATCCTTTTTAATTGCAGTGTAGGCTCCCAGAGAGAGTGGTGGCAATTATGAACCGTCCGTAATATCAGCCAAAAGCTTCTTCAGTGTCTCATAAGTCATAAAACAAATACCTACACCAGGCACCACCTTGTAGTATTCAGGCAGAATCCCTCGGTACAACCCACGCAAGCCTTCTGTCCGGATTATATGACTAAATGTACCAAAAAGGCCTGTTGTATAGACATGAGCTCGGCCACCTGCCCCTTCCAATTGCTTACGGCGCCTCACAAGATCCAGTGGAAATGTTGCTGCATATTGTAGTGAAAAACATATGAAAACATACGAACAATGCTCGTATAACCTGGCGGTATTCATTAAACTGAAGTTTTCACACTAGATTTATCAAGGCCATGAACATTTTCAGGTCTCATAGTTAACTATTTAATTAACTCTACACAAACGACATCTTGAAGCCAGTCAAACACAAGGTTCACAAATGAGAACCACATTATAATACCACGGAGAAATATTATGGTCAAGTATATTCATACTTCCTAAAAAGGTCATTGCTACCATGAAGCAGAAGTTAAATAATTTTTTGTGGGGAGATAATGATACTCATATGCTAGAGCAAAGTAGAATGGAATTCCATTTGTGTACCAAAGAAAGGTGGCTTGGGGTTGAAAAAATTGGAAGAATGGAACAAGGCAGCAATCCTTGGACACATTTGGAATATATTTGCAAAATCTGGATCCCTATGAGTAGCTTGGACTCAAGAGTATTTGCTGAAAGGGAAATGCTTATGACAAGTGAATATACTCGCAGTATGTTCTTGGAGTTGGGAAAAGATATTGAACCTAAGAGACGTGGCAAAAAATTTAATTCAATTTCAGGCTGGAGATGGAACCAATATTCATTTGTGGCTTGATGAATGGGCATCCGGGAAGCTTTCTTTATCTGAGATATGGTCATAGATTGGTTTATGATGCAGGAAGTAAGGCGGAGGCAAGATTAGCAAGTGTTTTGAAACATAAAGAATGGTGTTGGCCAGCTGCTAGATCAGATGAAATGGTTTGGTATGCAAAGAAAATTATGTGCAGTGAGGATTGGGGAAAATGACCAATCTGTTTGGTCAATTTCGAAGAAGGGTACTTGCACTTGTTCTGATACATGGAATGTTATTCGGAAACATATGCCAACAGTTGATTGATGGTCCTCCTACAGCGTGTGGAGAAATCCTAAAACGGGGGATAAAAGAATGGAAAGGAAGGAAGATGAAAGCTGTCTTATGCAAAATGTGCTGGGGTCAGTTAATCACCTGTGGCGACACAAATTATCTAAAATTTGGAAACCAGATTAAAACAAAAGAAAAGTTGTTGCAGAGTTTCACTTGGGAGATAAGAGATAGGATTATGGCTCATGGAAAATTCAACAAGACACAAGGAAACATAAAGCTTTGTAGAAGTTGGGGAATTTCAGAAAATATACTTTGCTGCAGAATGATTGTAGTTGCTGTAGTTTGAAACTGTTTTGTATTGGTTTAGTTGTTTTCTTTTGGTTGAGAGATGTATAATTGGTTGGCTGATGAAGTAAAGTTACTGATTGTAACTTTTGTTCCAGAGATTCTGGATTGAGTAATGCTATACATCACCCTTGTATCGCCTCAAAGCTAACATGGCGTGGTCCCCCCAACAAAAAAACCCATTTCCATACACCACATGCTATGGGGGACCACGCCACATCAGCTTTCGGGTGATAGAAGGGTGATGTATGGATTTACTCGTCTGGAGTGTTTGTAAATTGTTCTTTCTGTAAAAATTTCATTAATCCAAAATGCATATACATATTATAAATTAAAAACCATCTACAAAAATCTCACATCTGAATTATCATGTCTAGGACACATCTAACATCCCAATCAATTGTCTACTTTCCATGCCAATAGAAAATGTGGTACACCACTACCACATACAACAAGTACAAATGCCCAAGAAAAGTTGAAACACATGAGCAGCTTCCAGAAAATGATGAAGCAATTTTTTAATGGACTCAATGGTCATTCCTAGATGCAGTAAATGATGGTTGACCTGTTAAACTGAAAAATGCCCTCTATGAGAAACTTTAAAGCTCTATCGAAAATAACATCCTACCAAAAAGATATTAAATATACTTCTCTCTGAATGATTTTTGAACTTGCACACAATAAATTAGGTTTCCTTCTTGTCGATGAGGTCATAGATTGTATGAGACTTCACTTTATAAGATCTGCCAGAAGATAATGCTAGCATTTGAACAACAACCATATCTAAAATGACTTAAACAGGAAGAGTACATGCTATCAGCGATTAGGCCATAAGTGAAGGCTGACAACAAACTCACATCAGACACTCAAGTCCACCAGGCGAACCTAGAAAGGTGAATCTTTTGACACAATATGGATGGGCTACAATTATAGGATGTACATTAAGATTATGGATGCATGTTTTATGTTTGTCATAGCAAACGTTTTGACACATGCAACAGATCTACTCAATCAGAAGCAACTAATTTGCTTCCCACAAAATAGACCGTCAGTTAGGCTTTTGCTTCTGGATTTGCACCACCACCGCCTTTTTGAATCTTGCTGAAGTCATTGCAGTTAAATAAGAAATAAAAAGATTTTGCCCGTTTCATTTTCTGAAAGAAATAAATGAATGGAGTCCTCACAAGTATTGGCAAGGCTTGAAGGATACAAAAACCCATCAATCAGTTGCAACCAGAGCCTAACTGAGAAGCATACCTCAAGGAGGACACCTCTCACATTTGATTAACAGAGAGAAAAAAAAAGGTTCACCTGAGAGTAGAGCCACCCCATAATGGAACTCACTGCAAAGCTTGGGGAGACAAGTTATTGAGGAAGTGTTGAAAAGATGAAGTCAATCCAAGAAAGATCTTTATATAAAGGATAACGTTAGATGAATGAAAAGAAAAAAGGTAGTTTTTTTGTTGACTTCCTTACTAAATTTCTCAAATGCCAGATTAAAAAACAACTCCACTCTGGTCTCTGGCTCTAGGGGTCACTCAATCTGGTTAGATACTTGGTGCAGAGTCTGCACCACACCCTGTTTCTCTGCATCAAAAGCATAGTCACAGCTGCATGTATTAATTTATTTTATTTAATATTGACAATTTCTAATTAAACAAATGAAATAGTTTAACCAAAAGCTCATTAACTGAAGCAGCTCCCAATTTGCATTTAATACAAAGTTTAAGTGAAAGGAGTCCAACAAGAATCATAACATCCAACACACATCACAGAAATATGAAAGACAAGCAAATGAATTACATACCCTTCTGTTTCTTTTTAGTAATAGAACATAGAGCAGACAAACTATTATCCAAAGGGCAAGTATTCAAATAAAATCTGCAGCTAGTACAGAGAAAGTAGTGAATTACAACTCTAGTGTACCGCAATTGGTGCATTGGTCTTTGCAGCTTTAATGCTTTTTTTCCCTGGTCTGGTCCTACTATAGCGTTTATTAGACTACAATAACATTGTGTTTAATTTGTACAAGAATCAAAAATCATCCTACATATAATTAACACATGAGAAGCTTCTGATGTAGGAGGTCTAAGATCACTCACCTGTTGATGACGCGATTCCTGAAAGACTTCCACAAGCCAGACTGGCAATAGCAGTAGAATCCTCGGGCCTGATGTGAAGATAGTGAATCAGGTATTAGGCCACAAATTGAGATGCATGCAATAGCAATTGTAAGAAGCCACATCAGAACGATAAAATTACAGAATGAATTAATGATGTGATACCTATGCGACTTCCAGAAAGATCTCAAGGTGTCATAAGCTGAAAAACTGATAGCTATACTTGGTCCGACGCCCTGCGTTAGCAACAGAACAGCAATTAACTACACACTGAAAAAGAACTTAGAATGCAATCACAATTGAAAACGGAAGAATACCAAGAGTGTTGCTCCCAGCCCCTTATAGAGACCCAAAATGCCCTCCTCTTTGCAGATGGTTTGTAAAGCATGCCAAATACCTCTGTAGTATATTAAATTTGTCTGTAGAGTTCAAACCAGTTGAGTTAATGAAGAAAATAATTTCAAATTCAAAATAAGAATTCATAACTACAAATGAAAATTTAAAGTAAAAAAGGCAAATATTTCTTAACTCCTTTTCTCATTATACTTGGATTTCAAGAATAGAAACTTCAATACATGCCCCCAAAAAAAGGGCTCAATAACCCAACCAAGCCCTTTTTATTTTTTTATTTTTTTTTATGGCATGGAACCTCGACAAGGCAGGGCCCTTCGGACCCATCCTTTCATAGTAAACCTCAGACCCGTGCACCGCACTCTCGAAAGTTTTCCTACACGGATCAGGGTAAATCGCTGGCTTTTACTTACATCAGGGGGTGTGGCCCCAATGGGGAGTTTGCACCTAGCAAGTCTCGAACTTGAGATCTATGGGGTGATACTCCCTAAGACCACAAGCCTCAACCACTAGGCCAACCCCTCGGGGTTAAGCCAGTTTTGTAAGGGGAAAAGAAAATACATGGGCCTCTACAACAGCTCAGATCCACATAATATGAAACTAAATCTACCCTGTGACAAGGAGATAGAAAGCAGACTCCTATGGAAACTTGACTAAGGTGCCAACTTGACCCACATCACCTAACACATGACAACTCGAGGTTCAGGCCTTAGGACCATCATTTTAGGATACACAAAGATTACGCCATTAATTCATATCACATCTGCCAAAAAAATAACAAAACCTTAATCTCATATGAGCTCTTGACAAGTGTTGGAACTCATTTTTTGGTAGGCTATCCAATCCATGGCAGGCAAAAGGGCATATGAGAAAACTGAAAAACATTGATTTGTGAACGGATCTCATTTCAAATGATAGTAAGGAGATATAAATTGAAAAACTTCACAGATCTTATATGGAATATTATATGTAATGCCTATTGTCCATAGTGGCTGAACAAGGCTCATGTTTGTATTGGAAAATTTGCATGCATCTATATAAATGCAGATTAGTGTTGGATAATAAATTTTTTTTTTTTAAAAAAAATTGTAAATATGAAAGTAAAAGAAATTACAAATTTGACTCATGCATTTAACCTTATAAAATCACCAACAAAATAAAAAGCATATACTCTAGTTGATACATCCCATGTTTAAGCCACATTGCAAACAACTTAAACACTAACTTTACCCAAAAAAAAAAAGAACGATCACAATGACACAACTACGAAAAGAATCATAGAGAACAGTAGTAATGTTCCCAAACCGTACCAATCAATACTTAAAAAACCTCTAAAATGAGAACGGTAAGAACTGGAAAAAAAAAAAAACTTTTCCTTCCAGCCAAATGTGATATTACCTGAGCTGCAAGGCGTGTCCTTACAAGATCCAATGGATAAGTAACTGAAGCAGCCGTTATTCCAGCTAAACCACCAGCAACAAAATGCACACAAAGGCCTGCACCCATAGTTTCTTTGTGGTTTTCCAGTCCCGGAATCCCCCTTAGCATCTGCAACACAGTCTAATCAATGATCAAGGTATAAGGGCATGACTAGAAGCACTATCCCCATATACTGCAATTATATCTATAGAAATTTTCTACCAACCTCTTGATAGTGCTCATATGCATAGAAATTGACAGAAGAATAAGGTAGACGGTGAGCAATTGTAACCAGATTCCCTTTCCAAAAAGCTCGAACTCCTTCTTCACTAACAATCCGCGAAGCCTCACGCCATATGCTAGCCTTTCTCAATGTTGCAACATCAGAGTGCATACCTTGCACCTAAAAAGATGAAAACTTGAGATCATCGAACGCAATGTTCACCAACCAACATAATCTCGCAATTTTTTTTCCTACACATTTCTCATCACACATAACCATAACAAGAATATATCAACCTAAGTGCTCGTGCCACTCAAGCACACCCAGAAGCATATTCTTTGAGCCAAATTTCTAAAAAACAAAACATAAATCCACATAGCTCAAAAATTCATTCTTTACCCAACATTTCCCCAAACAAAACAAATCAAACCCAAAATTTATATATTGACATATCACATAAAACCTAACTGATTCAACCAGGCAAACTCTGTGAACCAAAAGACAAAGAAAAGCGAAGACGAAACTCGAACCTGGAAGAGTATCGTAAGCCGAGCAAGCGGCGCCGTACAGGTCTTACTGAGAGCTCCGGCGACGCCTCCGGCGAGAAGCTGAGACACCGTTCCGATCTGCGATTGCTGCGCGAGCTTCCTCGCACCGCCATCGACGTGGCCCGAGTTGATAGCTCTCTGCCCTCCTCCTTCCACCACCACTCCTACTCTCGCCTCTGTTTGCATAGTCCAATCTCTCTCGCCTAAGCCTCTCTTTTATCTCTCTAAAATTGTGCCCTAGAAGAACTTGATCTTAAGCAGAAACAGACTTCGCTGAATCGCATAGATCGAGGAATTGGTGCAGATAAGTGAAGGACTACAAACCCTAATTTTCTTCCTATTCTTCTTCTCCTCGCTGCTTGTTCTTTAAGGTCTGTAACCTGGTTTTGTTCCCTCCGCTTCATTTGAACGCCATAGGAGAGAAATACCAGATCCGACGTCGTTTGGACTTTGCTTGGCTTTTGGGGCAAAGTTAGTGCGCTAGGCTGTGTGTCATCGTAAACTTAACTGCCGAGGTGATTTTCCTTCTATACGGGCAGTTCTATTTCAAAAGGCAGGTAATTACCAGCCAGAGTCGCTAATCTGTAGGATTCTCGAGTCAGATTGCAGATGTTCTTACGTACGGGATCAAATATTATTGCTTTGTTGTGATAAAATAGAACCGGACGCACATGATATTTCCCGTTGCCGAATATACCTGATTATTTTGTTTGCGAATATTCTTTCAAGTTGAGTTTGGCGGGCGTGCGGTCCGGTGCGGACAGGTGTGAAAGGCTGAAGTTGGTATTACGAGGCGGTGAATACAATTTCCACCTCCAGAATGACACGTGGGTGCTTTTATTTATTTGATTTATTTATTTATAATAAGTGGGTGGATGTTTGGAATTTGGTGAGCAGGAGCTAGGGCTGTGAATGAGCCGAGCGAGCCGAGTTTTTGGCAAAACCAGCTTGACTCATTAATGAGAAAATACATTCGAGCCGGTCCCGAGCTCGAGCCGAGCTTAAAATCAAATGCTCAAACTCGGCTCAATAGAGAAATCATCTGCTTGGGATCGAGCTTGGGCTCGCCAAAACAGAATACTCGGGCCGAGCCGAGTACTCGAGTGGCTCGACTCGGCTCGAGCTCGGGAAATATACCAAAATTTGTAAGCCAAATNAGCTTAGTCGAGCGGATATCGAGCGAGCCGTCGGGTGTATCGGCTCGTTTACAGCCTTAGCAGGAGCCCAACAATTCTTAGGACGACAATTTGAAAAATATTACATATTATAATGGCGACATGTTTTGGAGGCAGTTAATTATAATTTTCTTTTTAAAAGGTTTTTTATTCACTTTTAAAGAAATATTTATTTTTCAAGTATTTCAAGTATTGTCTTGTAAGGGAGATGCACAGTTGATTGTCTCAGTGATAAATTCTTCTTGTAAGAATTGGAGCAAGTATGTATATGTGATTGAGGAGATTCGGACTGTGCTGCAATCGATGTCAAGCCGGAGTTGTCAACATGTGAATCGATTGGCGAATATGGCAGTTCATACGTTGGCAAAATATGCAGTCAATGTTTTCATAGATAGGACTTGGGTGGGTGAAACCCCCAGCTGTATCTGTGATATTACTGAGAGTGAATTATAATTCCTCTCTATTTGTTATTTCTGGAATGAGAATTCAGGCAGTTTCTTAAAAAAAAAAAAAAAAAAAAAGAAATATTTATTTTTTATAAAACCAAAAATGGTTTTTGACTTAAAACTTTTATACAAGAACTTAATGAAAATATACTCAATTTTTATCTTAATTATGCTATATTTTTAATAGGTGTCATTTTCTAAGTCGTTCAATGTAGAAACGATTGAATTTTAAAATTTGAGAATTTATAATTTTCTTATAATTGTAGAGAGTTCCAAATAAGTAACTTATATTGATAATAAAAACACCGAAAAATAAAGAAAATGTTTTTCAAAAAATATTTTCTTTCGAAGGAGTAAATTTTATAATGGAAGCTTTGTAATAAGGAAATACACTCTGTTGATTTCATATCTAACACAATAATTTTAACAAACGAGCAAGTAGCAGCAATATGCATTTTACAGAGTTTTTTTTCCATCGATCACATCACATGCATGTCAAGCCATCAACTCTACCCCATCATCGCCCTTGTTACAACCAGCCACAATCACCCTCTGCTGCACTTCTTTGTAAGTATACTTCATAGCCAACATCACATAAACACACAAATTCAATCCACTCATGGCTGCCAACAGCCAATAGAAATTGTCCAAACGGCACCTGTTCACATCCTCTACAAACCAACTTCTCCCCAACTTCTTCGTGACATGATCCACAAGGGTAATCAGAAAGCTGCTTAAGAAGTTCCCTCCCCCAATCACACTAAGATAGAAGGAAATTCCTAAGCTTCTCATGGAGTCTGGAACTTGGTCATAGAAATACTCTTGCAAGCCAACCAAAGTGAACCCGTCTGCTATTCCAAGAATTATGGCTTGTGGAGCTAACCAGAACACGCTCAGAGACAGTGGCCCTGTTTTCCCTCCAATTATTTCCTTCTCAGCAGCTCTTAGCCTCTTCATTTCCACCAAGGCTGCCACAGACATGGCTGCAATGGAAAATATCATGCCAATGCCAATCCTCTGGAGGATGTTGAAGCCTCTTTCGTTGCCTGTAGCTTTCCTTAGCATTGGGACTATAATCTTCTCGCAGGTGGTGACAGATATTATCATTCCGACAGCCCCAAGAGAGTAAATGGAAGCTGGTGGGAGCTTGAAGTTGTCAGCAATCCTAAGGTTCATTGTAGTGGCTTGTTTAATGAAGAATGTTGAGCCCTGCGCCATGCATATCCCAAATGTTAACGAAGTTAGCCATATGGGGATCATGTTCAAAATAAGCTTCGTCTCCTCCACCATAGTCACTGTCGTTAATCTCCAAGGATTCTGCTCAATAGATATGCTCTCCTTATCCTCAATTATTGCAGCCTTGTCGAGAAACCTATGGATCAAAATACACACAGAAGATCTTAAATGTTAGAATTCCATGACATGTGTTACATATTATGGCAATGTGTTTCGTACTATTAGAACATATGATCGGATTTGATTGTAATCTTATAATTTTTAAGTAGTCAGATTTGAATTTGATTTGGTATCATCTCCACCAACCATACTTGTATTATTTTTACCTACCCTAATTCTTCTATAAATAAGAGTCTTTTGTATTGAAAATATCATCAATAAATAAGAGCATAATGTAGCCCTTTCGAGCTCTTCCCTAATGGTGAATGTAAGGTTATAGCATCGAACAACCCAAAACTTTTGTCTTTGTTTTATCTTATTCCACTATTGCCTTTATTTTTCCATTTCTTTCATTGCGAGTTTCTTCAGTTACCACTTGAAAGACAATAGTGTCATAGGCTTTGCTTACCTGAGCCTACTAGTATGACACAGAAGCCTTCCTTGAGACTTAGACTTAGCAACTTCATATAATACAGCAGGATTTGATGGAGCTGGTAAATTTCTCTTCCTTATGGCTGCAACTAAGACCTGCAACATAGGTGTTAAAGGGCTCCCTTCCGGTATTCTGTATCGGTAGCAAGGCTTTCCCATACAGAAGATTATTATTGTAGTTGCCATAGTGATAGTGAGGATCAGACTAGCAACACCCCAGCTCACATTGTCTTGAACATAAGCAATTACTGTCACACCAAGCACAAGCCCACAACAAAGTGCGAAATTCCACCAGTTGAAGTAAGACATCTTCTCCTTCCTCTCTTCCATGTGATCATCATCGAATTGATCGGCTCCAAAGCTTTCTAAGCAGGGCTTGTGTCCTCCAGTTCCAACAGAGATTAAATACAATGCAAGGAAAAATAACACCTCATGAATCTTCCTAGGTTGGTGAGACCCCCCATTGTTGAATGGCTTTAGGCTTGGGATGAGTTGAGACATTGTCAACAGGCTTAGACCCTGGTTTTGGTAGCAACAAAATTAGATACTGTTAAGAGTATATGATAATGATAGAAGCTTTTGTGATAACGGGTGGTTTAACATGGTATCAAAGAATGACCCAAAATGTAGGGACAAAACCACCATTGCCTTTGGGGGGTTTATGGTCGCTCTAAAATTTGAAAAATGCTACAAAAATTTGAAAATTTATTTTAAATTTCAATGTACTTTCTATGAAATGGACCCTCAAATTTTTTTATTTTTTATTATTTTTGTTTTTTTGTTTTGTCCCCCCTTCATAAAATTCTAGGATCGCCCCTGCTAATATGGCTATTGATGATTAATTTTCTCATGATAAGAAGGTGATGGTTGTACCATGAGATATACGAGGGATGCAAACAGGACCATAGTGAATCTGCCAGTGTAGGCATCTGCTAGGAACCCTCCAAGAAGAGGCATCGATGTTGTTACTCCTGCCCAGTAGTTTACATTTTTGGCTGCTGTTTTGAGGTCCTGATGGATCACTTTGGTGAGGTATGAGATGAGATTTGCTGCTAGCCCAAAGTAGCTCAGCCTCTCACTAAACTCAATTGCTGCACCAAATATAAAAGACATGGCAAATTAAGCTGACATGACTAATAATATTAATACCCTTTTCAGAATACTTTTCAAAATAAAAAACATTTTTTTCAATGTACTTTTTAAGACCAAAACCAAAAAACAGTTTTCAATACCATTAATCATTAGCCTTTTAGGAACAAGCAATGCTATAGACTATGGTGCCATTAATTACACTTAAAATTGTTCTAAAGTGGCATTTTTAGCTGCTGCCAAACACATATAGCAAATTGTCAAGGATTTAAATGCTCTGCTATTCAACTCCTCATCCTGTAACCGTCCCAAATTCAAATGAAAAAAAAAAGGGTTAATATGAATACTCCTCCACAATCCATCACCTTATGAAGAAAACTTGTCAACATGCCCGAATCAGGAGACAGGTAGGGATTCTTTTGATAAAGCCAAATAGCCCCAAAACTCCTCATGGTTGTCATTGCAATATAATCATGAGATTAATTATGATGAAATCAATGGCTAAATATTGAAAAAAGAAAGAAAGAATCATGGGTTGAATCATAAATGAAGTGTGATAATCTTAAACTTGGAATAAAATAACAAAGCAGATAGAAACTGGAGAATCGTGGAGACTTGGATTAATAATATTGTTGGCTAAGTATCCACTTACTGATGATAAAGGAGGAGGCTTTCCATACACCAGTTGAAGCACGGAGAGGAACTCTTCCTTTATGATCCACAGAAGAATCATGCACCCATTTGTCTTCTTCGCTTTCTGCTCGTCCACCTATCTCTTTTCTCTCCATTTCTAGCTCCATCTTTGCTCAAGAAGGAAGAGAATATCACTGGTTAGTAGTGTGCTTGCTTTGCATTGATTTATAGTTGGGGGGATTCTTCTCCTAGTCTTGATGCGGTAGGTTCCTCATTATTAGCTTTCAGCTGAAAACAAAAAGCTACCGGCCAGTTAAATTTGACAAAGTAGAACTTCTGACCAGCATTTCTTATACAAATGTGATTTTCAACTTTTTGCCTATAAATGTTAAATTTAACATGTGACAGGCCTTAAAATAAGGGCAATTTTCATTTTCTAGGGTTGTTAAAGTAATGGTTAAGTGATTAAATTTATCTCTTCCTATCGGCTTAAGTTTTTGGGATAACTGGTAATTTAACATGGTATCAGAGCCAAAGGTCACGAGATCGAACCTTGACTCCGTCAATTCACCCCTATTTAAATTAAATATTCCTTGGGTCTCACCTATTAAAAGGGAGTTTGAGCCCACACGTGAGGGGGAGTGTTAAAGTAATGATTAAGTGATTAAATTTACCTCTTCCTATCAGTTTAAGCTTTTGGGATAACTGATATATAATTTAACAAGGGTCATCAACGGTACAATAAGGCCTAGGCTAAATCAAATTTCAGGTGGGTTTGAGATAGTCGGTTGTCAACAGGCTTTACTATATGACCGAAGGTTGGCCATATCAGAAAGTCGTCGTTACCTTAACCGTTACCGTTACCGCCTACAGCTGGTTACACTTTCACGTAGTGATCAAATCGGTGATAAAATACTTAGAAAAGGACAAGCGACGAAAACTGTACCGTTTAATTGTGATACACTTTCTTTTCTACATCGTGCATGTGAGATAGCAAATTAATTAAGCAGATGATTGCAACTCCAAAGATGTGTAACTGTTCAAGCAATTATTCAAAAATTTAAAGAAATGTTGGCTAGACATGGTATAGAATATATTTTTATCTATATCTTTCGGTAAAACTGAAAATATGAAAAATAATATTAAAGCATCGCTGCTTGATTAGAATATTAATCACTCTTAGACAATGCTTAATGTAAGTGATAAGATATAATTCTTGATGAAGATCGAGTTAAATCAAAACTCTATAAATAGAATATAAGTTAGAGACATACGTTATATTCCATTCTAACAATTTTCTTCGTCTTTTGTCGCTCTATCTTTTATAGAAGTTTCACCTTGATGGAAAACTTTCGATAAAAATATGTATGTATTTCAACAAATTCAGTCATATTTTGGGCTCAAAAATAAATTATTAAAGGAAAACTTCCCCTTTTTCGCTTGTAGATTCCTACATTTATTCATATGTGGTCCAATATTCTAAAATTTTGACAACGATCCCATCAGAAATTATAGCTGCTTGTTGGTTGTTGCAGAAGCAATTTAAAGTTGAATGATCAAAGGCAGGTAAAAATCATTTAATTCAAATGTGCAAGTTATTTTTCATATTTTTTCATTGCTTTTCAAAATATCTCAAAAATCAGTGGCTGAAATAGCACAAAAGCACTACCGAAAAGTCGATTGCGAAGGAGCTAGCTTGCTTTGAAGTTGAGCACATCGTGCAACACGGGCCTTAATATACATGTCTCTCATTGTTTCTATAACTACTTCGTGCAGTCATCTGAAACGATCCAGTTACTTGTTTGACTAATTTCATAACTTTTGTCTATTTTTTTGTACTGTTTTATTTCGTTTTGGGTCTGTTGTTAAGGAGCTCACCCTTTTTTGGGTTTTTAATTCCCCCAACTCTCTCTCTTTCTTTCGGATTAAGAGTGATAATGATCATTTATTGTAACCATTTTTCTTATTCAATTAAGATAGAAAAGAAAAAGAAAAAAAGACCCATCCGATTTGTAAAAAATTTCTGTCCCTATATCAATAATTCTCAATGACCATGTTTCCTCATGTGGGTCTTACGATTATGTGCCTTCTACTTGGCACCATTAATTAGGCAACCCCCCCTCTCTTGCCCAGACTCATCATTCCATCAATCATATACCTTGCATTTTGATTATAACTTTGGTTCCATTTGTTAAGCCTTTTAAAGGGTGTATTTATTTATTTAAAGTGTTTTAATATAACATAAAGAGAATGTTTTTCAAAAAGAGAAAACCATCGGACATTTATTTCATCCTCAGAAAGGTGGGTTAAATTAATTAAAGTTGTCAAATGGTCCAAAAGATCAAGAGCTAGAAGCTGTTGCTGTTCTTGTCGAGTCGCTTTCTATTAATTAATTATAAATCAAGCATATAATCTTTGTTTATAAATCATATCCGGTTCCGAGCTTCTAGTGGTCCATATGAATTGGTGGCATATATTCGAAGTGGTGTTTAAAAAAGAGAATTTTACAAGAAGCACATAAACCGGCTAGATATAGCTAGTTTTTGACTAGGATGTTTTTCTTATATTCTTTCTCGTAAAATCAAGTTGTCAAAGAAATGGATAAGTGTGGAGGCATGCTGTTCTATTCTCCTCTTTGGCTCCAACTGTTCCCAATTATCATTAGACAGCATACTTATTCTCTGGTTGGGACCTGGGTTGCTTCTCCTTTCCATTTACTTATTCTTTTGATTACGAATATTGAGGGGGTGTTGCCACAAGAATCTTGTATGCTTTGAAATTCTTTATATGTAGCTCTTTCAACATCCTATGTATGCTACGATGGGCATTTTCATACACAACGTTTTTATTCTAAAATTTTTACATGAACGCTACAACTATCAATTTATCATGTTGGTTACAAAATAATTAAACACTTGAATGATTAAGTAAAAAATTTGATTTGTCAATTTAATTAGTTAGTGACCAATGTGGTAAGAATGTTACGAGGAATATTACAATTTTTAATAGCTCAGGATTCAGTCTAGTATAGAAGACCTTGGACTCAGCCGAATAAAAGGCCTACATTTGTCAAGCCTGGAGAAAGCCTAGTATGAGGCCCACTCCAGCTAAGGCCCAAGAAGGGACCAATAACATAAATAATGCCCACAATCACAAGAGCCCAAGAGAGGCTCATGAGACCTAACAAAAGGTCTCTCTCCCCTCTCCCTAATGTATGCCTGCCTTTCTCATACACCAAAAAGCGTACGAGACTTCCTCCATGGAAACTCTCTTTCACTCTCCCCACTCTCCTCCCCCCATCTGAAGGCAGTAACTTGGGTGTCGAAGGACCTTCGATAGAAGGACTGAGGCTCTACTGCTGAAAAACCCAATTTTTTTCAAGTATTTTTTTATGCATACCCGTTTGGTTTGGGCCTACGACCAAGCCCACTTGCGGCTAGCCTATATAATTATATACCAACCATTCAGCCTATATAATATAATCATAGTGAATATTTAGAACTCTTTCGGCCTGTAAATATTTAGAATTTCCGGCCCAATAAGTACAGTCGCCACATCCCGATGGTCTCCGTAGGCCCAATAGCTTTGCTCATATAAGCCCAAAGTCTTCCATTTTGGGCCAACACCACCCAACAAGCCACACCGTTTGCGTTGGGTCTTCCCTTGATTCAACTGAATTTACGTGATGGGTTGTAATGGATTTGTAAATATATATGGAAGCAATTAAGCAAATAAGATTTAGTTGTTATTAAAACTTAATTATATTACTGATAATTTTATCTTATAGCCTATAGGCAACAAGAGCTTGAATGACAAAGCTGGCAACCATGTGACCTCTTTATCTATCTTTGGCCGCGGAAAAATATAACTAAAATATTAATAGAAATGTTAGAAATTTGTTCTTTTTATTTTCTATAATGGTCTGAATTGCGAGGCAATTAAGATAAAAAAAAAAAAAAAAAGAAAATAAAAATGTGCATCACAAAAAGAAAGAGAGAAAAGGGAAAGGACACGAAGGCAGTCTTTTTGCACACCCGTACTACTCAGTCTACTCCCAGGCCACTACAACGATGCTTCAGCACAATGCAAAACCCACAAACTTACAAGCAATTATCCTGCATGTCAACAATTAGATTCAATTTCTGAAAAATAATGATATTAATAATAATAATTATTGGGTTTGATTTTCTCCGTTTTCTTGTCAAAAAGTTAAACGACGAGAAGATTTATTGAGAATAACAAACAACCAACATAGGCTCAAAAAAAAAAGAAAAGTAAAAACAATGAAACATTAATCTTTTACATGCAATGGTTCTTTCGATCAATATCTATAATTTCCGGCGCTATACCTCCTCCCTTTCTCACTCTAGATCTCTACGGAGAAATTAAGATCGATGAAGTTAATTTGCGGTGCAACAAGTTGCTTTGTTCCTAATAGCCGACAGATTGGAAACATTAATGGTAGTGCCGTGAGGAAGGCCATTGGAGGAAGCACCCTCCTGGGCAGCCAGAGCCTTCCTGCTTATAATGTGATAAATATCCAACAAAATGGCCTGGAATGCCTTCTCGATATTAAACGCCTCCAATGCCGAAGTCTCAAGGAATGAGAGTCCTTCCTTCTCAGCCAAGATTTGAGCATCTTCTGCCGGGAGTGATCTGAGATGATTGAGATCCGCCTTATTTCCGGCCAACATGATGACAATGTTGGAGTCCGCATGGTCCCTCAGTTCACGGAGCCACCTTTGCACATTGTCGAAGGTTTGCCTCTTGGTTATGTCGTACACCAACAATGCTCCTACGGCACCTCTGTAGTAAGCACTCGTGATGGCTCGGTACCTCTCTTGACCGGCTGTGTCCCATATTTGTGCCTTTACCGTCTTCCCCTCTACCTGCATTAAGATAGAGCTATACACGATGAAGAAGAAATTACAATTGAAAGGCAGATTATTATAAAGTTTCTTCCAAAAATAAATGCAGTCGGTTTTCAAGTGATGCCTCACCATCCCATTTCTTTATATATACTTTAATTTATTAGAAATTACGTGAGATGAAATGGTGACACATACTTAAAATCTACTTCAATACCAATTGTTAATGGTCTAACCATTGATTCAAAAGTTCTACAACTATTGAATATTGATTTAATTAAACCATTAACCCATAAGATCACAACATAAAATATTGTGATCCCCAAGTTCAAATAACAGCTATTTTGTGGATGGAGGAGACTTTTGTAGCCGGTGTTCGTTCTTCATCAACCACTTTATTATGGTTTTTGGCAGTATATTTCCTGCAACAACCATTTCATGATGGTTGTTGCCTTTACCGGTTAGGGCTCTTCATTGAGTCTTTTTACCATTTGTTATCCCCTTGTGCAGTCTTTAAAAAGGCCAGGCTCATTTATGGTTCTTTTTATAATTATGAATAAAACCACTCTATGATGTTTCTCTATTTGTTTGTACTGTCTCTAAAAAAACTGTAAAATACATAGAATCATTCAAAGGGTGTCAATGTGTCATCCTATGTTATATCAATGATGGGGCAACAAAGTAAATATGTATATCTATATATATATATATAGTCTACTAAATAATTAATCAATTCTTGTGACGCCCACGTTCAAATAACTATAAAATACAGAGAATTATTCATGAAAAAGGAAAATGCATACAAAATGGACAAAAATTCAGTAATATATATGGCAGTGATGAATACCCACTAAAAGAAAGAGCAAATAAGCAAATTATAGATCACATTTTAAAAGTATGAATTCAAACCAACCTGTAATGTTCTAGTTGCAAATTCAACACCGATGGTGGACTTAGACTCCAAGCAGAACTCGTTTCGCGTAAACCTCGAAAGAATGTTTGATTTTCCAACGCCCGAATCCCCGATCAACACGATCTTGAAGAGATAATCATATTCCTGATCCACTTTGTACGCCATGTGTTCTACTCCCTACACCTCCCAAACCTGCCAGACAACAATATGTTCCAAAAAGAAACATTATCAATCTCGGTATCAAACAAAAACCTTAACGATCCGCTTGTTTCCAAATGAAATGACTGGAAGGAAATTAAATAAAATTGCAAAATGCGGTTTGTTTTCAACATGCATTTTCCTCTCTACTGGAGAGACAAACGTGCGCGTGGTGAGAAATTAAAGACAAACTAACCATAAGATCAAGATGGTGAATTAATGGTATATTATGAGAGTGATTATAGGATTCGAACACTTCCAACTCCTGGAAATTTTGCAGGAAAGTTTAGTAGAAAAGAAGAGAGGAGGCAGAAGGGAGTTTTCCAAAGCCAATGAGAAGAAACGGAATAACGGACGTAAAGGCACTTAAACCGGCCGTTGATGCGGGAAAGAACGAGTGAAGGTTGGAAAGTTTAATATAGGAAAAAGTACACACTCCTTTCAAACTGTTGATCTCTTCTCTAAATTATTAATTGTGTCAATGTTGTCCCTAAACTACTAACAAAATATCGATGTCACTTAAGGATAATTTTTTTTTTAAAAAATAAAAAGCAGAAAATAAAAACCAATTTATAAGAATATGTTTTAAAAAAAGATAAATGATTCACGTTAATATTTTTTCCATCTCATCCTACAAATTCAATATATCAAATTAAATTTGTGGACTTACACAAATTCAATGGTGGATTCATTCTTCTTTTATTATGAAGATGATTAAAAAAATAATTGAAAAATGAATGAATTATATTAAAAATGATTGAGATAGAACAGTAACCTAGAAATGAAAAGGATCTGGCTTAATATGAGAACTCATTTGTTATTGCCTTTTCGATTAATTGTCCTTGCAACTTAGAGTTATATTTATAGGGAACCGATTGGGGTTCTACCAGAAAAATTAATTAATTCTTATTGTCTTGCCAATTGGGAATTGTCTTATGTGGGAAATAGTAGCCGTTGGGCATTTTAGTGATGGAATGGGGATTTCTGCCTCTTCCATGTTGGATACCCGCCCTCCATATTTGCTTTCCTTGATTGCCGCTTGCCTTATGTGATTCCTGACACCATCCCTAAGCATTCTCTCCTCTTGACTCCTTGTACGCGTACGTGACTGACCTTAAAGAATTCCCTCTCTGCGTGGCTAAAGGAGAGGGAATTCTTCTTCTCTATGTAGGAATCTTCTTCTTTTCAGAAATTGGAATATTGATCCGCATATTCTCCATTGAAGTTGTTGCTGGGTTGTCCTTCTTTGCTGAGTTTGGTTTGTTCTAGACATCATTTTGAGTTCTGTTGTTTGTAGTGTAGTTACCCTGTTTCCAGCCTCTCTATTACGTGTGCTTAATTGCTGTGCTGTTTGCCTGTTTCCATTTTTACACTTGGCAGACACAACTAGCCTCGATTCCGTGTGCTTGCTGTGCTGTTTCCAATTTTACACAAGGCAGACAGAATTAGATTCCATTACGTGTGCTTCCTCTGCTGTTCTCAACTCTCTTCTTTAATCCATTATAAAAAGGGGTAGGGTAGGTAGCTTCAAATACAAGACTCAACACTTCTTCTAGGCTTCTAGCAAAGTTCCAATGGCAAGCAAAAGCTCTTGTCTTTCTTGGCTTCTCCTCAGTCTCGCCTTCACTCTCCTTGTTCTTCACTCATCAGCTTCTCAGAATGACCGAAAGGTAAATATCATCTCTATAGGCTGTTCTCATGGAAATCCACCTTATTCACGGCCAAATCTCTCTAAAATTGGCCTTCTTTTTTTCATGTGGGATGATTTAACAGGTTTCATTTTCTACCTATCTATGATATTGTGCATGCAGGCTTATATTGTGTATATGGGCAACAGGCTGTTGGACGAGGTTTCCACATCATCCCTTCACACAAGCATGCTACAACAAGTCATTGGCAGGTTATAAAAGCATGCTTTTCTTTTTATAACGCGATTCCGAACTCATTCCTGATATATTTTAAAAAATATTAGAAAAGATTAGGTCATTTATATTAGTAGATATTCCTTTCCTTTAAAAAGTACTAATTTCCTTCTACTTTTAGAAAGGTGTATATAGAACATGTGACAAAAAAGACAGCTGAACTCTCATTAATATTTTTGCTACCATATTCACCAAAATACAACAAGAAATGACAAAAATCATTTTCTCGACCATCTCCGTATAGTGAATGAGTAAATTCAATATTGACTTTTGTTAGATTCATATGAGTCTACAAATCTAATAGTAAATCCTTTAGATTTGCAAAAAGAGATAATTGAGAAAATGATACGTAACATTTATGCTTTGTACACAAATCATCGAGTATATATATGTACATTCTTTTCCATTCTTGTAAGTTGATGAGAATGATTCATCAGAGAATACAATTGAGTTTCTCTTCATACTTTGTCTTCTCTTCATTCTAGTTTCTTTCCATACTCTGTTTTTGCTTGTTCTTTACATTATGTAAAGCTTGACAGTATATGTCTGCATTTAGCAGTACTGGACCGTATTCTCTAATCCATAGCTACACGAGGAGCTTTAGTGGATTTTCAGCGGAGCTAACTAAGCAAGAAGCTCAAAAAATAGCCGGTCAGTTAACTGGCCTAATCTCTCCCCATGTTTTGTATATCTACAACAAAAGTTGTAAGTTGTAACATTAATCATGAATATGTAGGGATGGATGGCGTATTGTCTGTTTTCCCTAGCAAACAAAAAAGGCTTCATACAACAAGGTCATGGGACTTTCTTGGTTTTCCACAATTAGTTCCTAGAAGACCCGTCGAAGGCGACATCATTATAGGAGTGTTTGACACTGGAATTTGGCCGGAGTCAGAAAGCTTCAGTGACGAAGGATTTGGTCCACCACCTACCAAATGGAAGGGCACCTGCCAAGCCTCGGCCAATTTCAGATGCAACAAGTATATATACATATATATTTACAGCAATTTCAAGTGCAAACACAAACACAGAGTCAAAAGGCTCAACTAATTATCAAATTTGGCTACACTTATGCAGGAAAATCATTGGAGCGCGATATTACCGTAGCAGTGGAGTTTTAGAGAAAAAAATTGTCAAATCTCCTAGAGATTCCCATGGCCATGGGACACATACTGCATCAACAGCAGCTGGGAACCTAGTTAGTGAGGCAAGCCTATTGGGGTATGGTTTGGGAACAGCACGAGGAGGAGTTCCATCAGCACGCATTGCTGTGTACAAAGTATGTTGGCATGCTGGCTCATGTGATGAACACGACGTTCTTAAGGCATTTGACGATGCCATTGCTGATGGCGTTGACATCATATCTCTTTCTGTTGGTGGATCCCCTGCTCATAACTATTTTGAAGATGCAATGGCCATTGGTGCCTTTCATGCTATGGCTAATGGAATATTGACATCAATGTCTGC
>CM017321.1:16292835-16309131 GCA_006937295.1 Carpinus fangiana | reverse complement strand
ATCTAAGCAAGCAATCACCAAAATATGAAAAATCAAACACAAAGATTTTGGTGACGAAGAGGAAACCTTTTAGAACCAGATCTAAAAGTAAAACCTCTCCGGGGCAGCCAAACCCAAGAAATCACTATCAAAAGATTATCCAGAGATTACAGACACTAGGAACACTTACAACCCTTTGCAAGACCTTGGCTCTGTAAGATCGACAAGCCTCCAACTCGTCTCCTCGCTCCAATCTTCTTCAACGTGATTCACCTTTACCGGACCCTTCCGATAGACTTCTCAATTACGCTCACAAACAAACTAACAAAGATCCTCTAAAAGGAACAACAAGGCTCACAATAATTCTCTCTTTAAGCACAGCCTCTCACGAACTCTCTGGGGGTGAAAATTCGTGCCTCTCTAATTCTATAGAGATGTATTTATAATAGCCTCACAATCCCTAAACCTAGGACACAGTTTGAAATCATTTAAAACTGTTACAAGTACGGGATGTCCGGACATGTTAATTGGATGTCCGGACATGGCCTTGCGGAGCTGCTTCCTGGAATTTGTGTTCGGACACCATAGTAGCATGTCCGGACATGGCCTGCAGAGGGAGAAAATCGCATTCTGGAAATGCTGTCCAGTCTTGATCAATAGCTCCGATCGATAAGCATTTGTGGTCCGATTGAGCTGAAACTTTGCAGGCATGTTGATGACACATGAATCCTCATTATGAACGGTGAAGATCGGATTCGGATCACTTTATATTAGTGTTTGAGTACGTGAACAGTAACCTCTGTATTTTGGAACCGAATTGAGCCAACAAAAAAACTAACACTATTGCTATAAAGCAGGTTTTGCATTATCCAAGATTCGCTGGACCAAAATTTGGTGAAGGGTAAAATTGTACTTTGCGATGGCCTGAATGACGGAGTAGTGGCATTCGTAGCTGGTGCAGTGGGTACTATTATGCACGGTCTAGACGGGCAAAGAGCTTCAAGGTATTAATCTAATCCATAATATCTTAAAAATGAATAAGTTCACAAAACATTCTAATCCTAACAAACATATGCAAATTACAGAAAGCCAACTGTGACTATTCTTAAGAGTGAGGAGGGCAATGATACGTTCGCCCCGTACATCGACTCCTTCTCATCAAGGGGTCCAAATCCAGCTACTTTCAACATTCTCAAGGTAATCTAGTTATAATTTTATCTACATTTGTGCTCTTGTATTACTTATTGCATTCAAATCTTTTTTATGTTGTCGTAGCCGGATTTAGCTGCTCCTGGCGTTAACATCCTAGCAGCATGGCCTCCATTTTTTCCAATTACAAAAGTTATAGGTGATAACAGATTGCTGCCATACAATATTCTGTTAGGGACATCAATGGCTTGCCCACATGCTACAGGGGCGGCTGCCTACATCAAATCCTGTCACCCCACATGGTCACCTGCCGCAATCAAGTCTGCTCTTATGACTACCGGTAATATCTATATAGTCCTGGCCCTAGTCTTAATAATAAAATGCATATACATAGGCCTAAACCCCATGACCGTCTAATTCCCATTTGGTATATATCCTACTTGCAGCTGTCCCCATGAGTGCTGGAAAGAACCCAGAGGCTGAATTTGCATATGGTGCAGGAAATATAAATCCTCTTAAGGCTCCGTATCCTGGCTTAATATATGATATTAAGCCATTTGACTACATGCAATTTTTATGCAGTGAAGGATATAGTACCAAGTTATTACAATATGTTACTTTCGACGAGCTAACTGGATGTTATGAAGCCACTAATGAAAAAGCTAGCTTTGATCTAAACTATCCTTCTTTTTCTCTATCCACGTCACGCTCGAAATATATCAATCATGTTTTTCATCGGACTGTCACCAATGTTGGATCACCAAACTCTACGTACAAAGCTATTGTGACCACTCAAGATGGACTTAGAATCAAAGTTAAGCCTCGTGTCCTATCATTCACATCTCTGGGAGAAAAGCTACCCTTTACGTTGAAGATTCAAGGAACAGCAAATAAATTTATAGTCTCTGCTTCTTTAGTGTGGGATGATGGAAAGTTCCAAGTGAGGAGCCCCATTGTTGTGGTTGTTCGTGATGCTGATGCATGACATTTTCTGGCATATATATGTATTACATAAACAAAAGTTGAAAGAATATGCATGGAATATTAAAATAAAAGGAGTGGCGGAAGATGGACTATATTACTGCAGTTGAAATATTTTATGGGAATCCTAGCATTTCTTAGAGCATTTTTAGCAATGGTGACCAGTTGAAATATTATTTAATTTGGTAGAACAAACTGTTTTTGTTTTATGAGATGAATAATATAACGCATTTTTTTAAAAGAAAAAAACGTGTACTTTTATATATTAAGCACATACATCACTTTTAGAGTGTTAGTTATTGTGTTGGCTTAATTCAGTTCCAAAATGTAGAGGTTACTGTACACAAGCTCAAACATTGATATAGAATGTTCAGAATCGAATCTCCACCGTTCATAATGTAGATACATGTGTCATGAATGTTCCTGCAAAATTTCAGCTCAATCGGACCACAAACGCCCATCGATCGAAGCTGTTGATGAAGGCTGGACAGCATTTCCAGAATGTTGTTTTCTCCCCACTGCAGTCCATGTCCGGACATGGTGCTAGCATGTCCGGACATGAATTCCAGGAAGCATATTTTTGCTCCGCAAGGCCATGTCCGGACATACTATTAACCTGTTCGGACACCCCGTACCTATTATGCTCAAAAACGTGTTTTTAGTGGCCTAGGTCTAGGGTTTGATGTACTGATATATATACATCATTATAGAAGAGAGATGTACGAATTTTCACCCCCAGAGAGTTCGTCGGAGGGTGTGCTAAGAGAGATCATATGTGGTGAGCGTTAAATTGAATCTCTTAGAGTTTAGTTATTTCTTTGATAAATCTAAGGTTGTGAAGTCAACCGGAGTTCCGGTGAAAGGAGATCACGTAGAAGAATTGTGCTAGATGTTCTGGAAAGGGTTACTGCGATAGAAGTCAAGTGGGTCGCTTGTCTTATGCAAGAGTGTCAATTACAAAGGTTTTGTAAGTGTGATCTTGTAATCCTTAGTCTTTTACTAAGTTAGTGATTTTCTGGGTTTGGCTGCTCCGGAGAGGTTTTACATTTAGAGAGTTCTCTAAATGGTTTCCTCTTCGTAACCAAATATCTGTGTTGTTTATTGTTTATTGTTTTATATATTTTTGGTTGTTTATTAATTGTTAAGTCAGATTTACTTCCGCATAATATTATTTTGTTAAACACTTAGAAAATCTGAATAGGTGTTAATTTGAGTCAATTAGAATTTTCATAGAGGATAATTTGTTAGGAATTCTTACTTCTAGGATATTTCTGAGCATGCAATTAAGAGAAATGATAAAGGCACAATTTTGGCCAAACTTTTCTCTGATTTTTTTATTTTTTATTTTTTTAAAAAAATTTCTAAAGCAATAACACTTATGTGCATGGTCCTTTTTTTATTTGGTATTTTTTATTATAGAAAAATACCAAATATGATTTGATTTGATTTGATTATAATGAATGTTGAAATTACATCTATTATAAAATCATATGATATCAAAGAATATATTAATCTAACATATATAGAGGACAATATAACTAGCTAACTCATTAATAGAGAAGACAACAACTCGGTGACACTCATTTGTTTGATGGGGGTGCAAGACAAGAAGAAGGGTAAATGGCAATGCACCAGGCATTGCAGTTGGGACAAGACTAGCACTCTTGACTTGAAGAACTCACTTCTTTTCTTTGATTTATAATTCTTTTACTCTTCATTGGTCCTTCCCCATTCAGGAAAGACTAATAGTATATTAGCATGTCTTCTTTTCTTTTGGGGAGGCTCGCTAAAAGAAAAGAATAGTACATGCTATTGGTCCTTCTTGTCTTTCTCTTGTAAATTTACTATTGGATTTGTGAGATTTAAATGAGACATAGATGTGGATCTCACAAATTTAATAGAGATTTGCAACAAATAAAAGGGGTGAAGACCAATGAATTTAGATCTCATGAATTCAATGATAAATTTGTAAGAAGATGACAGGGGAGGACCAATAGCATGTCATGGGTGAATATATCGATCCAAAGTGAGCTTTTCATTCACGTTGGCTATCATCCGCAACTGAATCATGTGTACGAGATACTTCAACAATACATGGCCACAATCTAACACCACTAAGTTGTCGTTTGGCAAACAACTTTCCCTTGTTTTCACTTCTCCGAAAAAAAAAAATCAATCTCATTTTAAAAAAAACCAAGCAAGTTGTTGATCAACATGAAGTAATTAATTGTGTTTTAATACTAACATTTCTCTATACATGTCAGGCCAGACAATACTTAGATTATTCTAAGACTATTTTAATTGAAATAAATTATAAATTATAAATATGAGTTCAAACTTAAATAATTAATTATTTTAAAAGCTTAAATCAAAAGAATATGATAACGGAGTATTGTCTTTTTCCCTAATTACTAATACGAGCTTATAATCCGCGCAATGCGCGAAATTTTTAAAGTTATATTATAATCGTATTTTTTATAAGTATAATGAAATTTACTTTTCATAATTGTAAGAAGAAAACTTGAATTTTGCTTAATCAAAACATTAATATAAAATTAGAAAGAATTTCTAATATTGTTAGTATAATACTTATTAGATTTCAATATAAATTAAATTCAAAAAAGTACTTTGGTTGTAGAAAAAAGTACACGTGAGATTCTTTGTTATAGTTTAATTTCAAAATTTAAAAACATTTTTATCGAACTTTTCATTATAAGTTATAAAAAAAAAAAATCATGCATTTTTAAATAAAAAAGACATACTAAAGGTTATACAACTAATATATTACTCAACATATAAATTCGGGTAAATCATACAAATATAGTGAATGAAGAATCATGCGCATAGTGCGGGTTTTGATTTTTACATAAAATATGGGATATGTCAG
Organism: Carpinus fangiana; assembly: GCA_006937295.1. Lineage (NCBI taxonomy): Eukaryota > Viridiplantae > Streptophyta > Magnoliopsida > Fagales > Betulaceae > Carpinus > Carpinus fangiana. Next base: position 16,304,135 of record CM017321.1, on the reverse strand, counting down.
CTGACTGACCACACGTATGATATAAGCATGCCTATTTTCTGTAATTACTCGGTAACTGTGTTATTAAATAAACTGTTAAGATGCATCGTAAGACATGGTACGCTTGTACGTGAGGTATGAACGACCATGAGCTTACAATATAAACTGCGTATTATGGTTAAATGTGTGTGTTATACGTGGCTTTGGATCTATTGGTTTCGTGATCTTGGTGCAACCATTTGTAATGGTTCGGTCACTATAGGACGGACGTCATTAATTGGTGTGGGCCACTCGAGGTCGGATTCGATCGTGCCACTAATGTTACGTACGGTATGTTGTGCAATGGTTGAGGCACTAGCATTAAATTATAGGTCTCTCGGGATAGCACCAACCTTGCTGAGAAGGGGTAATATCTTTGGGTAGACCATGTATGAGAGTTATGACTTATAATGCATTAGTCTTTTTGCATTAAAACACGTAGGTAATTATCGCCGGTTCTACACCATAAGCTTTGAAAACCCTAAAACCCATTAAATGGTGTATTAGCGGAGGTAATGCCATCTTTTCGGTTATTACTCAAAATGTACGTTTACTTTTACTAAATGGGCTCATGTCATACCTAAGTGTGAGGTTTACTTACTAAGTCGTTAGACTTACACGGTTATTATTCCTTAGGTAACCTAGTTTACTGCTATGGAAGTGACAAGAGATGCTACTACTTGACTGATTATGCTTTACTTATAATTACAGGTTTGTCTTTATTACTTAGTAGCTCCATATTCTTACTTGATAAATTATAGTGGGTCAGATTTATTCATCTTCCCTTACATTTACTCTGACGTTTTTATAAGGGTGATTATCCATTTGATCACAAGTTCGCTTAACTGGGTGAATTGCCAGTGACTCCACCGGGTTAGCCGAGGCTAATTTTGGGGGCGTTACACAGGGAGTCTTGGATGGTTTGGCCTTTGTCATGTGTGTCTTGTGTAGTAATTCAGATATGTATTTGGTTTGGTAGGCATAAAGTCCCGAAGCATCTCTGGTCACCTATATGCCAAGAAAAAAACTCAAAGTACCAAGGTCCTTAAGAGGGAATTCAGATTGAAGTTGAGAATAATGTTGTAAATGACCCGTGGGTGAGTGCCTGTGATCAGAATGTCGTCAACATAAACAAGCAGATAGATTTGAATGGTTCCATGAATATAAATGAAAAGAGAGGTATCCACCAAAGACCCCTTAAACCCAAGTTCAAGCAGAAAATTAGAAAGCCTAGTGAACCATCCACGGGGAGCTTGCTTTAAGCCATATATAGCCTTGTGTAGCTTGTAAACCATATTAGGATGCTCATTGTCAATGAAACCAGGAGGCTGTTCCATATAAACCTTTTCATTTAAGTGGCCCTGCAGAAAGGCATTTGAGACATCAAGTTGTCTAATGGGCCAATCAAAGTGAACTGCTAAGGCTAAGATGATCCTTATGGTGGATGGTTTGATCACAGGGCTAAATGTATCAGTATAGTCTATGCCACTCCTTTGGTAAAATCCTTTAGCAACTAATCTGGCTTTGTCTCTCCACAATCCCATCAGCTTTTCTTTTGATTTTGAATACCCACTTGTTCCTGATAACATTGTGATGTATAGGTCTAGGGCACAGAGTCCAAGTTTGATTAGATAATAAGGCATCAAATTCATGTTGCATAGCTTCCATCCATCTAGAATTAGCAGCAACTTCGCGATAGGTCACTGGTTCAATGTCAACTAGTTCGGTATGATAAAGGTGAAATTCAGGAAAGGTTTTAGGTTTGAGGGATCCTATTCTAAACCTAGTTACCACGGTATGACCTGGTGGGTTTATAGGTGAAGATGTGGTGATAGATATGGCTTCAGGTAACATAGGTTGTTCTGCAGGGTTGGTTGTGGCTAGAGGGTTAGAGGAACTAGGGGAAGGGTTGTTGGTGTCTCCATGTAATGTTGCAGATGGGCTTTGTTCAAGTGAAGTGGCTGCTGTATTAGAGTTAGGTTCAATAGGTAAAAGACATTCAAATGGTAGAGAAACAAGGAGAAAAAGAGAAACATCACCTTGAGCATTGATCTTGGAAGGAAGTTGTGCAATAGCTTGATCCGGAAAGAATCTTCATCAAAGATAACATGTTTAGACAAATAAGCTTGATTAGTCACAGGATCCAAACATTTGTAGCCGGCAAAGTTATAACCTAGGAAGACGCAAGGTTTTGACCTATACTCTAACTTTTGTAGGCCATCATGTCTGAGAAAAGGGTAACACAAACAGTCAAAGACTTTAAGCTTTTGATAATCGTGATCACGTTTGTAGAGCTTTGAATAAGGAGACTGATTTTTCAAGACAGGTGTAGGTAACCTATTGATCACATAGATAGCTATAAGAAAGGCATCAACCTAGTACCTATTGGAGAGATGAGAGTGGGCTAGAAGAGTGAGCCCGGTTTCAAGGATATGTCTAAGTTTGCGTTTAGCTAAGCCATTTTGTTGGGAAGTGTCTGGGCAAGATTTTCTGTGCATAATTCCATTGCTAGAAAGAAAGGATTGAAACTGAGTTGAGGTATACTCTCCTCTACCATCTGATTGGATTTGTTTGATTTTTGTGGAGAATTGATTTTCAACAAGAAGCTTGAATTTGATAAAGTTCTCAAACATTTCTGATTTACGATGTAGTGGATAAATCCAGGTGAATCTAGACCAATCATCAATAAACACCATATAATATTTAAAACCACTGACAGATTGTACATGAGATGTCCAGATATCACTATGAATTAACTCAAGTGGTTGCAATGAGACATGAGTAGAAGCATGAAAATGCTGTCTTTGCTTTTTCCTAATTGGCATGAAGCACAAGAAGTAGTTTTATTGAAATTATAACTGGAAACAGGAAGAGATTGTTCTTTGACAACATGATTGACAATTTCTAAAGAGGGATGTTGATGCAGCGCGACTTAGTGGGCTGCTACGAAGAACAACAATAAGCAGCGAATATGTAATTCTAGATCATGAGTCTATCAACGATCTAAGAACTCTTCTCAAAATCTAGAGTCTATCTACGATTTTAAGGAAAAAAGGGGAAGAAAGCTCAACTTTGAGATTCTTATTTAGAGAAAACAGATAATAAACAACAACTCCATTGTTTGGAGGCTATAAGCATATATTTATAGCCACAAATCCTAAACCTATTAAAATATTACATAAATACCCCCTTATAACCCTAAACCTAATAAAATAATGAAATAAAGATAAACTTACGAAATATAGAGTCCCTAAACCTAATAAACACTTGAAAATAATAATAAAACGCATAAAATTAACATAAGGCCCCCGAGTGCGATCGATGGATCGATCCCCTGTCATCGGTCGCTTCCTCAGAAAGTACAGACTCTGGGGGTCGAGTTTTGCGATCGTTCATTGTCGTGGGTGCGATCGAACGCAGGTGGGCGCTTGATCCTGCGATCGATTGCAGGTCATTAATCGCAGTAACAGAGAGGCTCCGAACTGGATCTGGTCTGCATCAGATGTCCTAGTCTAAAGTGCCACACTAAAGAGGTGGTCCTTATTCCTAAAAAAATAGTAAAAGTCTTGTTTTCTTTGCGAAGATTGTAACACCCAAGGTTTTTAATAGAATTATTAAGAATGCTTTCGTGTAATTTTAGTCTCAAGTTAAATCAAATATATTGGGAAAAATATATTTGATGTCTAAATTATGAATTATTTGGCATTTAAGATTTACCTAATTAAATGCCTAAGTGTTAATGGTAATGGAGATATTAGTATATTAAATAATTATTTTATTTAATATGATTATATATATGTGTATATATATCAATATATATATTTGTTTATAATATACATGTATATATATATATATAATAGGTTGCACGATGAGCTTTTAATGCTCAATGGATATATATGTATATATATATATATATATATAATGAGTTGTAGATGAGCATTTAATGCTCATTAGATATATATATTATCTTGTTAAGGAAGGGGCTGGCCGTGTGGATGGTAGAATCTTCAGGAATTCTTTTGCTTTACATGTATAGTATATATCTGATGGAGTAGCGGCAAGGAGGAGAAAAATGAAAACAGCTGCAGTGTTGTAAGTGGCAAGTGGTTCGGCGCCTACCTTTCAATCTTTAGTGAAAATTCCAGTTGTGTCCCAAAGCCTTGCATATAAATAGGACCGGCTACTCTCCCTCCCGCACAGTGAAGAGAAGAGAAAAAAAAAAAAAAAAAAGAAAAAAAAAAAAGAAGAAGAAGAAAGTGAGATATATATTTTTAGTAATAAGCTTTGGAGCGATTTTAAGTGGAATTGCTAGGTATATTTCTTTTATCCTTAGTTTATGTCAATTCTAGTTATAGAATTTTAATTATGTCAATTTTATTTATTAGAATTTAATTTGCGTCGTTATAATGCCAAAATTGCTCGGGAAAGTGTGATTGAATATTTCGGGACGGATATTATATTCAATCATCCTTTTAAATATTACAAATGCGTCGTTGTGCTGCCTAAATTTTATTAGGTATTTTACAATAGCGCCGTTGTAATGCCCAAGTAATGTTAGACATTTTAGATAAATATTATATTAATGCTGTAGTAATGCCCATATAAAAATATGTGGTAACGCTACATAGTCGTTATGATGCCCAAGTGACATTATAATATTTTAGATAGATGGCGTTATGCTGCCCAATTTTGGGTAGAGTATAGAGAGAAATTAAGAGGTCGTTATTTTAGTCTTTTAATTATAATTTTAGACTAATATATGGTCGCGCGCGAGCGCACAAAAATGCAGTGAATTTAGAATCAAGGATTAAAAAGGGAATCCAAAATAACGGTCTACGGTGACAAGTAAGTATAATTACTTACTGAGCATGGTATTATTTTAGTGAGTATAACTGCTTACTGAGATTGATACTATTTTATAAAGCTTTTGAAATGTGATTATTATATGGGCCTGAATATTTTATGAATAATATGATTTAATGCTTTCAATTATTTTTATGAGTTGAGAAATGAAATGTGGTGATTATAAGAACAAAAGAATGATTTTAAGAGACATGTTATTGCATACTGTTGAACATTGAGCATAATAGATTAATTAAATATGAAGCAAAAGGATTTTCCTATGTTAACAGTGGGAGCCAAATGAGTCTCTCAGGTTAAATAAGAAGCCTTTTGTCTTCATAAAGTGGAATGTAAAATGTTGAGGTGTTCTCATATTAACGGTGTAAGCCAAAGGAGCCTTACAGGTTAAAATAAGAAGCCTGGTACTAATCGAGGGGCAGAAAGTGTCTCCTGAAAATCGTAAACGAAAGGTTCAAGTCCTTTAGAAAGCCGAAGAGGAGCCAAAGATGTCTCCTGATAGCCGTAAACGAAAGGTTCAAGTCCTTTAGAAAGCCGGAGAGACTAGAGATTGCATTGCATGCATTGAATAATGTGATTTATAATTTAATTGTTTTACTTCTTTGTATTTATATGCATATTCATTTTATGAGATGCAAATAGAATGCATATATGTATAAATATAAAGTTGTTTAGGAGAGATAAATGAATTTTATCATAAACAATTCTTTGATGTTTATTTTATCAGCTATGGATTATATAAAAATAATTATGTTTGGAAAACTTAAACGTGGCTGTTATTATATTCGTCATATCAGAGACGCTCTTGAGAAAGATTGTTCATTTTGGAAATGTTAATAATTCTTATACTTACTGAGACTGTGGACTCATTAATCCGCCTATGTAAATGTGGTAACCTTCAACCATGCCACATCTACATAGATATTGATGCAGATACAGAGGACTGCGAAGATGATCCATATGCCTGTTTAGGATATTATGGATAGGGTTTTGATATCTCTGTTTCTTATAAAATATTATGTCTATCTTTTGGAAGTGTATTTATAGTCAAACTTGTACTAGATACACTTGGTGTGTATTTACTTATGTGCCGCCTGTGGCACTTTTGACTAGTGAGTTTTGTTGTAAAGTACAATGTAGAAATCTGTTTGATATAGAAGTTTTATTGTCAGCTCTGATGTGTTCCGTGAGGGTTGTTTATAAAAAAAAATATGTTCCGCTGCTAGATTTATAATCTCTGATGATATTGAGGATGAGATAGTAGTGCTTAGTGGCAATTGGAGATTTCCACTTTCGCCTTTCATTAAGTAAAGTTGGGGCGCTACAAAGATTCCTTCCAAGCTTGAGTGGATACAAACCATTTTCACTCCTCCCCTCCAAGAGTGTTGCATGGGTCAGCAGGTCCTTAACAAAGTAATGAGACGAAGTTAGGATAAAATAGCAAAAATTATCCTTACAAAACTTTTGTATAGAAAGCAAATTGGCAGAGGCTTGTGGACAATGTAATATATTAGACATTTTAAAGGAAGAATGAGGAGAGTGAAAAAGGGTTGAACCAGTATTTTCAATTTGAATTCCAGTGCCATTGGCTACTGCCACCTCCTCCTTCTGTTGAAAGGGTTACTGAATTTGCAGGTTCTCCAACTGATTTGTAATGTGAGCATTGGCTCCACTGTCGGCTAGCCATTGCTGCTCCTCATAGGCAGAATTTATGTGGGCTACCATGGCTGCCAGTTGTGTAGGTGGATTTCTTCCCTGAAAAGCATAATCCATACGGTGAAAGCAATCAATAGCAAGATGATTAATATATCTGACAAGGTGCTCTTGAGCCACAAGAGAGTTGATTATCATGTTGTATAGAGCCTTGACTGTTATTCTGCCTGGGAAAGCTGTTGTTTCCCTGTTGATTTTGCAGAATTGAGTTTCTTGGATAGTAGCCTTGAAGAGAGTTTCTATTTTAGCCTCTGTTATATTGAGGAGGCCCTTTGCTGAATTAGTGAGAATAAGGTATGGGAGATGAATAGCCATTGCTTGGTCTAGGTGAAAAATTCCTTTGAGGGAACCAGGTAGGCAGAGGTATCTTGCCTTTGAATGATTAGGACGGAGGAGGACCCTTGGCAGTGAGAGCAAATGTGGAATGGTCAGTTGCTTGTTGTTGCTATTGGTTGAGCATTAACTCATGACTTACGAGTTCATCTTGGAAGTCTTCAAAATTGATTTCATTGGCTCTGGTATGAAAAGAGTAAGTAGTAATGAAATAGGTAAATGAGGAGTTCAAACCATGGAGAATTGAGGTGATGATTTCTTCTTTAGGTATAGGGTTTCCTGCTACATTGAGTTGGTCAGCTAGGAGTTTGGCCGATTGTAGGTAGTCAACACATGATCTGGGACCTTGGGCAAGGCTTTGCAGTTGCTTCTTCAAGTTAGAGATGTGAGATTTGGACTTTGAGGCAAATTTTGTTGCCAAAGCTGTCCATGCTTGTTGAGAGGTGTTGAGGCCATAAACGGTTGCTAAAACTTTTTCCGAGAGAGATCCTGTAATAACACTTAGTAGGTATTGATCCTTCTTGTTCCAGGTATAGTATTATGGATTAGGAGTAGCTTTTCCTTCATCATTAGTGATTGTCTTTGGAGGGCAAGGTTCAGACCCATCAACAAAGGCCATTAAGTCATGAGTACGTAGAATAGAATTGATTTGAGTCAACCAGCTAGTATAGTTGCCGGAATCAAGTTTTAAGAGGGTGTTTTGAGTGGTATTTGGTGGAATAAAAGAGGTTGCTACTGCCATTGAATAAGTTTGAAGGTATTTGATTGGAATATGTGTTTGAAAGGAACTATGGCGTTGGCCGGTATGGCTCTGATACCATGACAAACTTTGTAATGGTATATTCAAAGTTGATAAAAATTACAAGAGGTTAGTGTAGTATATATAGTACTACAGCTAAACCTAATACAATTTTAGAGAATCAGAAATCCTTTTACATTAAGGAGAGGGAGATCTTTTGCTTGCTGTCCAAGATAGCCAATGGTTGAGTTTCTTTCCTTTTACAAATGGCTAGGGTTACTTTACATGCAGTCAAAGGAGGTTGAGGGACATAGAGGATCTTTCCATATTGGGTCTCAACTTTCCTGCAGCTACGAGACTGACCTTTGCACGCGTATGCGCTCGATTGCATATGATGTGCGATCGATCGCACATCTCTTTTACTTTCTTCATTTGATTATGATGAAGCGACCGATCCTGCGCTCAAGCCTGCGATCAATTGCACTTCTCTTTTACTTTCTTCATTCGATTCTGATGGAGCGACCGATCTTGCGCTCAAGCCTATGATCGATCCTGCGCTCGATCGCACTGGGATTGCGCTCGAGCGCACTGATCCTGTACTCAATCTCTTGATAGCTTCATATCCTTTAACACTATTCAACTCCCTTATAGGTGTTGTTTGGAGTCGTGTAGATTTTTCACAAACAACAAAAGACATATGTCTGATTCATTCTCCCCTTTCATTAATAACTAAATGGTCTTGAAATAGAAATACAAGTAGATAACACCTACAGTTTTAATATTCAAATTCAAATAATTAATCTAATCCTAATGAATTGGAATTGCATTCCAATTCAACTACTATATATCCTATCTAATCATATCTAATAATAACTATATATCCAATCTAATCATAACCTTACCTATCATGAGTCCATGGCTTTGAGCTTCTTCTAATGAAGGCAAAACAAACCGTGGAGAGAGGGTTAGTCATGAAAATGTCCTGCCGTACGTGCTGAAGATGCTAAGCGAACAAAATTCAGAAAACAATTGAATAGAAGGAGTGGGATCCCTAGCTAGTTAATTTGATCTTATCACATCAAACAAGCTGTCTTATAGTGGCAGCTTGTGTCATTATCAAAGTTGGAAATTAGCTTCTTAAACTAAGTACCTTATATTCTTCTTGTTGATTTTTCCGCGTTCATCTTCGCCTTCCAAAGCTTATCTCTAATCTGACCAAATAAACAAGCTGCATGTCTTGTAGTGGCAGCTTGTGTCATTATCAAAGTTGGAAATTTGCTTCTTAAACTAAGTACCTATTCTTCTTGTAGACTTTTCCGCGTTCATCTTCGCCTTCCAAAACTTGTCTCAATTTAGTTGTTTGGCCTCAGGTGATTTGCCAGTCGCTTGGAGAAAGAGTCGCTTGGAGAAAGAGGACGAATACAATAATGTATGTGGAGCATTTTTATGGGACAAAGTTTTTTTTCAAACCGGGTTGAAGGAAGTTCCTTCAACCCAGTTTATAAAAATGACATATATCATTTGAACATGTGAGATACACATGTATTTCTAAAAATAGGGATAAAGTTGGAATAAATAATATTAAAAACTCATGAGGTTTTTTAATCATATATATATATAAAAGCCGAATTACTCTCAGAAGTGCTTCAATATTGTGACATGTGGCGTTAACCCATTTTTTTAAAGGCTAAACTGATTTTTTAAGGTATAATTTTTTAACTGATTTTTTAAAAGTAAATTGATTTTTTCTTAAAAAACCGGTAATTAATTAACATCATTAATTACGTTAATTATATTTTAAGAATTTTTTATATTTAAGTTATTCAAAAATTTAAATATTATTAATGTTCGAATAAAAAAAAATATATATATAAATCAAATTATTATGTAATAATAAATTTAAATTCTCCAAAAAAAAAAAAAAGAAAAAAAAAAGACGTCACTTATATTGTTGACGTGGGTGTCTTAAAACCCATCAAGCTTAAAAAAAAAAAAAAAAAAAAAAACCATCAAGCTTTTGAGTGGGCCCCAAGGTTTTGTCCTTCTCTAAGAAGGAAAGGCCTTGCTATTTTGTCCTACATGGTATCCAAGTCCCACCTGTAGAAGGAAAATAAAATACCTACGTGCAGTAGGTTATTCCACCGCCTATCACACCTAAGGAGTCTTATATTGAGCATTTGAGGAGTAGGGGCACAAACAGGAGCGCCGCACTACAAGAGAGAAATAAGGTAAGTTTTCTTCTTGGTTTTGAGTGAGAGAGAAACAAGAGAGAAAATTGAGGGTTGTGCTTGTGATTTGAGGTGCCGAGAGTGAGAGGTTCTGTTTTCTTTCTTCTTGGCAACAAAGAGTAGCAAGAGAGAAAGAAAAAGAAGCCTAGTGCCGGTGAGAGAAAAATTGAGAGACCAATTGTCATCGTATCCCAGCAAAAAAAGAAGAGTTTGTATTTCTGTCTTTTGTATTCTTTTAGAGAATAATCTATATTATGTGATAGTAAGATTTGGATATATTAGGGTTTTGGGTCTGAGTGATTTTTTCTCTACTATATTTTTGTATTCTATCTTTTATAGTGAATTTCTTCGTTATCACCTCCGCCAGTGGACGTAATGTGAGGGAACCACTTAAATCTTGATGTTATTTTGTGTGTGATTGTTGTCGCCATATTTAACCGTAATTGTGATCGCGTGTGTTTTTTGCACAACATATATATAATTGGTTTTTTCTTAAAAAGTCGGCCATTAATTGCGTTAATTATATCTATATATCTATATGATGTCATTAATTACGTTAATTATGTTTAACCTAATTAATTATATTTCAATATAATTCATATGTCATTAGTTGCATTAATTATATTATAATCTATGTATTCTTCTTGCTATTTTTTTTTTAAAAAAAAAAAAATCATATATACTTATAGGAACAAATGTTTATTTATTTTTATTTAAAGGACATAAATTTCCTTCAAACAGGTTTGGATGAAATATTTTATTTTATTAGGTACTTATAAAATAAAAAGATTTTATTTATTTTTTAAATTCATTATTTTTATGTTTGTTTGTCTAAAAAGTTTCTTTGTATTGAAATATAATAGGTATCACACTAATAAGATTTTATGTTTTAATTCATTTGAATATTTTATTGGGTTTTTTTTAAAAAAAATTTTTAAATTTTTTTAAATTTTTTCGTTTTTGTTATATACTTGAATTTTCTAGCATTTGAAAGTGTTAAACGAGATTTATTTGATTGCATTAAATATTAAGTGAGAAGATTTTGTTTGTTTTACTTTGTATTTTTTCTGAAATGATTAGAACTTTAAGGGCCCGTTTGGTTCACGGAATACACCTCTGGAATGGAATGGCTATTCCTATGAAATGATTATTCTTTTGTTTGGTAATGGTCTATTCGTAGGAATAGTGATTCCCATGGGAATCATTAATCCCTTACACACAGGAATAGTCATTCCTCTAAAAAATGAGAGGAATAGCTATTCCTGAGGGCAATGATAAGATTTTTTTTTTAAAAAAAAATCATTTATTATTATTATTTTTTTCTCTCAGACTTTAAAAAAAAAAAAAAAAAATGTTAAAAAGAAAAAACAGATGGGTGGCCGTCCACCTCAATGGGCAGCCGGCCACCC
>CM017321.1:16280376-16292499 GCA_006937295.1 Carpinus fangiana | reverse complement strand
ATTGAGTTTTAGAAAAATTTGATATCAAATGGTTTTTTAGTCATTTTAGTCCAATTCCAATTGTTAAATATGTGTTGTTACCAAACTAAAGAATTGGAATACTTATTCCATTCCAATATTTTCTATTCCTAGGAATACCTATTCATATTCCAGTGGAATAACCATTCCGCAAACCAAATGGACCCTAAGGGTTTTATTTGTATTGAAATATAACAAGTATCACATTAACAATATCAGAGTTTTCTATTAATTTTCTATTAATATTTTGATAACCAAAATTCAAGTTTTATTCTTCCTATTTTTTTTTTCTTTTATACTTTTCATTAAGTACATGTTTGGTACACTTAAAAAAAAAAAAGGTACATGTTCAATAATGTATTGATGTATAATATTTAGTATGTATTTTCATTAAAAGATGTGTGATAGATTTTTGCATACACCTATTTTTTTGTGAAGAAAAATCAAACTGATTTCATTAATAGTGGTCAAGAGCATAAAAGCTCTTACAATCATAGAACATACAGTTCTGCAAGATCATAGCCGAAGCTAAAAGATTACAATTCATAAAAGTCGAAAACATACAGATCTTATAATGAAAAACCAATTTATGACGTCAAACATCCACTATCCCAGCCCGATCTTCAGTTTATAAAACAGATATGCTAACGCAGACTCCTTCCGGGGGCACAGGAAGCCATTTTCAGGCATGAGCAAAAAACCCACACCCAAACCATTCCCTTCTCGACTCGAAAGCCATAAGCATTATTCACATCCTTAGCCCAACTGCCAGGACCACAAAATAAAAAACAAAAAACAAAAACTTACAAGCAGCAGTGGAGGAGCACGGTATCGTAGACATCCCTTCGAAAGACACGCCTTGGCTGAAGAAGATAATCAGATCTAAAGTTGAAGAGACTAGATCTGGATATAGATTTAGATCTAGATCTACAAAGTAGATTTAAAGCAACCCGCCAAAAAATGGAGACCAGTAGAGATGTGTTTAGGTTTTTGAAATTAAATTATAATAAAGAATCCCGCGTATATAATCCACATGTTATTAATTGCGTTAACCATATTACAATCTATGTATTCTTCTTGCTATTTTTTTTTTTTTTGTTTTTCATTATACTATTCATTTTAAATCATATATACTTATAGGAACAAAGATTTATTTATTTATTTTTATTTAAAGAGGTGAGATATATTTTATACATCTTTTTAACTTATAATGAAAAATGTTGTGTTTAAATTTTAATTTTTTTTTTTGTCTATGTTTTCACCCTCTCTTTACCATCACAAACAAATTGAACAATAAACTGTAAATCAGAAATGCCATTCCTAGTCTTAAGCGGTTTTGCCTTCACAATTATAACGAATTCTTAATAATAAATATTGCGATTTATCTAGATTACTGTAAACTTTTCTAAAAATAATGGTGTCCATGAATTACTGTTTGTTAAAAAATAAGAGAAATAGAAAATAGAAAATTGAAATTGTAGTTAAGGTGGGTTACAATGTCACTTTTCTTAAGAAATTATTTGTTCCCATTAGAATTGGTATGTGAAGGGTAATAGCAAATATTTCTCCAATATACAATGGAGCCCATAAAACTTATATAGTTTAGCTGATTTTTGCACAAACAAAACTAAACCTAAACGCCCTCAGATTTTCTATTCTATCAAGAAACATAGACTTTAATTGTTTTTTTTTTAAAAAAATACACGAGGTCTTTTCGAGACAACAGATGGGGATAGAATTTTTCATCATATTTAAAATTGGACTACAGTATGCTATTAATAATATTGAAAATAGTCGTTATTAATATATGTAAACCAATGGTCACAATGTTTAAAAATAAACTGTTAATCCAATAGTCACTAACTGCTATTCTAATAGTAATAATTTGTCAACATTATTAAATTGCTAATTCACTAATAATAAAATGCTAATTTAACATATATTTAATTCTGACCATTAGATTTAATTTACAATCAACAACTATTTAATTATAACCGTTAAATCGCAATAGTTAGTAACGATCATTTAATCATAACCGTTAGATCAAAGTTAATTTGATCTTACAATTAACTTTACTAACGGTTTAATAAATCCAACCACTGGATCTACTTACAAAGCATCATATGGTCAAGATAAAGCCATTAAATCAAATGATCCTAACCATCCAAAAATTGAATGGTCATGATCAGATCGCTTTAAGCTCCGATGCTGCATGATAAGCGCCAAGTGTGCCACGAAAGCACTACTAGCGCCCTACAACCCATGCCACCACGCATATGCATACCTGCATAAAACACTCCCAAACCAAAATAAATATATATACATAATAATTTTGAAAATTATATACCTAAGGTTTTCGATACCATCTATTAAAAGGGAGTTTGAACACCATTGTGAGACAAAATGTTAAAAGTATTCATTTAATTGTTAAATTTATTTCTTTTTATCGGCTTAAAATTTTTGGACAACTAATGATTTAACAATTAAGATAGGCATGTTAATAACTTGGCACACACCAAATTAAGAAAAATTAAAAAGAAAAAAAAAAGATTAGATTCATCAAATTTTAAGGATTAATTAATATATATACTTATTTAGAATGCCAGTAGCAATTTTTCTTGCTACATGTTGATTTTTTGAGTTGCCAATAATAGGAATCGAAAAGACAAAGAAGTGCCACACTTTCAAAACCAAAACCATTAATTATCAAATTTAAGTTCAGCTAATGTGGCCACTTAATTAATTCATAGCCAAGGAAATGTGTGGTTAGCAACAATATTATTTATAACCAATGACCTCTCTGTCTCAATGTCTCATTCTCCGTATAAATGGGAATTAATGTTTTGATTATAACATGTCTAAGAATTGATAAAGAGAGAGAGTTCCTATCCAAGGAAATGTGAGTTAGCAACAATATTGTTTATAGCCAACAACCTCTCATTCTCAATGTTTCATTCTCTGTATAAATGAGAATTAATTTTTTGATAATAACCTGTCTAAGAATTGATAAAGAGAGAGAGTTTATCTTGATTATTATTATTATTATTATTGGACTCTAAGAAATTATGCAAAAGATGGGCAAAACGCATGAGGTAAAATGTCAAAATACGAGAATTTGAGGTGGATTACATAGGTTAAGCTAACATACGTGAAATGTTAGGTTTCATTCTCCTAACCATCTCCATATATATATATTTTTAAAATTTACCATTGAATATGTAGGACCCATATGTAGACTAACAAATCTAATGATAAATTTAAATCTACTTGAAAAAAGATGGTTTGGAGATAGGTGTGACAGAATGAGGTCTAGCATTTCTCGCTAACATGTTGCTATATACCAGATGAAAACTCCTTATATTACTCAATTTTACCATCAGTTAAATATGGTCAATCCTCCAAGCTTGCAAAAGGGGACATACAAGCATTCATATCCAATTCAATAAATTTTAACTAAATTTTAATTAAATCATAATTAAAGGTGGAAAAGAAAAGGTCGTGTATCTTGAGTCTACCACCAAGGTTCACGGGAGAAATGTTAGGTTTTATTCTTCTAACTATATTTTTTCAAATGGATTTAAATCCACTATTGGATTTGTAGGTTTACATGTGAGTACTACATATTCAATGGTAGGCCTCTCTGTCTCAATGTCTCATTCTCCGTATAAATGGAAATTAATATTTTGATAATAACATGTCTAAGAATTGATAAAGAGAGAGAGTTCTTAGCCAAGGAAATGTGTGGTTAGCAACAATATTGTTTATAGCCAACGACCTCTCAGTCTCAATGTCTCATTCTCTGTATAAATGAAAATTAATGTTTTGATAATAACCTGTCTAAGAATTGATAAAGAGGGAGAGTTTATCTTGATTTTTAATAATAATAATAATAATAATAATATTATTATTATTATTATTATTATTATTATTATGATTGGACTTTAAGAAATTATGCAAAAGATGGGCTAAACACATGAGGTGAAATGTCAAAATACGAGAATTTGAGGTGGATTACATAGATTAGGCTAACATACGTGAATGTTAGGTTTCATTCTCTTAACAATCTCCGTATATATATTTTTAAAATTTGTCATTGAATATGTAGAACCCATATATAGACTTACAAATCTAATGATAAATTTGAATCTACTTGAAAAAAGATGGTTAGGAGATAGATGTGACAGAATGAGGTCTAGCATTTCTCGCTGATATGCTACTATATACCAAACGAAAACTCCTTATATTACTCAATTTTACCATCAGTTAAACATGGTCAATCCTTCGAACTTGCAAAAAGGGACATACAAGCATTCATATCCGATTCACTAAATTTTAATTAAATCATAATTAAAAGTGGAAAAGAAAAGGCCGTGTATCTTGAGTTTACCACTAGGGTTCACGGGAGAAATGTTAGGTTTTATTCTTCTAACTATCTTTTTCAAATGGATTTAAATCCACTATTGGATTTGTAGGCTTACATGTGAGTCCTACATATTCAATGGTAGATTTAAAAAAGAATATGCATGAAAATAGTTGATAAATGGTTAGGAGTATGAGACTTAACGTTTCTCGGGTCGACGGGGCCAGGTGCTCTTTACACGATTGGTCATGCCCATTTGACAAATTCAAATGCTAAATAGTCTGATGCATAGAAAAATGGGCACTAGATATGTGCCTTCTACCATGACAAGTACTCACAAACGTTGGCTCATTTAATTGTTGCCCAATTGTTCTTTAATAATGGTGGTTGATGGTGTGGCTATTACTTCATATCAACCTCTAACATTCAACAATGATGGAGCATATTACTTACCAAATTTATTGATGAGGTGACAATACGATAGCATATTAATGCTTTGATAATCAGAATTCAAATTTTATTCTTGCTTTTTTTCTTTTTTTTTTCTTCCTCTTTATACTTCTTTTCATTTTAAACTACTCCGACAAGAACAAAGATGTTATCGTGTTTTAGTTTATATAAATTAAACTAAATTCAATGGTCTTATGTTTTAATCAATCTGTGTATGATTGTGTCATTAAGTACATATTTAGTACACTTAAAAAAAGAAATACATGTTCAATAATATATTAGTGTATAACCTTTAGTATGACTTTTCGTTAAAAGAGACATGATAGATTTTTTCACATGAAAAGTAAGATGTAGATGCGTTTAAATTTTAAAAAAGAATTCCGCGCAATGCGCAGATTATGTGCTAGTATTAATAAAGTTGGAAGAAATAGGGACATGTTTATGTTGGAGAACCCTTTTCTTTCTCTCTCTCTCTCTCTCTCTCTCTTTTTGTTTTTGTTTTTTTTTTTTTGTGGCAGAACTTTTCTTGTCCATATACGTAAACATATCTATATCTATATATATACAACACACACAGTAGCCATGTTTATTGCTGACCCTTCAATGGCAAGCAAAACCTCTACTAGTACTCTTTCTTGGCTTCTCCTCCTCTGCCTCGCCTTCACTCTGCTTGTCGGTCACTCAACTTCTCAGAATGACCGAAAGGCAAATATCTCTATCTCTATTTAGCTGAGAGCTTATATATATATATATATATATATATCGGCTAATATAATTATCCACTTTCGGTTAATATATATCTATAAAGTTCGCTTTGTTTGATCACGCGGAACAATTTATAGATATGATATTGTGAATGCAGGCTTATTTTGTGTACATGGGCCACAGGAAGATGGATGAGGTTTCCACATCATCCCTTCACACAAGCATGCTACAACAAGTCATTGGCAGGTTATAAAAGCATGCAGTACATTGGCACCATTTAAATGTTTATGTTCACGTATAGAAACTTGTTAAAATGATGGCTGATGCTTTAATTTCTTTATAGACTAATAACATAAACTATATTTTTATTATATAACTGTCTCACATGTCACATTAATGCTTATGTTGCGCCGTCTATGCTAACTGTTGGATTATTCTTTATTAATAAATAGATAAAGATAAAAATCATTAGGGAAAATTACTGTTCATCCTCCCGAAGTTGGCAGCGATTTTCAATTCGACCACTAAAGTTTTAATTTTTTCAATTGACCACCCCCTAAAGTTTCAATTTCTTTCAATTCAGGCACTTTTAATTTTTTTTTTCCCAAAATGCCATCAATAGTGATTCCGGCAAAATTTGGCCGGAATCCGGCAAAATATGAAAAACTAGCTGGAATCCAGCGAAATCCGGTGAACCCTCTTCTCAGATGCCATGCTCCCGGCCAAGGAGCTCTTCTCCGACGAGTTTAGGCTCGCAGAGATGAGAAAAAAAAAAGCTTGCCAGATTTCATCGGAATCACTGTTGAGGACATTTTGAGAAAAAAAAAATTCAAAGTGCCTGAATTGAAAGAAATTGAAACTTTGGGAGGGGGGGTCGATTGAGAAAATTGAAACTTTGTGGATCGAATTGAAAATCACTGTTAATTTCAAGGGGGTGAACATTAATTTTCCCAAATCATTATTAATCTTAGGGAAAACTTCAGAAAGCCCTCCTGAACTTTCAGCCTTTTACACAAAACACCCCTGAATTTTTGAAACTCTCACTTACCCCCCTGAACTTTCATTTGCTCTCACTTAGAACCTCTCACGTTAAAACTCACCATTTTGAGCCCTAAAATGACACAATTTTTGGGCATTAAAACGACATCGTTTTAAGCCGTTTTAGGCATTAAAGGGTCCAAAGTGAGAACAAATGAAAGTTTAGGGGGGTAAGTAAGAGTTTTGAAAATGCAGGAGTGTTTTGTGTAAAAGGCTAGAACTCACTTAGAACCTCTCACGTTAAAACTCACCATTTTGAGCCCTCAAATGACACAATTTTTAGGCATTAAAATGACATCGTTTTAGGCCGTTTTAGGCATTAAAGGGTCCAAAGTGAGAACAAATGAAAGTTTAGGGGGGTAAGTAAGAGTTTTGAAAATGCAGGAGTGTTTTGTGTAAAAGGCTAGAAGTTCAAGGGGGCTTTCTGAAGTTTCCCCTTAATCCTATATTTCACCCATCTCCCTATAATTCATAGCTAAATCCATAATTGAATTTATGTGTAGCTTACATAAGTCCATAAATCCAATAGTGAATTCATTGGATTTGTAAAAAGATACTGTTGAAATAAGAGATATGCAATAATCTAATAAAACCCCCACATTTTGCCCATCAAAATCCTAGGTGGCAAAGTGCCATTTGCCATCAACTTGGGACATGTGCCATTTTACATCAACTTGGGCCATGTGCCCTTTACCAACTAGGATTTTGATGGGCAAAAAATGGGGGTTTTATTAGATTCTAGCATTTCTCTTGAAATAATGATGTGTAACATGAATAAATTAGTTAGGATTGCCACGTCAACATTGTAAAATAATTGTATGACAAAAATGTAGTTTTATAACATTTTTCTTTTTTCCTTATAAAAGCCACTCCAAAATTATATTTTTCAATGTTATTAGAAAGATGTAGGACATGCGGCAAATAGACATCTAAACGCTAAATTTTTTCTATGATTTCTTGGCTCCTTGGATTTCTAGCGATGGTTGTATTAGACGTTGTTAGAATATGTTTGAGATTGTGTTTGACAAATAGAGGTTTTAAGTCAAAAAACGTTTTTTTGGCAAAATATTCATTTTTAAGCTTTTGTCAAAAGTGTGTTTTGATAATTTTTAGGCTTTTTAAATCCTTAAAAGCACTTTTAATTTCTTTTTACCAAACAACTACTTTTTTCTTCAAACAAACTTTTTGAATGTTAAACACATTTTTAGGCCTTTAAAACGCATACCCAAACAGTCTCTTAATGTTAAGGTTAGGCTAGTAGTGTTGAGTGGCGAGTGAAATGGAGAAAATTTGGCCCTCTCGATGTCTCTTTTACCAGTTGCCTTACATGATTTGCCGGTGAGACCAATTGATTTAAATTTAAATTTTAAATATATGTTAAAGTATAGATTAAATGATTAAATTTATCTTTTTTTTATCTATTTAAATTTTTTGTATCAATGATGATTTAACAATTTGTCATGTTTTTATAGATTATATCACAATAAAAAATGTATATGCTTGAATTTTGACAGTACTGGAGCAGAATCTCTAATCCATAGCTATTCAAAGAGTTTCAGTGGATTTGCAACGGAGCTAACCGAGCAAGAAGCTCAAAAAATGGCTGGTTAGTGAACAAAATTCTATCCCTCCCACCCCTAAACCCCAACCACCAGCAGGTGGAGGGTATTCTTGGAATTAACTCATGTTTTCTATGTCCATTACAAAAATTGTCTCAACAATGAATATGTAGGAATGGATGGGGTGGTGTCTGTTTTTCCTAGTAAACAACAAAGTCTTCAAACAACAAGGTCATGGGACTTTCTTGGCTTTCCACATCAAGTTCCTAGAAGACATAATGAAAGTGACATCATTGTAGGAGTGCTTGACACTGGAATTTGGCCGGAGTCAGAAAGCTTTAGTGACAAAGGATTTGGTCCACCACCTAAGAAATGGAGGGGCACCTGCCAAGCCTCCATCAATTTTACTTGCAACAAGTATATCTTTACGACCGTTTGATTAATGGTGAACGTTATTTGCATGTTCCATTACTATTGAATCTTGATCTAATGTTTTGCCTAACTGCACGAACATGTAAAAAAGAAACAAGTAACAAATGTGACTACACTCATGCAGTAAAATTATTGGAGCACGATATTACCGTAGCAGTGGAGATTTTGATGAAAAAGACATAAAATCTCCTAGAGATTCAAATGGTCATGGTACACATACTGCATCAACAGCAGCTGGGAATTTAGTTAGCATGGCAAGCCTACTGGGGTATGGGTTGGGAACAGCACGAGGAGGAGTTCCGTCAGCACGTATTGCTGTCTACAAAATATGTTGGTCCCATGGCTGTTCTGATGCTGACGTTCTTGCTGCATTTGACGATGCCATTGCTGATGGCGTTGACATCATATCTTTTTCCGTTGGTAGACTAAACCCCCTCCAGTACTTTCAAGATGTAAATGCCATTGGTGCCTTTCATGCTATGCGAAATGGAATATTGACATCAATGGCTGCTGGTAACTGGGGTCCAAGTCTATCAACCATCACAAACTTTGCGCCATGGGCTCTCTCTGTGGCTGCAAGCACTATAGATCGAAAGTTCTTCACTCAGGTCCAATTGGGTAACAAGAATATCTATGAGGTAACTAAAAACTCCAGTCCTGCTATATATGAATATCTTCTTCATTTACTCCAATTTATTTGTATCTATAAATTATAATTAATTTGGAGAATTTCTTTACTCCATGTGTGTGTAGGGAATTTCAATTAATACTTTTGACCTCAAGAATAAACAGTATCCATTAATTTATGGTGGAGATGCACCAAGCACTAGGAAAGGCTTTCTGAGCTTCAGTTCCAGGTGACTACAAAATGAAACTTATGTATTCAATAATTAATACTATTCTGATGTGCATATTTATAGAGAGAGAGAGAGAAAGGGAATAAGTTTATTTATTTGCTCTTGTTTGCATGATGAGTCTATGAAACTAGCAGGAGATTTTTCAAGAATAGGAGTACCAACGGTAGACACATTCCAGCATGATACTTAAAATGGAACTTAATTATTGCTAAAAAAAAAAAAATACAGGTATTGCACCAATAATTCACTGGACCAAGATTTGGTGAAGGGTAAAATTGTACTTTGCGATGCGCGGACTACTGGAGAAGGGGCATTCGTAGCAGGTGCTGTGGGTACTGTGATGCAAGGCCAAGCACAAGAAGATGATGCTATACCTTATCCCTTGCCTGCATCTTACCTTCGCTTGAATGATGGTAGCAAAGTGTACTTGTACATAAATTCGACAAGGTATTATTAATCTAAAATAACTTAGACAGTCAAACAAGTTTGTAATACATAATATTCCTAAAGGACATACGTATACAAATTACAGGGACGCAACTGCGACTATTCGTAAAAGTAAGGAGGGTAAAGATAAATTTGCCCCTTACATTGTGTCATTCTCGTCAAGGGGCCCAAATCCAGTTACACCCAACATTCTCCGGGTAATAATATTATTTATACATTTGCACTCTTAATTATATTACTTTATTATGTTAGAATAAATGGAAATATAATATATTTTCCATATATTTTATATTAGGTTGAAAGAGACGGAAAATAACACAATAACTTTACAAGTGGTTCGGTGTTAGATAATTACATTTTGTAATAAGAGTTATGTTGTCATTTTTGTTTTTTGTGTATGTTGCTATAGCCGGATTT
Organism: Carpinus fangiana; assembly: GCA_006937295.1. Lineage (NCBI taxonomy): Eukaryota > Viridiplantae > Streptophyta > Magnoliopsida > Fagales > Betulaceae > Carpinus > Carpinus fangiana. The sequence goes on along the minus strand of CM017321.1, from coordinate 16,282,216 downwards.
AGCTGCTCCCGGAGTTAACATTCTTGCTGCATGGTCTCCAATTTCTCCAATTTCTAATGTTCAAGGTGATAAGAGAGCACTGTTATACAATATACAATCGGGGACATCAATGGCTTGCCCACATGCTACAGGGGCGGCTGCCTACATCAAATCCTTTCACCCCACATGGTCACCTGCTGCTATCAAATCGGCCCTTATGACTACTGGTAATTTCTATCTAAATTATATATTTTTAAATGCATGTATGCAGACCATAACCACGAAAAACTTACTTTGATTTGGTGTATTTCTTGCAGCTACACCCATGAGTGCTAAAAAGAACTATGAGGCAGAATTTGCATATGGTGCAGGCAATATAAATCCTCTTAAAGCTCTAAATCCTGGTTTAATATATGATATTGGTGCACTTGACTACATCAAATTTTTGTGTGGCGAAGGATATAATACCAAGTTATTACGTCTTGTTATTGGGGACAATAGTAGTTGTTCTGGAGCCACTAAAGGAGTCGTCTTTGATCTAAACTATCCTTCTTTTGCTATACTCTTGTCGTCCTTCAAATCTTTTAGTCAAGTTTATCATCGAACTGTTACAAATGTTGGATCACCGACGTCTACGTATAAAGCTATTGTGACCAGTACCACAGCTGGACTAAGAATCAAAGTGAACCCTAGTGTTTTAGCATTCACATCTTTTGGACAAAAGCTGTCATTTGCACTCACAATTGAAGGAATGCCAAATAAAGACCTTGTCTCTGCTTCTTTAGTGTGGGATGATGGAAAGTTCCAAGTGAGGAGCCCCATTGTTGCATGTAGCAGCTGCTAGTACTGATGATTGATGCATGACATTCTCTGCTACATATATGTATTACTTAAATAATAATTGAAGCTAAAGCTTTGAAGGAATATGCATGGAATATTAGAATAAAGCAGTGGTAGAAAACGGAGGACTGAAAATGGTTGTAATTTGAGCCTTTGCTCTAGTTCTGTACTACACTAGTACACTGTAATATGAACCTTTCTAATTTAATGCTCTATTCTGCCTAGTATTCCTTTCAACTTGTTATCATTAGTTGATTGAATGAATGAATGTCGTAGATCATAGTAGCAAAGACCGCGCGTTGACCATCGGAGTCCAACGATTTGACCATTGACGAATGCCATTCAATTTGATTACAAACCAAGATGAATGCTCCATGCCTTAACAGTAGCTTGCAATAAAATCCAACATTTACCTTTATGGTTACATTGGACTGGGCATGAATTTAGGGCAAGATGATACAAGGCCTGGGTTTTTGTTTCGGTTGGATTTGCATAAGCCCGATCTTGAAATGGACTTGGATTTAATTTGTTTGCAAACCAAAACTCAAAACAAATACCCCTATACAAACAAGTAAACAACGTTCTTCTACTCGATGCAATAAGGACACAAATTTCCTAACAAATTGGATTGTAAAAGTTTTCTACAAACCAACTTATAAAAAGTCATACGTGCATTTTAAGCTATTTAAAAAGCATGTGAAAAGAAGATACTATTAATATATATAGGAAAAATATATAATAACACCTTGGGTTTATCTTCTAGAATTTTAAAATGCTTAGGTTTTTTCTTTCGAAAATTTACTCATCGGGTGTAAGGAAACTATAATAAAATCCCTGCCGTCACACTTTTTGTAACGGCCGTTAACGGACCCAAAACGCACCATTTTGGTTGATTAAAATAATAATTTTTGAAATTTTAATTTTGAAATTTTAAATCTAAAAATTAAAAAAAATAAAAAAAAAAAAGAAAGAAAGAAGGAGAAGAACAGGGGGTGGCCGATCCACCCACAGTGGTGGCTGG
>CM017321.1:16229853-16280039 GCA_006937295.1 Carpinus fangiana | reverse complement strand
TATGGGGTGGTTTGGCCACCCTTTTTTTTTTTTTTTTTTTTTTTTTTTTTTTTTTTTTTTTTTTTTTTTTATAATTTTTAGATTTAAAATTTCAAAAATTATTATTTTAATCAACCAAAATGGTGCGTTTTGAGTCTGTTAACGGCCGTTACGAAAAGTGTGACAGTAGAAATTTTATTGTAGTTTCCTTATATCCAGAGAGTAAATTTTCGAAAAAAAAAACCTAAACATTTTAAAATTCTGGAAGGTAAACCCAAGGTGTTATTATATATTTTCCCATATATATATATATATACTAAGAAAGCTCTTACATGAAAAGTACAGTTTCACATTTTTAGCATCCTCTATTTCTTTATGGTTCAGTTTGTGCTCAAGTTTTTAAGTTCATTTTCTCATACAAAACAAATTCCACATCATTGATGGAATTGGGATTTCTGTCCCTCCATGTTTGATACCGGCCCTCCATACTTTCTTTCCTTGATTGCCGCTTGCCTTGTGTGATTCCTAACACCATCCCTAAGCATTCTCTCTTCTTGACATCTTGTGACTGACCTTAAAGAATTCCCTCTACGGGGCTAAAGGAGAGACCAAATGCCTTTTCTGTAGGAGTTGTATAGAGAGTAGGTATCTTCTTCTTTTCAGAAATTGGAATATTGATCCGCATATTCTCCATTGAAGTTGTTGCTGGTTGTCCTCCTTTGCTGAGTTTGGTTTGTTCAGATATCATTTTGAGTTCTGTTGTTTGTAGTGTAGTTACCCACTTACCCTGTTTCCAGCCTCTCTATTACGTGTGCTTGCTCTGCTGTTTCCATTTTTACACTTGGCAGACACAACTAGCCTCGATTCCGTGTGATTGCTGTGCTGTTTCCAATTTTACACAAGGCAGACAGAATTAGACTCCATTACGTGTGCTTCCTCTGCTGTTCTCAACTCTTTTCTTTGATCCATTATAAAAAGGGGTGGGGTAGGTAGCTTCAAAAACAAGACTCAACACTTCTTCTAGGCTTCTAGAAAAGTTCCAATGGCAAGCAAAAGCTCTTGTCTTTCATGGCTTCTCCTCAGTCTCGCCTTCACTCTCCTTGTTATTCACTCATCAGCTTCTCAGAATGACCGAAAGGTAAATATCATCTCTATAGGCAGTTCTCATGGGAATCCACCTTATTCAAGGCCAAATCTCTCTAAAATTGGCCTTCTTTTTTTCATGCGGGATGATTTAACAGGTTTCATTTTCTACCTATCTATGATATTGTGCATGCAGGCTGTTGGACGAGGTTTCCACATCATCCCTTCACACAAGCATGCTACAACAAGTCATTGGCAGGTTATAAAAGCATGCTTTAATTTCTTTTTATAACGCGATTCCGAACTTATTCCTGATATATTTTCAAAAATATTAGAAAAGATTAGGTCATTTATATTCGTAGATATTCCTTTTCTTGAAAAAGTACTAATTTCCTTCTACTTTTAGAAAGATGTATATAGAACATGCGACAAAAAAGACAGCTGAATTCTCATTAATTTTTTTTGCTACCATATTCACCAATATACAACAAGAAATCATAAAAATCATTTTCTGGACCATCTTCGTATAGTGAATGAGTGAATCCAATATATTAACTTTTGTTGAGATTCATATGAGTTCACAAAGCTAATAATGGATCCCTTAAATTTGCAAAAGGGATAATTGAGAAAATGATACATAGCATTTATGCCTCATACACAAATCATCGAGTATATATATGCACATTCTTTTCCATTCTTGTAAGTTGATGAGAATGATTCATCAGAGAATACAATTGAGTTTCTCTTCATACTTCGTCTTCTCTTCATTCTAGTTTCTTTCCATACTCTGTTTTTGCTTCTTCTTTACATTATGTAAAGCTTGACAATATATGTCTGCATTTAGCAGTACTGGACCAGATTCTCTAATCCATAGCTACACGAGGAGCTTCAGTGGATTTTCAGCGGAGCTAACTAAGCAAGAAGCTCAAAAAATAGCCAGTCCGTAAACTTGCCTAATCTCTCCCAATGTTTTGTGTATCTACAACAAAAGTTGTAAGTTGTAACATTAATCATGAATATGTAGGGATGGATGGCGTAATGTCTGTTTTCCCTAGCAAACAAAAAAGGCTTCATGTTGAGGAAGGAAATATCAGCAACGGTCATAAATTAATTGAGAAAGATAATATCTCAAATCTGCAACGTTAACATTCCATCTACGTGAAGTTTTTCCTGTATAGAAGATCACAACATTAATTCTTAACGGCTATGTAAACATATTTTTCTGTATAAATAGACGCTCATGTAAATCGATTACCATCAAGTAATATACAATATTCTTTCTTCATTCTCTCCCTAGTTATGTTGGGTTTTATCATAGTATCAGAGCACCTCTGTTTCTTCAATTGAAAACAGAGCCTCGTTTTTTTTTTACCTGTAGGCAATATTCTTGCCGGATTTTTTTTTGGTACAAGTCCCGCACGCTTTCGCCGGTCAGAAAACGTGCAGGCCATTCTCTACAGTGGTACTCGTTTGGTCAGAGCCCACTCCGATCAGCGCCTTTATTCCGATTCAGTAGTGTTGTGCACCTGATTTCATCACTCCCGTCGCACGCCCAAGACGCAGCAAGCCCACCACTTCGTTGTTGCCAGACTCGCCACACCCATTCCTCAGTTTCTCCGCTTGGTTTTGCTTTTTCAGTGGATTTGTTGATCACTGTGAGACAAAAGAAGGAAAAGAAAAATTGGTCAATTTTTCTTTTTCACTGTGGTCAAACACTCTGCACAAGAAGAGCAATTGCTTCTGGGAAAGGCACGGCCAGCAGGTGCTTTTTAGTTTTTATTCCTCACCTATTATCCTTTGTTATTTATTTATTCATTTTTGTTTACACCAGGCCCAACTTTTCCATTATTCACCAATTATTCCTAAAGCCCATCTACACAAGCCCACAAACCACTACAATACACTTCCATGTTATAAACTCCAAGTAGTTTAGCCATCATTCCTAAGCTACAGGTCATTTAGTGTTCCCTTCAAAAAAAAAAAAAAAAATCACCATAGTTGAAACTACAACTCCCACGGCTTCTACAGTATCTACACCTCCCACAGCCTCTACAATATCTATACCTCCTTGCCAAGACCCCAATCATCATCTATACCTCCACCATTCTGATCACCCTGGTGTGATATTGGCATCTTAGTCTCTTAATGGAGAAAATTATCAAACTTGGAGTTGAGCAATCATTATGGCTCTTAGCGCCAAGAACAAGCTCAGATTCATTGACGGGACCATCTCTCAACCAATAACCTCCTCCAAAGATTTTCAACAATGGAGTCGTTGCAACAATATGATAAAATCTTGGTTATTAAATTCAATTTCTACTGACATTTGCACTAGTGTTATTTATTGTAACCTTGCGAGCGACATTTGGTCGGATCTTAAATAGCGATTTTCTCAAGTGAATGGTCCTCTCACGTTTCAACTAGAACAAGATATCAGGACCCTTGTTCAAGGCACCATGCCTATTGCCACATACTTCACAAAACTCAAAGGGTTATGGGATGAACTATCAGCACTTCAGCCTATCTCCTCTTGCACCTATGGCACACTAAAAGAGGGCCTCAAACTACAACAATGTCAGCGTACTATCAAGTCCCTCATGGGTCTCAATGAGTCATATGCAGCTATTTGGGGGCATATCCTCTTGATAGAACCATTGCCTTCAGTCAGTCGTGCATATGCCTTGGTCCTTCAAGAGGAATGCCAACGTAGCAATAGCATCCCACCCACATTGAGGGCATTGCCTTGGCTACAAAAGGCAATATACAACAACGAAAGGACAACCGATCTGGTTTTTAGAAGAAGGAAAGACCGAAATGCACTTATTGTGGTCTAGATGGTCATACCACCGAGCGGTGCTACCAACTTAACAGATTCCCCCCCACTCGTCGCAAGATTGACTCTGGCTCAGGCTCTAGCCTTAAGCCTCGTGCTCATCAGGTTTCCACTACCAGCAGTTTTCCTTTTACACTTGATCAATGCCAATAGCTCCTTGCAATTTTGAATAACGTCACTCCACAACAATCCATGGCCCACCAAGCAGGTAGTACCGAACAATCTCTCTTAGGTATGCCTTCTATTTTATTTGATGATTCATTATGGATTCTTGACAGTGGTGTTGCTGATCATATGGTCTTTTCTCCCACTACCTTGACCCAGTCATATCTTGTTTATGGTCGTACTGTCCAATTGCCTGATGGCTCATATGCTTCCGTAACTCACATTGGATCTGTGACTTTCTTCCCATCATTCGTCCTTTATAATGTTCTTTGCATGCCTACTTTTCATTTTAACTTGATTTCTGTGCGTACACTATGTCGGACATTGCATTGTCTCATTATTTTTTCTTCTGATTTTTGTTTCATTCAGGACCTTCCCTTGTTGACGGTGATTGGTCTGGACACTGAGCAGGATGGCCTATATTACTTCACCAACACGAGACCCTCACGGTGTCAGGTGGCAAAGTCAACCTCACAGCTTTGGCATCGCTGATTAGGTCACCTTTCTAATAAAGTTTTGTCATTTCTTTCCAATAATGTATCTAAGATTTGTAGTTCAAATTCAGAACGATGTCTTATTTGTCCTCTAGCAAAGCAAACACGTATTCCATTTCCAACTAGTCATATTTCTTTTATTGCACCTTTTGCATTAATACATGTTGATATATGGGGTGGTTGTTGCACATCTTCCATTAATGGGGCACATTATTTTCTAACCATTGTTAATGACTACATTCGTTGTACATGGGTATATTTAATGCAACATAAATATGAGGCTCGCTCTCTTCTACAATCTTTCATTAACCTTGTCAAGAACCAATTCTCGACTACTATCAAAGTTATTCGTAGTGACAATGGCACTGAATTCACTATTCCATCCTTTTATTCTGACAAAGGAATCATCCATCAGACCAGTTGTGTCTCTACTCCCCAACAGAATGGAGTGGTTGAACGCGCAAGCACCGTCACCTTCTTAATGTGTCCCGAGCCTTACTCTTTCAAGCCCATTTACCCACATGTTTCTAGGGGGATGCTATCCTCACCACTACCTATTTGATCAATAGAACTCCTAACCCCCTCCTATCTGGAAAATCTCCATATGAGAAGCTACACAACTCGAAACCTCAATACAATCACTTGCGAGTTTTCGGTTGTTTATGTTTTGCTTCCACTCATTCACACAATCCATCAAAATTTGGCCCCCGTGCCATACGATGTGTCTTCCTCGGTTATCCTTATGGTTAGAAAGGATACCGTCTATATGATCTTGATCATCACATAACCTTCATATCTCGTGATGTCCTTTTTCATGAAGATCATTTCCCTTTTGCCAAAACTTCCCCTCAGCAATCTCTACAGGTCTTGCCTAACCCTTTTGACATTCCTGATAATATCACTACCCCTTCCACCATCCAGACTGCTCATCCTCCTTGTTCGGCGATTCGACGGTCCATTCGGTTGACCCAGCCACCTGCATACCTACGTGATTTTTATCTTGCACAGGCTTTGCCGTCTCGTACCACTCAATCATTTGAATCAGCGTTGGTGTGTTCGTCAGGAACCCTCACTCCCTTGATGCTTTTTTATCTTACACATGTCTCTCTAACCACCATTGTGCATTTACCACTGCTATTTCCCTTGCACAAAAGCCAAAGTCATTTTTGCAAGCCATGTAAGATTCCAAATGGCGTAAGGCTATGTGTGCTGAGATGGACGCTCTTGAGTCGACTCGAACATGGACTCTAACTCCTCTTCCACTTGGAAAGAAATCTATTGGATGCAAATGGGTTTACAAAATCAAATATCACCCAGATGGTTCAATGGAACAATATAAAGCTCGCTTAATGGCTAAGGATTACAACCAACAAGCAAGCCTTGATTACACGAAGACCTTTGCTCCTGTTGCTAAGATGGTAACCATCTGCTCTCTCCTTGCACTTGTTGCCTCATGCGGATGGCACTTGCATTAACTTGATGTCAACAATGCCTTCCTTCATGGTGACCTTCACGAAGAAGTCTACATGCACATTCCTCCTGGTTTCGAACGAAAGGGGGAGACTAGAGTTTGCAAACTCAATAAATCCTTATATGGGCTTAAACAAGCTTCAAGACAATGGTATGCAAAACTCTCATCCACTCTTATTAATGTAGGATATAAACAATCCAAGGCCGACTACTCACTATTTGTCTAATCCCACAAAGGTAACATTATAGCTATTCTCGTATATGTAGATGATATTATATTGGCAGGCAATAACTTGGAACAGATTCAGAAGCTTAAGAAACATTTGGGTGACCATTTCAAACTCAAAGATCTAGGCAACCTAAAGTATTTTCTGGGTATCGAAGTGGCTCGTTCAAAGAAAGGCATCTTTCTATCACAAAGAAAGTATGCTCTTGAAGTACTTGGGCCTTGTTTGTCAAAGCCCCATCACACTCCCCAAAGCCCCAAAGCACTGTAGCTTCTGTCATGAACAGTGCAACTTGGGAAACGTGAGGTTGTTTAACAAACAACCTCTTGAAGACACAGGCTTCCTCGGTGCCAAACCCAGCACTTTTCCCATGGAGCAAAATCTGGCACTCAGTAAACATGATGGAGACCTCATTGTGGATTCCTCGCCATATCGTCGACTAATTGGTAAGTTGATTTATTTAACCATCACCAGACCAGATTTGGCATATGCAGTGCAGGTGTTGAGTCAGTTTATGGACAAACCACACACATCCCATTTAGATGCATCACATAGAGTATTGCGGTACATCAAGCACTCTCCAAGGCAAGGACACAAGCAACATTCAATTACATGCATTTTGTGATGCAGATTGGGCACGATGCAGAGACACTCGACGTTCAATCACTGGATATTGTATACTCCTTGGAAGCTCACCAATATCTTGGAAAACAAAGAAGCAAACAACAGTATCCCGTTCTTCAGCTGAAGCAGAATACAAAGCTATGGCCTCAGCCTGCTGTGAAATTACTTGGTTAAAACAACTGTTGGCAGACCTCCATATCCCACATCCACAATCAGCAAAATTGTATTGCGACAACAAAACGGCCATCCACATCGCCTCGAATCCCGTTTTTCATGAAAGAACAAAACATATAGAGATTGATTGTTACCTCATTCGGGAAAAGCTAGAGGGTGGCATAATTCAGACTTTCCACATACCTACCACTCAACAACCCGCTGATCTATTTACTAAGGCGTTGGGTTCAAAGCAATTTCATCACCTACTTGGCAAGTTGGGTGTTATGAATATCCACTCCAACTTGAGGGGGAGTGTTGAGAAAAGAAATATCAGCAACGGTCATAAATTAATTGAGAAAGATAATATCTCAAATCTGCAACGTTAAAATTCCATCTATGTGAAGTTTTTCCTTGTATAGAAGATCACAACATTAATTCTTAACGGCTATGTAAACATATTTTTTTGTATAAATAGACGCTCATGTAAATTGATTACCATCAAGTAATATACAATATTCTTTCTTCATTCTCTCCCTAGTTATGTTGGGTTTTATCACTTCATATATACAACAAGGTCATAGGACTTCCTTGATTTTCCACAACAAGTTCCTAGAAGACCCATCGAAAGTGACATCATTATAGGAGTGTTTGACACTGAAATTTGGCCGGAGTCAGAAAGCTTCGGCGACGAAGGATTTGGTCCACCACCTACCAAATGGAAGGGTACCTGCCAAGCCTCGGCCAATTTCAGATGCAACAAGTATATATACATATATATTTACAGTAATTTCAAGTGCAAATAGAAAAACAGAGTCAAAAGGCTCAACTAATTATCAAATTTGGCTACACTTATGCAGGAAAATCATTGGAGCGCGATATTACCGTAGCAGTGGAGTTTTAGAGAACAAAATTGTCAAATCTCCTAGAGATTCCCATTGCCATGGGACACATACTGCATCAACAGCAGCTGGGAACCTAGTTAGTGAGGCAAGCCTACTGGGGTATGGTTTGGGAACTGTTGGGTGGGTGTCCCTCCTATGTGAGGGACCCACACGTGCACCCTTGTGCACAGCATATAAGTAAAAAAAAAAAAAAAAAGAAGAAAGGGCGACGTGCGTTCTGCAGAGAAAGAAAGAAAATTAAATGAGAGAAGACATTTTCTCTTCTCAGGTATGGGCTGCTGCAGAAGGGCAGCAGGTTGCAGCAGAAAAAGAAGAAAAACAGGAGAAGAAAGAAACAGGTAGGGACAGAGAGTGCAGCAGCGCCGGGGGAGAGAAGAGAGAAAAATTGTGTTTTCTCACAGCCACTTCCATCCGAGATTGGGGGTTCGTTTGTGGTCCGATCTTGATGAAATTTTAGTATGTTGTTCCCGACGACGACAGCTACGTATTGATCGGTGTTGATCGTTGGAAGCCTTCTCCAGCTACTTGCTTGCTCATACCCATTTGGTGAGGTCTTTCTTGTTTTGTTGGAATCCACTTTTATAGTGATGTATTTATGTGTTAATCCAAGAATGCATGTATTCTTGATGTGGTGATACCTCTAGATATGTTTCTAGGGAAGAAATTGTAAACTCATTATTGTTGATAGTGGAAGATTTAACTNAGCAAATTATAGATCACATTTTAAAAGTACGAATCCAAACCAACCTGTAATGTTCTAGTTGCAAATTCAACACCGATGGTGGACTTAGACTCCAAGCAGAACTCGTTTCGCGTAAACCTCGAAAGAATGTTTGATTTTCCAACGCCCGAATCCCCGATCAACACGATCTTGAAGAGATAATCATATTCCTGATCCACTTTGTACGCCATGTGTTCTACTCCCTACACCTCCCAAACCTGCCAGACAACAATATGTTCCAAAAAGAAACATTATCAATCTCGGTATCAAACAAAAACCTTAACGATCCGCTTGTTTCCAAATGAAATGACTGGAAGGAAATTAAATAAAATTGCAAAATGCGGTTTGTTTTCAACATGCATTTTCCTCTCTACTGGAGAGACAAACGTGCGCGTGGTGAGAAATTAAAGACAAACTAACCATAAGATCAAGATGGTGAATTAATGGTATATTATGAGAGTGATTATAGGATTCGAACACTTCCAACTCCTGGAAATTTTGCAGGAAAGTTTAGTAGAAAAGAAGAGAGGAGGCAGAAGGGAGTTTTCCAAAGCCAATGAGAAGAAACGGAATAACGGACGTAAAGGCACTTAAACCGGCCGTTGATGCGGGAAAGAACGAGTGAAGGTTGGAAAGTTTAATATAGGAAAAAGTACACACTCCTTTCAAACTGTTGATCTCTTCTCTAAATTATTAATTGTGTCAATGTTGTCCCTAAACTACTAACAAAATATCGATGTCACTTAAGGATAATTTTTTTTTTAAAAAATAAAAAGCAGAAAATAAAAACCAATTTATAAGAATATGTTTTAAAAAAAGATAAATGATTCACGTTAATATTTTTTCCATCTCATCCTACAAATTCAATATATCAAATTAAATTTGTGGACTTACACAAATTCAATGGTGGATTCATTCTTCTTTTATTATGAAGATGATTAAAAAAATAATTGAAAAATGAATGAATTATATTAAAAATGATTGAGATAGAACAGTAACCTAGAAATGAAAAGGATCTGGCTTAATATGAGAACTCATTTGTTATTGCCTTTTCGATTAATTGTCCTTGCAACTTAGAGTTATATTTATAGGGAACCGATTGGGGTTCTACCAGAAAAATTAATTAATTCTTATTGTCTTGCCAATTGGGAATTGTCTTATGTGGGAAATAGTAGCCGTTGGGCATTTTAGTGATGGAATGGGGATTTCTGCCTCTTCCATGTTGGATACCCGCCCTCCATATTTGCTTTCCTTGATTGCCGCTTGCCTTATGTGATTCCTGACACCATCCCTAAGCATTCTCTCCTCTTGACTCCTTGTACGCGTACGTGACTGACCTTAAAGAATTCCCTCTCTGCGTGGCTAAAGGAGAGGGAATTCTTCTTCTCTATGTAGGAATCTTCTTCTTTTCAGAAATTGGAATATTGATCCGCATATTCTCCATTGAAGTTGTTGCTGGGTTGTCCTTCTTTGCTGAGTTTGGTTTGTTCTAGACATCATTTTGAGTTCTGTTGTTTGTAGTGTAGTTACCCTGTTTCCAGCCTCTCTATTACGTGTGCTTAATTGCTGTGCTGTTTGCCTGTTTCCATTTTACACTTGGCAGACACAACTAGCCTCGATTCCGTGTGCTTGCTGTGCTGTTTCCAATTTTACACAAGGCAGACAAAATTAGACTCCATTACGTGTGCTTCCTCTGCTGTTCTCAACTCTTCTTTAATCCATTATAAAAAGGGGTGGGCTAGGTAGCTTCAAATACAAGACTCAACACTTCTTCTAGGCTTCTAGCAAAGTTCCAATGGCAAGCAAAAGCTCTTGTCTTTCTTGGCTTCTCCTCAGTCTCGCCTTCACTCTCCTTGTTCTTCACTCATCAGCTTCTCAGAATGACCGAAAGGTAAATATCATCTCTATAGGCTGTTCTCATGGAAATCCACCTTATTCACGGCAAAATCTCTCTAAAATTGGCCTTCTTTTTTTCATGTGGGATGATTTAACAGGTTTCATTTTCTACCTAGTACCTATCTATGATATTGTGCATGCAGGCTTATATTGTGTATATGGGCAACAGGCTGTTGGACGAGGTTTCCACATCATCCCTTCACACAAGCATGCTACAACAAGTCATTGGCAGGTTATAAAAGCATGCTGTAATTTCTTTTTATAACGCGATTCCGAACTCATTCCTGATATATTTTAAAAAATATTAGAAAAGATTAGGTCATTTATATTAGTAGATATTCCTTTCCTTTAAAAAGTACTAATTTCCTTCTACTTTTAGAAAGATGTATATAGAACATGTGACAAAAAAGACAGCTGAACTCTCATTAATATTTTTGCTACCATATTCACCAATATACAACAAGAAATGGACAAAAATCATTTTCTCGACCATCTCCGTATAGTGAATGAGTAAATTCAATATTGACTTTTGTTGAGATTCATATGAGTCTACAAATCTAATAGTGAATCCTTTAGATTTGCAAAAAGAGATAATTGAGAAAATGATACGTAGCATTTATGCTTTGTACACAAATCATCGAGTACATATATGTACATTCTTTTCCATTCTTGTAAGTTGATGAGAATGATTCATCAGAGAATACAATTGAGTTTCTCTTCATACTTTGTCTTCTCTTCATTCTAGTTTCTTTCCATACTCTGTTTTTGCTTGTTCTTTACATTATGTAAAGCTTGACAGTATATGTCTGCATTTAGCAGTACTGGACCGTATTCTCTAATCCATAGCTACACGAGGAGCTTTAGTGGATTTTCAGCGGAGCTAACTAAGCAAGAAGCTCAAAAAATAGCCGGTCAGTTAACTGGCCTAATCTCTCCCCATGTTTTGTATATCTACAACAAAAGTTGTAAGTTGTAACATTAATCATGAATATGTAGGGATGGATGGCGTATTGTCTGTTTTCCCTAGCAAACAAAAAAGGCTTCATACAACAAGGTCATGGGACTTTCTTGGTTTTCCACAATTAGTTCCTAGAAGACCCGTCGAAGGCGACATCATTATAGGAGTGTTTGACACTGGAATTTGGCCGGAGTCAGAAAGCTTCAGTGACGAAGGATTTGGTCCACCACCTACCAAATGGAAGGGCACCTGCCAAGCCTCGGCCAATTTCAGATGCAACAAGTATATATACATATATATTTACAGCAATTTCAAGTGCAAACACAAACACAGAGTCAAAAGGCTCAACTAATTATCAAATTTGGCTACACTTATGCAGGAAAATCATTGGAGCGCGATATTACCGTAGCAGTGGAGTTTTAGAGAACAAAATTGTCAAATCTCCTAGAGATTCCCATGGCCATGGGACACATACTGCATCAACAGCAGCTGGGAACCTAGTTAGTGAGGCAAGCCTATTGGGGTATGGTTTGGGAACAGCACGAGGAGGAGTTCCATCAGCACGCATTGCTGTGTACAAAGTATGTTGGCATGCTGGCTCATGTGATGAACACGACGTTCTTAAGGCATTTGACGATGCCATTGCTGATGGCGTTGACATCATATCTCTTTCTGTTGGTGGATCCCCTGCTCATAACTATTTTGAAGATGCAATGGCCATTGGTGCCTTTCATGCTATGGCTAATGGAATATTGACATCAATGTCTGCTGGTAACGAAGGTCCAGGTCTAGCAACCATCTCAAACTTTTCGCCATGGTCTCTCTCAGTGGCTGCAAGTACTATAGACCGAAAGTTCTCCACTAAGGTCCAGTTAGGTAACAAGAAGATCTATGAGGTAATTAAAAATAAAATTTTATGTCCTCTGTCCTCTGATATGCAAGAAAAGATCATAGCAGCTATGATTATTTTCTTCATATTACACCAAATTATTAGTATTTAAATTCACGTGCATAGACAAACTAATTAATTTGGAAAAAATCCCTTTACTCCATGGGTAGGGAATTTCTATTAATACATTTGACCTCAAGAATCGAACTTATCCAGTAATTTATGGTGGAAATGCACCAAACACTAAGGGAGGTTTCAACAGCTCCATTTCTAGGTAACGATGGTTTTTTTTTTTTTTAAAGAACCATTTGCTTTTGTTTGCATAAATCTTTGAACCTATTGCTATAACGCAGGTTTTGCATTCTCCAAGATTCGCTGGACCAAAATTTGGTGAAGGGTAAAATTGTACTTTGCGATGGCCAAAATAATGGGGAAGTGGCATTCGTAGCTGGTGCAGTGGGTACTATTATGCACGGTCCAGACGGGCAAACAGATTCAAGGTCTTTTCCCTTGCCTGCATCTTACCTTGATTTGCAGGATGGTAGCTAGGTTTCCTCCTACATAAAATCGGCTAGGTATTAATCTAATCTATAATATCTTCAAAATGAATAAGTTCACAAAACATTCTAATCCTAACAAACATACGCAAATTACAGAAGCCCAACTGTGACTATTCTTAAGAGTAAGGAGGGTAATGATACATTCGCCCCGTACATCGACTCCTTCTCATCAAGGGGTCCCAATCCAGCAACTTTCAACATTCTCAAGGTAATCTAGTTATAATTTTATCTACATTTGTGCTCTTGTATTACTTATTTAATTCAAACCCTTTTTATGTTGTCGTAGCCGGATTTAGTTGCTCCTGGCGCTAACATCCTAGCAGCATGGCTTCCATTTTTTCCAATTACAAAAATTATAGGTGAGAACAGATTTCTGCCATACAATATTCTGTTAGGGACATCAATGGCTTGCCTACATGCTACAGGGGCGGCTGCCTACATCAAATCCTTTCACCCCTCATGGTCACCAGCCACAATCAAGTCTGCTTGTATGACTACTGGTAATACCTGTATAGTCCCGGCCCTAGTCTTAATAATAAAATGCATATACACAGGCCTAAACCCCATGACCATCTAATTCCCATTTGGTATATATACTACTTGCAGCTGTCCCCATGAGTGCTGGAAAGAACCCAGAGACTAAATTTGCATATGGTGTAGGGAATATAAATCCTCTCAAGGCTCCGTATCCTAGCTTAATATATGATATTAAGCCATTTGACTACATGCAATTTTTATGCAGTGAAGGATATAGTACCAAGTTATTACAATATGTTACTTTCGATGAGCTGATCGGATGTTATGAAGCCACTAATGAAAAAGCCAGCTTTGATCTAAACTATCCTTCTTTTTTCTCTATCCACATCGCGCTTGAAATATATCAATCATGTTTTTCATCGGACTGTCACCAATGTTGGATCACCAAACTCTATGTACAAAGCTGTTGTGACCACCCAAGATGGACTTAGAATCAAAGTTAAGCCTCGTGTCCTATCATTCACATCTCTGGGAGAAAAGCTACCCTAGCCTTTACGCTAAAGATTCAAGGAACAGCAAATAAATTTATAATCTCTACTTCTTTAGTGTGGGATGATGGAAAGTTCCAAGTGAGGAGCCCCATTGTTGTGGTTGTTCGAGATGCTGATGCATGACATTTTCTAGCATATATATGTATTACGTAAATAAAAGTTAAAGGAATATGCATGGAATATTGAAATAAAAGCAGTGGTGGAAGATGGACTATATTACAGCAGTTGAAATATTTTATGGGAATCCTAGCTAGCATTTCTTAGAGCATTTTCAGCAATGGTGGCCAGTTGAAATATTGTTTAATTTGGTAGAACAAATTGTTTTTGTTTTATGAGATGAATAATATAACACATTTTTTTAAAAGAAAAAAACGTGTACTTTTATATATTAAGCACACACATCACTTTTAGAGGATAATTTGTTAGAAATTTCTTACTTCTAGGATATTTCTAAGCATGCAATTAAGAGAAATGATAAAGGCACAATTTTGGCCAAACTTTTCTCTTATTTTTTATTTTAAAAATAATAATAATAAAAATTCTGAAGCAATAACACCTATGTGGTCCTTTTTTTATTTGGTATTTTTTTTTATTATAGAAAAATACCAAATATGATTTGATTTGATTATAATGAATGTTGAAATTACATCTATTATAAAATCATATGATATCAAAGAATATATTCTAACATATATAGAAGACAATATAGCTCACTAACTCATTAATTAATAGAGAAGACAACAACTTGGTGACACTCATTTGTTTGATGGGGGTGCAAGACAAGAAGAAGGGTAAATGGCAATGCACCAGGCATTGCAGTTGGGACAAGACTAGCACTCTTGCTCTCGAACTCGTGACTTGAAGAACTCACTTCTTTTCTTTGATTTATAATTCTTTTACTCTTCATTGGTCCTTCCCCATTCAACCCTTGTAAATCCAAGGGGGAAAGACTAATAGTATATTAGCATGTCTTCTTTTCTTTGGGGAGGCTCGCTAAAAGAAAAGGAGAGTACATGCTATTGGTCCTTCCTGTGTTCTTCTTGCAAATTTATTATTGGATTTGTGAGATTTAAATGAGACGTAAATGTGGATCTCACAAATTTAATAGCATATTTGCAACAGAAAAACGGGTGAAGACCAATGAATTTAGGTCTCATGAATTCAATGATAAATTTGTAAGAAGATGATAGGGGAGGACCAATAGCATGTCATGGGTGAATATATCCAAAGTGAGATTTTCATTCACGTTGGCTTGCTATCATCCGCAACTGAATCATGTGTACGTACGAGATACTTCAACAATACATGGGCCACAATCTAATACCACCAAGCTGTCGTTTGGCAAACAACTTTCCCTTGTTCTCACTTCTCCAAAAAAAAAAAATCAATCTCATTTTAAAACGACATGTAGGCTTCCACATGTCGTTTGGTTGGAGTTAAATTTAACTGGAGATTGGATAACGTATATATAGGAACTGGCTGCAGCTGCGTCTTAGGCTATATATGTTTGGCCAAGGCCAAAAATTGGCCCAATAGTACAGAAGAAAAATCTCAACACTTTTTATTACCATTTCAATAAAAAAAATACTACAAAACAATTTTTTATTTTTATTTTTTCATACCAAACTTTTTTTTTTTATTAATCAATTTTTGTTACTGAAGAAAAAGGCCAAAAAAAAAAAAACCCAAAGTCATTACCAAACAGAGGCTTAAGACAGAGCGGCTTCAGCCAAACAGATACAGATCACACAAAGAAAAACAGGAAAACTAAAACGTGTTTCTTTTTCTTGTTTTGTGCTTTTTTCCCCACCATCACGTTGTGTTCTATTCGCGTCGATCCTTTTGTTGTTTTATTATTTTAAAAAGATCCAAATCCATCCTTGCCGTTGCTAATTGATGAGTGCCTAAAAGTGCTTATTTGAACTCCTTAATTTGCATTCGTTAGACTCTTAGTATTGTTAATTTCTAATGTTTTGGTTAGTTTTAGTGTTTTGCAGGTTGTTAAGTTGCATTTGGGGCTAATGCCATCAACTCTGGGGCTTAAGACAGTTCGGGGAGCTTTGACAGCAAATTTGAGTCGAGCGATAATTCGCACCCGATGAGTCCCACCAAAACGACCATATCTGGAGTTCTAGACCTCCGATTGGGGTGATCTTAGTGTCTTTGGAAAGCTAACTCAAAGATCTACAACTTTGTATTTCACATGTGAGGGCTAATTCTGAAGGCAGTGCATTAGAACGCACGTTTTATGTTCGAACGCACTTGCGCCCATCAAATGCCGAAATTCATGCACGAGTGCGTTCGAACGCACTTAGTGCGATCGAACGCACCTCATCTGACCTGGCAGCACAGAAACCCTAAATTTAGCCTATAAATATCTCCCTTTCTCTTGTAAACGAACCCGACGTTTGGAAAACGCTTGGAGGCGCCCCTTGTGGCCCAAACCTCCCCGTTCTTCATTGTAAACACTCCTAAACGTCATTTTAATTTAATACTTTTGTTTATTTTGCTTTAGTCTCTTATTCTTCACCATGTTTTTATCTACATGTTTTTATGCTTAGTTTAATACTCCGTTCGTCATTTAATTTTATGTTTATTCGTTTCAATACATTTTAGTGACAAAAGTGTGTTGATTGTTGTTTGCAATTCGTTTAAAAGTCGACTTTCGCTGCAACCGGAGATACATCGGATGATTCGTCTTCGGACCAATATCCGTTGTGACCTCTAAACAGTGTTTGCATTGGTTAGTTCGACAAGAATTTGTAGCAACAATAGGATATGCATATGTGCTTTATCGATAGACGAATGTATGGACTAGTTAATAGCAAATAGAATACGCCTAGTAGCGTAATTTTTGTTGAAGTATGAATTAGGCATGTTTATATGTTGATTTAATTGTGGTGAGGTAGATTAGGGACCTTAGCATTTTTATTTCTTTATTTTTTATTGCATTTTAATTTACTTTTATTTTCCGCACACCATGTGTTTGATATTGGGACTAGGTTAAGATAGGATTAGTTTAGGCATTTTAAAGTTGATTTTTAACGAAACACGATTATCTGTGGGTTCGACCTCGCACTTGCACATCCGCTATATCACAAACGACTCGTGCAATTGGCGAGTACAATTAAATTTGTACATCACTAATAAGCATTTTAAATTAGCGACGACATTTGTCGTCGCTATTAAGGATTTTAATATTTTTCCTTTTATTCATTTGCGACCACATTGCCGTTGCTAATAAGCATTTTAAATTAGCGACGACATTGTCGTCGCTATTAAGGATTTTAATATTTTTCAAAAATTCATTTGCGATGACATTGCCGTCGCTAATAAGCATTTTAAATTAGCGACGACATTGTCGTCGCTACTAAGGATTTTAATGTTTTTCCTTTAATTCATTTGCGATGACATTGCCGTCGTTAATAAGTATTTTAAATTTGCGACGACAATGTCGTCGCTAATAAGACTTCAAATTTTTTCCTTTGATTTATTAGCGACGACAACGTTGTCGCCAATTTAAAATGCTTATTAGCGACGATAATGTCGTCGCAAATAATCTAAATTCCATCACAGCAACTACATGATGTCGTCGCTGTTGTCCCATTTTTTTAATGAAATTAGCGACGACAATTTCTTGTTGTCGCTGATTGGTGAGCAATAGCGACCATGTATAGGTCGTCGCTAAAAATATGGTCGCTAAAGACCAATTTTCCTGTAGTGTTTTCATTCACGTTGGCTATCATCTGCAACTGAATCATGTGTACGTACGAGATACTTCAACAATACATGGGCCACAATCTAATACCACCAAGTTGTTGTTTGGCAAATAACTTTCCCTTGTTCTCACTTCTCCAAAAAAAAAAAAAAAAAAAATCAATCTCATTTTAAAACGACATGTAGGCTTCCACATGTCGTTTGGTAGGAGTTAAATTTAACTGGAGATTGGATAACGTATATATAGGAACTGGCTGCAGCTGCGTCTTAGGCTATATATGTTTGGCCAAGGCCAAAAATTGGCCCAATAGTACAGAAGAA
This sequence comes from Carpinus fangiana, assembly GCA_006937295.1. NCBI lineage: Eukaryota > Viridiplantae > Streptophyta > Magnoliopsida > Fagales > Betulaceae > Carpinus > Carpinus fangiana. The sequence goes on along the minus strand of CM017321.1, from coordinate 16,262,016 downwards.
AAATCTCAACACTTTTTATTACCATTTCAATAAAAAAAATACTACAAAACAATTTTTTCTTTTTATTTTTTCATACCAAACTTTTTTTTTTTATTAATCAATTTTTGTTACTGAAGAAAAAGGCCAAAAAAAAAAAAAAAAAAACCCAAAGTCATTACCAAACAGAGGCTTAAGATAGAGCGGCTTCAGCTAAACAGATACAGATCACACAAAGAAAAATAGGAAAACTAAAACGTGTTTCTTTTTCTTGTTTTGTTCTTTTTTCCCCACCATCACGTTGTGTTCTATTCGCGTCGATCCTTTTGTTGTTTTATTATTTTAAAAAGATCCAAATCCATCCTTGTCAAATTGAGCAGTTTATTATAGGCTTGTTAAACGATATTAGCTGAATTTATGCTTAAGCTTTGTGACTGAACCATTTAGTGCAAGCAAGTTGTTGATCAACATGAAGTAATTAATTGTGTTTTAATACTAACATTTTTCTCTATACATGTCAGACCAGACAATACTTAGATTATTCTAAGACTATTTTAATTGAAATAAATTATAAATTATAAATATAAGTTCAAACTTAAATAATTAATTATTTTAAAAGCTTAAATCGAAAGAATATGATAACGGAGTATTGTCTTTTTCCCTAATTACTAATATTAGTGAGCAAAAGTCAGAAAACAATTCATAAAGTAGTGGATCGAATCCCTAAATATATATTATGATCTAATGAAGGCTTGTGTCATTATCAAAGTTGGAAATTTAAAGTCTAAAACCAGTTACCTATTCTTTATTCGATCTTCATTGTAGACTTTTCCGCGTTCATCTTCGCACTCCAAAAGCTTATCTAAATATTTAGTTGGTTGGCCTTGCGTGATTTGCCATGCAGTCGCTTGGGTAAGAAAACGGATACAATGTGGACCCTTTTTTTCGTGGAAGATATTTTATTTATTTCTAGTCCATATCTCTAAAGTTGGCTTAATTTGTTTGATAATGCAACAATTAGCTTATATTGTCCATTTGTACATGCAGGCTTATATTGTGTATATGGGCAACAGGGACTTGGACGAGGTTTCCACGTCATCCCTTCACACAAGCATGCATGCTACGAGAAGTCATTGGCAGCTTATAAAAGCATCAAGTACTACTACAATGGCACCATTAATAGAAACATGGTTAAATGATGGCTGCATACGCTTGAATTTCTTTACAACATATAATGTGAGAAATTATATTCTTATCCTACAATTATTTTAATTATAAGCTTGATATCGCAGTTCAAAGTTTAAACTAACCGTTAGATTATAATTATTATTACTTAAAAAAAAAATTCAAAAGTTAGTTGAAATTTTCACTTCAGTATTATAAAATAGTAATGTAATAAAAATGTGGCTTATAACATTAATTTTTTTTTTTGTCTATAATATATTTCTGATATATAACTTCTGGCCGGTCACATTCCATTTAAAATTACATAAACGACGTATATTTTTAAAAATATAAAAAAGCTTAGGTAGTTTAATTATATTAGTAGATATTACTTTCATTTAAAAAGTACTAATTAATTTCCTCTCATTTTTTTAGAAATATGTAGGACATGCGTAAAAAAAGACATCTAAACGCCAATCTGATGTAGATCAAGACAACATCTTATCTTTTAGTATTTTATTTGAATTAGGTTTATTTGTTAGTCTTTTATTCTATCTTATCTTTAAAGTCTTTTATTTGAATTAGGTTTCTTTGTTAGTCTTTTAGTTGATTTAGTTTTCTTTCGTAGACTTCTAAACTGACTTTATGTCATTGTCATCTTAGGACTAGGAGTCTTGGGGCTATAAATAAATGCTTAGAGCCCTAAGAATGCAGTTGATTATTATTATTGAGTTTGTTTAATAAGAATACTCAAAGTTGAGTTTCTTGGTTATTTTCCTTCAAACTTTAGATAGTATCTATTGTTTAGAGAAGATTTCTTTGATCTTGTGATAGTCTCACAATCATTGGAATATTTATCCATTCTACTTGCTGTTTTCTTGATTATACATGATCTAACCCTGCATCACAATCCAACCTAACAGAGTATATACTTCGTCTAATACACGAATCATTAAAAAGATCAATATCATGTTTTTATTGGTATGACATAGAAAAATATCACAATAACAAATATTTGTGCCTGCATTTGACAGTACTAGACGGGAATCTTTAATCCATAGTTATGCAAGGAGTTTCAGTAGATTTGCAGCAGAGTTAACCAAGCAAGAAACTCAAAAAATAGCTGGTCGGTGAACCTGATCTCCCCTCCCATGTTTTTTGTATCAACAACAAAAATTGTAAGCCTTAACATTAATAATGAATATATAGGAATGGACGGTGTTGTGTCGGCTTTCCTTAGTGTACAACAAAGGCCTCAAACAACAAGGTCATGGAACTTCCTTGACTTCCCGCAAGAAGCTCCTAGAAGACTTGATATTGAAAGCGACATCATTATAGGAATGCTTGACACTGGAATTTGGCCGGAGTCAAGAGCTTTAACAACGAAGGATTTGGTCCACCACCTACCAAATGGAAGGGCAGCTGCGAACCCTCGACTCATTTCACTTGCAATAAGTATATATATAACCCTATCTTTTGTCTACCTGCCCGAGCACAAGTTCAAAGACACTTACAAACGTTGTCACACTTATGCAGTAAAATCATTGGAGCACAATATTACCGTAGCAGTGGATCATTTACCAAAGACGATATTTTATCTTCTAGAGATTCAGATGGCCATGGGACTCATACTGCATCAACAGCGGCTGGGAACCTAGTTAGCGGGGCAAGCCTACTGGCTGTGTATGGCTAGGGAAGAGCACGAGGAGGGGTTCCATCGGCACGTATTGCTGTCTACAAAGTATGTTGGAGTTCTTGTTGTGATGATGCGGACATTCTTAAAGCATTTGATGATGCCATTGCTGATGCCGTTGACATATATAATATCTATTTCCATCGTTCCCAACTCTCCTCGGCCCTATTTTGAAGATGTAAATACCATTGGTTCCTTTCATGATATGAGTAAAGGAATATTGACATCAATGTACGTGTGCTGGTAACACCGGTCCACGTCAAGCATCCATCGCAAACTTCTCGCCATGGTCTCTTTCTGTGGCTGCAAGCACTATATATAGACCGGAAGTTCTCCACTAAGGTCCAATTAGGTAACAACAAGATCTATGAGGTAATTAAAATCTCCTGCCCCGTCTTATGTCGCCATATATGCAAGAAAAGATCCTATATATATATATGCAATCTGTCCCGCCCACCCCCCCCGCACCCCAAAAAAAAAAACATTAGAAGTGCCATGGATGTCTATATTATATTATTATGACTAGATGCTATATTATATATGATTATTTTCTTCATATTACACAAAATTATTAGCATTTAAATTATAATTGTAATGAGTTTTAGTTATATAGTTTCAACCATATCCAACCATTTTCTTAAGCCAGTTGAAATTTACGTGCATAGAAATAAGACTACAACCTAATTTGGAGAATCTCTTTACTCCATGTGTAGGGAATTTCAATTAATACATTTGACCTCAAGAATGAAACGTATCCAATAATTTATGGTGGAGATGCACCAAACACTACAAGAGGTTTCAGAGTTCCAATTCCAAGTAACGACGAATTTTCTCTTTAACAAAATCGAATTATAAGCTTTAATTATTTTTTGACGTATATATAGACAAAGGGAATAAGTCATAAGTGTAACCATTTGCTTTTGTTTGCATAAATCCTTGAAACTAGCTGGTGAAGTATTAATATTACCTGTGTTTGAGAATAGTAGTACCAACATGATAGTTAAAGACGTGGAGCCTTTCGCTACAATATTTCAGGTTTTGCAATATCCGAGATTCGCTTGACCAAAATTTGGTGATGGGTAAAATTGTACTTTGTGATGGCCAGAATAATGGGGTGGCGGCATCGTAGCTGGTGCAATGGGTATTGTGATGGTCTAGACGGGCTAAGAGCTTCGGTGTCTTTTCCCTTGTCTGCATCTTACCTCGACCCGTAGGATGGTAGCAACTTGTACTCGTACATAAAATCGACAACGACGAAAAGGTATTCGTCTAAAATATCTTAAAAATGAAGAAATTCACAAAACGTATATACTGATCCTAATTAGCATACACAATTCACAGAGCCCAAGTGCAACTATTCTTAAGAATGATGAGCGTAATGATACATTTTCTCCGTATATACCTTCGTTCTTATCGATCGAGGGGTCCAAGTGCAGCGACTTTCAACATTCTCAAGGTAATTTAGTAATAATCTTATTTACATTTGCGCTCTTATGTTACTTATAATCTCATTGAACATTTTTTGTGTTGTTATAGCCGGATTTAGCTGTTCCTGGCGTAAACATCCTAGCAGCGTGGTCTTCAGTTTTTCCAATTACAAAATTTATTGGTGATGACATATTGCCTCCATACAACATAATCTCTGGGACATTAATGGCTTGCCCACATGCTACAAGGGCAGTTGCTTACATCAAATCCTTTAACCCCACATGGTCCCCTACCGCTATCAAGTCCGCTCTTATGACTACCGGCAATATCTATAGAGAAATATTCAGTTTCGTTCTTCTACACATGTTTTGTTAATTTTTGTATAAGAGATGGACAAATCTATCATTGAATCTATGAAATCCATATGATGAATTTATTAAAAAGGTGTACAAAAAATGTGCAGAAAAATGACACCAAACACGTCTCTTATCTATGTAGTCCATTGTCTTGATAATAAAATGCATATACGTAGACCATAACCATGGCTGACTAATTCCCATTTGGTATATTACTTGCAGCTGTCCCCATGATCAGTGCTGGAAAGAATCCCAAGGCTAAATATGCATATGGTGCAAGCAATATAAATTCTCTTAAGGCTGCATTTCCCGGTTTAATATATGATATTGAGGCATTTGACTACATACAATTTTTATGTAGTGAAGGATATAGTACCTATTACATTATGTTACTCGAGACGATTTAACTGGATGTTCTGAAGCCACTAATGGATGAGTCTTCGATCTAAACTATCCTTCTTTTTCTGTGTCTATGTCGTGCTCGAAATATATCAATCATGTTTTTCATTGGACCGTCACAAATGTTGGATCACCGAACTCTATATATAAAGCTATTGTGACCACCCAAGATGGATTTTCAATCAAAGTGAACCCTCACGTTCTATCATTCACATCTTTGGGACAAAAGCTACCCTTTATGCTCAAGATTAATATAACAGCAGATAAATTCATAATCTCTACTTCTTTAGTGTGGGATGATGGAACGTTCCAACTGAGGAGCCGCCCCATTATTGTTGTGACTGTTCGTGATGTTGATGCATGACATTTCTGGTATATATATGTATTACATAAATAAAAATCGAAGTAAGTGCTTTGAAGGAATATGCATGGAAGATTAAAATAAAAGCAGTGGTGGAAGATGAGACTGAAAATGGTTGTAATTTCAGCATTTCTAATAATTTAATGCTCTATTCTACTTAGTTTTCCTTCTAACTTATTGTTCTGTCACTGTTTGTATGGGTATGAATAGCATGATTAATGCTATTCTTTGTACCTAGCTATTTATTCTACTTATTTTATATCGGTTAACATGATCTACTTTAAGTAGCCTTTAATTATGTCAATCATTGGGGGAAAAAAAAATCATTTAAAAAGCACTATATCTACCTAAATAAAATAAGGATTAAGATCCTCTACAATTTTAAAAAAGTAATTGATTATAAAATTACGTAATTTTGGTCATTTTTAAGTATCAAAATGCTTGAAAAAAGACATATATTAAAAATATGACAAGTTAAATTTGAGAATTGATATATTTTCATCAGGTTCTTGCTCTCTATATTGTAAAAAGGCTTTGACCCAAAAATTATATTTTTATTTTATGAAGGATAAACATCTGTATAAAACATTTTGAAATAAAAATTATTTTTGATTATCTCGATAACATGCAAATCTTTTAATAGGGGTAGCATTTTGATACTTAAAAAGTGTCTAGATTACATTCATATATTTAAAAATTTGTCTTCTTCCTATTTAATAGTCATTTTTTCATAAAAAATTCTTTTCCTAATGATCATATTTTTTAAAATTTGTACTCCTCGCCATAATCAATTTATAAGTCATACGTTTATCTCTGGGGCAACATAATGAAAAATTAAAAAGAAAAAAGAAGAAGAATAGAGAGAGAAGAGTGAACGGTGTGGTAATTTTGTGGGTTTAGAGAGAGCATGCGAGAAAGAAAATGAAAAAAAAAAAATGGGAGGAGAAAAAAAGTTCGATTTTTTTTTATATAAAAAAAAAAAAAAATCATTTAGAGAGTGAACATTAATGCTTTTATGCTCTCCAATTTTTTTTTTTTTTTTTTTTCTCATAATCGGGAGCCGGATCGGATGGACGTCAAACACATGCATTTTACCATTTTATGATGAAAATGTTGTTAGCAGTTAAGCCTTATTAAGTTATTAGAATTGATGGTTAGTTGAATAGTTAGGCCCATTTTAGTTGTAAAAGTTGTTATTTTGTTGTGCTATTAAAATATTTAGTTAGAAGCTGGTTGCATAGGTAAAGGAATTCGGAATTAATGTCGAAGTCAATTTTATTATTTATTTGTAATGGAGGTTGGGACACATTTCTTTGTATTTGTATTTTGTAAACACTTTATTTTCAGCTTTCATTCATTCACTCAATCGTACGTCAAATCCATCCACCAGAGTCGGCCAGACACCAGTGTTGGCCCATCTGGGCCTTGGGGTTCCCAAACAACAAACATCGTGTCCACTCCATAAATAAAACCAATTGGTACCAATTAATACTGATCCAAAGTTTCATGCTTTTTCTGCTGCTTCAAGCTCGTAATTGAGACTTAAAAAAAAAAAAAAAAATCATAATTGAGATATATTAATTAGGGCAGTGATTTTTGGCACTATTTGCAATGTTGATATATATATATATGCACGAAGTAAACACAAAATAATGGGTACTAAAAAAAAAACACACACAAAAAAAATAATGGGTTTGGATAAGAGTGGAACCATCTCTATTTTTTTTTTTTTAAATAGGAACCATCTCTATTCCTAGGAGTTCTTGAACCATCTAAAAATAAATAAATAAAATTTTGAATTTTTTATTGGAGTAGAGAATGTCATGCATATGGAAGAATGACAGCAGGGCAATAACTATCTCAACTGCTAGTAACTGAATTAACTGCACAAACAGCCTGGCGATGGTTATGGCCTTTTTTGGTGAGAAAAGAGGACAAGCAAAGGAACAAGCCATAAAAATATGGGGTCTTGTTTTATGGCCTTTTTTGGTGGAATAATTGGAAGAAAGAAGAAAGCTGGTGGAGGTGGAGCTTGTCGGCAAGCTAGGGAAAGGAAGGAGAAAGAAATGAAAGAAATTGGTAGATTAAATGAGGCCATTTATGGAAGTGAGTGATTCATTTAATAAGGAAGAAAAATGGGAAGTCTTCGGAAGGGGAGAAGGTGGGAGAGAGAGAAGGAGAAAAGAAGTGTGAGCAGCTTCACTTTGGAAGGGGTGGTAGCGGATCAGATCCCCTCAAATTCTTCAAAAATTTGAGGCTCTCAAATTTTTAATCTTGATCATTCATCTTGATTTTAATGGTAAAAAATAAAAGACTTTTCAGTTTTCACATTTAAAGTTAACACATTATGATTTTTTTATTATTAAAAATTGAAACTTTAAATGTGAAAACTGAAAAGTCTTTTATTTTGGCCATTAAAATCAAGATGAATGATCAAGATTAAAAATTTAAGGGCCTCAAATTTTTGAAGAATTTGAGGGGATCCTGATCCGGTAGTAGCCCATTTGCAGACATGGGATTTGAAGGGGTAGTAGCCCCATTTGCAGATATTTGTGAGAAGGGGTACTTGGGTATTTGTATGGGCATTTGAATATGTGGGCATTTGGAATTTGCATTTGTAAGTGATTAAACATTGTTGTATCTTCCCTTTTAGAATTAGTGACATCTCTCTCTACCGTTCTACCGTTGCACCGTAAATGTAAGCAAATTGTCGAATCACATAAATTTGGTGTTCTTATTGTCATTTGTTTATTTTTCTTTAAACACTATATTACGTTTGTTCCGCTTGAATATTTGTATGTGTGATTTGTGATGTTTCCGCACAACAAATTGGTATCAAAGCCATGGGTTTCGGCCTTGGCAATTGTTTGGTGATTTACTGTTTATTGAAAAATTTGGATTTCACAAAGTTATGGATGTCTTTGCGCTATAGTTTTACAAATCTCATTATTATTTTATTAATCGATACACGTTTTCACAAAAGAGAGTTCCCAGTAATTCCAAAATGTATTTCATGATAGTTACAAAATATGCATGTTTGATATATATAAAACAGATATGCAATGTAGGAAAACTAACAACAAAGCATCTATGTGAGTTTGTACTCACCCGGGTCGTAAAGCTCCTCCATGTAATTTTTTTGAGGCTTTATAACCTCGAATACTGAGAAAAGACCTATCATTAGTTCTATTTTTACTAAAACAACTCCAGAATAAGGAAACATAAGCTATGGGACGGCTGGTGAAAACAAAGTTCCCTGTCACACTCTGGACCGTACGTTTGGGCTCAAGACCGTACATCCGCTGTGATACTTCAGACCGTATGTCTGATCTCTAGATCGTACGTCCGCTTTGAGGTTTCCAGGGAGAACCTCATTTTCTCCACTCATCCTCCTATTCTCCAAACCAACTCGTAAGCCTACCAAATGGTTCCCTATGGTCTCTTAAGTCGAAATGAAACCTCAATACAATGTGATCATGTTAAGTTACTATAACGCTAATCTAAACAAGATCTAAAGCATAATTAAAGTTAAAACTATGATTATCAACACAAGACAATAATCGAACAACATAACGACATAATTAAAGAGTTAGGTAGTCGAGAATTACCTGATTGAAGCGAAACTTCAAGAGTTCCTCTCCTCTGGTAGCACCGAAACACATAAAACACTCACAGGGTTAGCAGGCAGCCTGTGAGAGAAGAGAGGAGTGAGAAATCAAGAGGAGAAGGGGGTATTTATAGTTGAGAAGCTCCACCAACTCTCCAGAAAAGTAGTGGACGTCTGCCAACCCTAACGTACATCCGGACTATTACACAGCAGTCCAAAGGATGTTTCGTACGTTCATGTATTATCCAGCGAGTATGCCAAAAAGTAGCGTATATCCAGTACTTTTAAGTGTACGTTCGTGTACTATTTACAGAGTACGGTTTACTATTTGTTAACGTACGTCTAGTGGTCACCCTCCCCCCCCCCCCGCGTACGTTCGCACTACAAACAGCAACATACATCTGGTGTTCCCGTGTATGTCCGCACAAAAGACAAAAGCTTACATCCGCTTAACCTAGCGTACATCCGGTCCAGAAGTACAATTTTCCTAAAATGTCCTTATGGCTGATCCTAGTGACCCAAAGTCCAAATTAATCCTCTAACTAAGCTACTTATGCCTAGATAAATATGAAACAAAACTATATAAATTTGTAAATAATTAAATATAAAAACAATTATCAAGAATGTGCTAAATTAATATCAATATAAATTTAATTACATACCTCAATTTTTCGTTGAAGTTATTATTAAGAATAGCTGAATAGGCTGAATCCTGATTCCTGAATAGCAAATTAGCAATATAAATATTAAAACAATTAAATTAAAAGAATAATTTAAATTTAAATCTAAAAATTTAATTACATATTTACATACCTCAATTTTTCTTTGAAGTTGAAAAGCGAAAGAAAATTGAGGTTTAGTTTCATTGAAGTTGAAAAATAAGGAAGCTAGAAGCCTAGAAAAATAAAAATTTAATCACTTGTTTTTTAGTTGTACGCGGGAGGCAGTTCAAAGCCTTTTTGTTTTTTTTTTTTTCCTCAGGGTTTACTAGAGGTGGAAATTGGAATAACATATTTTTAAAGCCTTTTTTTTTTTTTTTTAGTTGAAAAGCTAGCTGCAGGCGACAGGCGGCTCAAAGCCTTTTTTTTTTTTTTTTTTTTCTTAGGGTTTACTAGCGGTGGAAATTAGAATAACATATTTTTAATGTTTTTTTTTAAATTGAAAAGCTGGCGGCAGCAACTTTTAAAAGGCTTAAATCCTTTTTTTTTTTTCCTTAACTTATTTGTCTCCATAGACCACACCCCCACTAGGCCAGTGGCCCAGTACTATAAGTCTTAAGTCTCAATTAACAAAGCGCACTGTTTTGCTATATAGACTTTTTTTTTTTTTTGAGAAATTTCTTGCAAGTATGTAGTATTATAGTAATGTTTTGGTAGAATACTTATACTTGGTTGCTGCTCTTTTGCTAAGAAAAACAGAAAACAAGAGGATCTGAAAAATAGTTCTCTCAACTTTTAAAAATGATTAAAAACTTCTAGAGTAAGCAAAAAATAAAGGTCACTACTCTTAGACCAATTATTAATATATATCACACTTACACTGATATATATATATATATATATATATATATATATATAAAGTTCTTAAAAGCTGATTTCGAAATGCACTTACACTTCCATTATTCCACTCATTATGACACACACTACTTTTTAGACCTGTTGCAGGCACTCGGCTTGCCCACCACTGAAAAATGGACAAATTAACTTCGAACAAAGTAAGAAAATGAGTGCTCGTGGGTGGGTAGTTGCTATTATAGTAACATTTTAGTGGTGTAAATACAATTGGTTGCCTCCTCCAATCATTTTTCTCAAGAAAAAAAAAATGGAGAATGGTAGGAGAAGGACCTGGGTAAATCCTCTAGCATTTCTCTTGCCAAAAGACAAATGGTAGAGCATCTACCCTGATCCTTCACCGTTCTCTCTTTTTTTAAAAAAATAAAAAATAAGAAATAAAAACAACAATCATTAGATCCACTTTTACTTAGGTAATTTTACAAATTTTAGGGTTGATTTTTTCTTGTTTTTTTTTTAAAAGGAGAACAACTGAAATAAATGCTCTAACATTTCTCATCTTTGCTCAAGATTGTATATCTTTAAAAAAAAAAAATCCAAAGGCATCTTGAAAAAATATATGCCACCTTATCCAAAGGCATCTTGACATAAGACAAGCTGTCTTAGTAAAAGAAGTCTCGTACATTTTTAATGTGGATTTGGAAATCAGCTTTTAAAACCAATTATCCAGATTTGGACTTAACGCGGAATTTTCCACTCTATCTCCAAAATTCTATCAATTTGGTTGACCTTAGGTCGTCTCTTGGCTGTTGAAATCATAATTTATGTGGAATTTCAATTTTATGAGAAAATGAAGTCAAAAACTTGAACACAAACTGAACCGTAAATAAATATAGAAGGGTAAAAATGTGGAATTGTTAGTGCATTAATTTTCATGTAAGAACTTTTTTTCTTTGAGTTTTTCATTTGACAACTTTATGTAAAATCATTTTCTAGGAGAAAATGATAAAAATTTGGAATTATATATATAGTGATTTTTCGTGTAGGAGTTTTTTCTTTGGATTCCATTTTTTTTTTTTTTCCACAACTTGATATGAGGACCTTGTCTGGTACTCGCATATATATATATGATGCATGATCGATCGCCAAGCTTATCCCTAAAGCTCCAATGGCCAGAAAAACCTCTAGTCTTTCATGGCTTCTCCTCCTCAGTCTAGCTTTCACTCTCCTTCTTGGTCACTCAACTTCTCAAAATGACCGAAAGGTAAATATCTCTATATATAGCCTATCTAATATAACTTTTTGTGGCCAAATATCTCTAAAAATTGGCCTTCTTTTTCTTGTTCGGAAGATTAACAAGTTTCATTTTTTCTACCTATGATATATATTATGCACACAGGCTTATATTGTGTATATGGGCAAAAGGCAGATGAACGAGATTTCCACATCATCGCTTCACACAAGCATGCTACAAGAAGTCATTGGCAGGTGTAAAAGCAGCACAAATAAGGAACTTTAACATTTCTTATTTTGTTTTGTCATATTTTATGCAACTTAACAAAAGCCATTTTAACGGAAGATATTTCCCAAAACCTTCATTCTCTCTCCTGAGAACGAAACAACTTCTCGCCGCCTGTGCTGGAGGAGGTCCTCCTCCTCTTTCCGTTTTCTTTTATGCTTTCCTTTTTTCTGGTTTTCTCTCTTTTGGAGAGAACTCCAATCTCTCTAGGGCTTACTCTAGATCAACCTGGACCTCCAAATATCAACAGTTGCATCCTCTCCACTCATCTGACGTTTTCACCGTTGCGGATCGTCCCCTCAGTTCCACCACCGGAAGGATCTATGGAGTTTTCAAGATCGACGGTTTAAAACCTCGATCTACTCTTCCCCATCAGTTTTCGGCCGCGTCACGCCCCTTCTCCAGCATCAACGACGATCCAGCTTTCAGGCGTCCTACGCTGCGCTCCTTTCCGGCACCCAAGTGCCGGCGTGTGGATCACACGCTCCTGCGTGTGGACCTCACTTGCCAGCGTGTGGGACCCACGCACAGCTCAGATTGCCTCTGATGGCCTTCTCCTTTGCAGCTGCTGTGTTTTGTGTTCTTTCTGTTATGTTTTGTATCTGTCTTTCTTTTCGTGTTAAACCCAATCTGTTTAGGCTTTAGACTCTTCATGTGTGAAGTGGTCATTTTCTTTTCCTTTTTTTGGTTTCTGTTTGGAAACCTTTATTCCTCTGTATATATGTGGCGTCCGATCCTCCATGGCTTATTTGGAAGTCTATTCCGATGCTTGTTTGGGGTTTGTTATGAACTCCCGATGGTAGTATCCATCATATTGTGCTGCAGTAAGGGTTTACCTGAGCTGCATTCACAGATGACTGCTATCTTCATAAGCTTTGGGGAGTTTCTAGTTTATTTGGATTGGATTTATTTGTCTGTCCTGTTTCTCTTTATGTTTTAATGAGATCTCTTTGTTTACAAAAAAAAAAAAAAAAAAACAAAAGCCTATGGCCCTAGAGAGCCCCTATGGTTCGGTTGCTCTGCAAACCACCCCTTTTACAGCACCCACTCATTATTTGCCACATCATCCATTTAACAAACATGCAAAAAATAAAAATGAGCTCACCCACACCAAATCAAAATGAAAAATACTCGGCAAATTAGGAAAAGACCCACGCCACGATGGCCAGAGACCCATGCCAGCGAGACCCACTTCGTGGGTCTCTGGCCACCACGGCGTGGTTCTCTGGCTAGACCCACAGTGTGGGGCGTGACCCACGGGTCTGACCTGCCTTAAATCCATCCAAAATCCGCCTCAAAACTCATTGCTAGTGCCCAAAATTCATTTTTAATGCTTCAAAACCAATTTCTAATGCTTCAAAACTCGTTTCTAATACATCAAAACTAAAACCTAGAGGGGAATGTTAACCCTTTAGGGATACCGCCTGCTGCTGCAGTGGATGTTGCTACTGCCTACCGTGAGATGTGGTGGGTGAATGGTGGGAGAGAAAGAGAAGAAGAGAAAGTGGGAGAGAAAGAAAATTTTTGGTGAACCAGTGAAAGAGAGAAGAAGATTCGATGAATAAGAGAGAAGAAGAAAGAAAAAATCTAGTGTGTTATGTTTCTCTTTGAGTTTGTGCATTTTTTTTGCTTTTGCCGATGTGGGAGCTTTTGATTGGGTTCCGTAAATGTTGGGTTTTAAGGATCATCCGGACCGAAGTTAAATTCATGGCGCTATACATGTTGAACCAGCTATAAACCTTAAAAGCCCTATTTTAATTTTATATCAATGGTCTTATACAAGGGCGGTTGAATAAAATCATAGTACAAGGTCAAAAGTTAAAATGAGATGTTCATAATTTTAATATAATAATATAATAAATGATTAGATTAAATATAAAAATATTGAAAAGTTTTATATTAGAACAATGAAACTTGACACTTCATTTCAAGAAAAAAAAAAAAAAAAAAAAAAGCTTGACACTTGACCATAAGTGGATTTGTAGTTAGTAATTTTAACAAGAGCCGGTCTAAGAGTTAATGAACCTTATCACATTAATTATTTGTGTAGTATGTAGCATTACCCTTATTTTTAATATTTTTTTTTTAAAGGAAAAATACATATTTCACCTTCTTTTGGGTTTTTTTTTTTTTATTTATTATTTTTATTTTATAAAATATTTCAAATGGCAATGATGCCTATCTTGATGTTATTTATTTATTTATTCTAACTCTCTTAATGTTATTTAATATCATATATATGTTAGTTCTCTCAATCTACCAGGAATTTTGTAATGTAATGTCTCCCTCAGTCTATCCATTTATAATTAGGGTTACAATGAAATCCCTTTGTTAACGAAAATGTTTGTAATTAATGTAGATAATAAATCTTGTTAAAGTTGTGTTAGGTATTGAAATGCACCTAGACCTATAACTTGTGAAATTTATTTGCTTGAATTCAGCAATGTTGGACCAGAGTCTCTGCTCTATAGCTACAGGCGAAGTTTTAGTGGATTTGCAGCGGAGTTAACCGAGCAAGAAGCTCAAAAAATGGCTGGTTAGTGAACCAAACTCTATCCCCCCACCCCTAAACCCCAATTACCACCGGCGGGTGGTGGGTATTCTTGGAATAATTAACTCATATTTTCTATGTCCATTACAAAAAATGTCACGACAATGAATATGTAGGAATGGATGGCGTAGTGTCGGTGTTTCCTAGCAAAAAGAAGAAGCTTCTTACAACAAGATCATGGGATTTCATTGGGTTTCCGCAAAAAGTTCGTAGAAGACCTGTTGAAAGCAACATCATTATAGGAGTGCTTGACAGTGGAATTTGGCCGGAGTCAAAAAGCTTCAGTGACAAAGGATTTGGTCCGCCACCTAAGAAATGGAGGGGCACCTGCCAAGCCTCCATCAATTTCACTTGCAACAAGTAAATATCTTTACCTCTTTGAGTAATGCCGGACGTTATTTGCATGTTCCATTACTATTGAATCTTGATTTTACGTTTTGCCTAACTGCAAGAACGTGTAAAAAGAAAAAGTAACAAATGTGACTACGCTTATGCAGTAAAATTATTGGAGCACGATATTACCGTAACAGTGGAGTTTTTGACGAAAATAACTTAAAATCTCCAAGAGATTCAAGTGGTCATGGTACCCATACTGCATCAACAGCAGCTGGGAATTTAGTTAGCATGGCAAGCCATCTGGGGTATGGGTTGGGAACAGCACGAGGAGGAGTTCCGTCAGCACGTATTGCTGTCTACAAAGTATGTTGGAACGTTCACGCCGCCAGTTCCTGTGATGAAGCTGACATTCTTAAAGCATTTGATGATGCCATTGCTGATGGCGTTGATATAATATCTATTTCCGCTGGTGGAGAAGTACCCCTCCTGTACTTTCAAGATGTAGGTGCCATTGGTGCCTTTCATGCTATGCGAAATGGAATATTGACATCAATGGCTGCTGGTAACTTTGGTCCAGATCTGGCAACCGTCACAAACTCTGCGCCATGGGCTCTCTCTGTGGCTGCAAGCACTATAGATCGAAAGTTCTTCACTCAGGTCCAATTGGGTAACAAGAAAATCTATGAGGTAACTAAATATGAATATCTTCTTCATTTACTCCAATTTATTTGTATCTATAAATTCTAATTAATTTGGAGAATTTATTTACTCCACGTGTGTGTAGGGAATTTCAATTAATACTTTTGACCTCAAGAATAAACAGTATCCATTAATTTATGGTGGACATGCACCCAACACTAAAAAAGGCTTTCAAAGTTCCATTTCCAGGTAACTACAAAATGAAACTTACGTATTCAATAATTAATACTAGTCTGATACAAAGGGCATAAGTTTTGCAGACACATTCCAACATGATAATTAAAATGGAACTTAATTATTGCTAAAAAAAAAATACAGGTATTGCTTAAATAATTCACTGAACAAAGATTTGGTGAAGGGTAAAATTGTACTTTGCGATAGCCCGACTACAGGGGAAGCTGAATTCTTAGCTGGTGCTGTGGGCACCGTGTCGCAAGGCGAAGTACAACAAGATTTTGCTACATCTTATCCCTTGCCTGCATCTTACCTTCACTTAGAGGATGGTAGCAAAGTGTACTCGTACATAAATTCGACAAGGTATTATTAATCTAAAATAACTTAGACAATCAAATAAGTTCGTACAACTTAATAATCCTAAAGGACACATGTATGTAATTTACAGGGGTGCAACTGCGACTATTCATAAAAGTAAAGAAGATAAAGATAAATTTGCCCCTTACATTGCGTCATTCTCATCAAGGGGCCCAAGTGTAGTTACACCCAATATTCTCCAGGTAATAATCTTATTTACATTCTTAATAATATTAGTTATTTATGTTAGAATAAATGGAAATATAATCTATTTTCCATATATATTTTATATTAGGTTGAAAGAGAGAGAAAGTAACACATTAAATTTACAGGTGGTCCGGTGTTTGACACTTACATTCCCACTCTGAATTGTCTTAAGGACTATATTGTCATTTTATTTTTTTGTGTTATTGTAGCCGGATTTAGCTGCTCCCGGAGTTCACATTCTTGCCGCATGGTCTCCAATTTCTCCAATTTCTCAAGTTCAAAGTGATAAAAGAGCAATGTTATACAATATAGATTCGGGGACATCAATGGCTTGCCCACATGCTACAGGGGCGGCTGCCTACATCAAATCCTTTCACCCCACATGGTCACCTGCCGCTATCAAATCGGCTCTTATGACTACTGGTAATTTCTTTCTAAATTATATAATTTTAATGCATGTATGCAAACCATAACCACGAGTAACTCACTCTGATTAGGTGTATTTCTTGCAGCTACACCTATGAGTTCTAAAAAGAACCCTCAGGCTGAATTTGCATATGGTGCAGGCAATATAAATCCTCTTAAGGCTCTAAATCCTGGTTTAATATATGATATTCATGCACTTGACTACATAACATTTTTGTGCGCCAATGGATATAATACCGAGTTATTACATCTTGTTGTTGGGGATAATAGTAGTTGTTCTGGAGCCACAAAAGGAACTGTCTTTGATCTAAACTATCCTTCTTTTGCTATAATCTTGTCGTCCTTCAAATCTTTTCGTCAAGTTTATCATCGAACTATTACAAATGTTGGATCACCGACATCTACGTATAAAGCTATTGTGACCAATACTGCAGCTAGACTTAGAATCAAAGTGAATCCTAGTGTTCTAGCATTCACATCTCTTGGACAAAAGCTGTCATTTGCACTCACGATTGAAGGAACACCAAATAAAGACCTCGTCTCTGCTTCTTTAGTGTGGGATGATGGAAAGTTCCAAGTGAGGAGCCCCATTGTTGTAGCTGCTAGTGATGATTGATGCATGACATTCTCTGCTACATATATGTATTACTTAAATAATAATTGAAGCTAAAGCTTTGAAGGAATATGCATGGAATATTAGAATAAAGCAGTGGCAGAAGAGGGAGGACTAAAAATGGTTGTAATTTGAGCCTTTGCTCTTGTTTTGCACTGCACTGTAATTTGAACCTTTATCATTTAATGCTCTATTCTGCTTGATCGAATGAATGAATGTCGTTGATCAGAGTATCAGAAGACCATTGATCATCGGAGTCCAACGATTTGACCATTGTCGAATGCCGTTCATTGTGATTACAACCAAGATGAATGCTCCATTCCTTAACACTAGCTTGCAATAAATTCCAACATTTACCTTTAGGGTTACATTGGACTGGGCATCGAATTTAGGGCCAGATGATACAAGGCCTGGGTTTTTGTTTCGGTTGGATTTGCATAAGCCTAATCTTCAAATGGACTTGGATCTTGTTTGCTATCCAAAACTCGAAAAAAAATACCCTCATCCAGACAAGTAATTAAACAAGGTTCTTCTACCCAATGCAATTAGGAGACAAATTTCCTACCAAATTGGATTGTATAAGTTTTCTACAAACCAACTTATAAAAGCCATACGTGTCTTTTAAGCTATTAAAAACACATGCGAGAAACAAATATTATTAAATAATAATAATATTATTAAAATTCGATTATTTCCCTCTTGGGAAAATCTATTCTCTCCCGCATCTCAAGATTTCTTCATTTGAGCGCTCATTTAAATATTATTTGCAAGGATTTATTCTTTTTCTCTCAAACATTCATATGCTTAAAATTTAAAAATCTGTCTTCATTCTAAGTCATATTTTTAAAATTTCTCTTTTTCTAATGATCACATATTTTTTAAAATTTGTACTCCTCACCATTATCAATTCATAAGTCATTTGTTTATCTATGGGCAACATAATGAAAAATAAAAAGAAAAAAAATAAGAAGAAGAATAAAGAGAGAAGAGTGAACGGTTCAGTAATTTTGTGGGTTTGGAGATAGCATGCATGAGAAAGAAAATAAAAATAAAATATTAGGAGGAGAAAAAAAAGTTTCATTTTTTGTTTTTTTAATCAATGAACGATGCTTTTATGCTCTCCAAATTGTTTTCTCATAATAAGGAGCCGGATGGAGATCAAAAACATACATTTTCCCATTTTAGCTTGCCGGAAAAAGGGATTTTCCTACCATAAGGAGCATGATGAAAATGTTTCTAGTAGTCAAGCCTTATTTAGAATCGATGATTTTTTTTATTTTTTTTGACATGTCTACGCAAGAATGAGAGAAAAAATTCGAATTAGTAACCATTGTTTTATTTATTAATTTTATTATTTATTTGTAATGGCGGTTGAGATACATTTCTTTGTATTTGTATTTTGTAAATACTTCATTTTCAGCTTTCATTCATTCACTCAATCGTACGTCAAATCCATCCACCAGACCAGACACCAGTGTGTACCTATCTAGGCCTTTGGGGACATACCGAAAAACTCCCATTTCCCAAAGGACAACAAAGATCGACAAATAAAACCATTTGCTACCAATACTGATCCAAAAGTTTCACTGTTTTCTACTGCTTGAAGCTCATAATTGAGACTTAAAAATAAAAAAATTAAAAAAAAAAGTAAATTCATTTTATGAAGTTTAAGGTATCTTTTAATTTGAATCTCAATATTTAAAAATTTGCAATATACTACTTTAATGTTTCAAAAATTTATAATTAACACTTTCCATTACTAATTATTGTTTAAATAAACGAAAATGACATCACATTACCTTCTTGAAAAAAGAAATACTTCATTTTCATTTATAAAACTTGTGAGCAAAAAAGTTCTTACAAACAAAGCAAAAGTTCTGAAGTAAATCATAATCAAAACTAAACAAATCAGCCATAACATAATCATCCGCTAACCTATGACTAATCATTAAGTTTAATTTAAGATTTGTACCAAACAGACATCAGTCAATGCATAGGTAGTATTTATTCCTTGACCTTAAGAGCAGAGATGCCCCAAGCCAATATTCATCATCCTCAACCCGAAAGTCAAGATATCGTTCACATCTACAGTCCAAAGGTCTGGACCAAATGCAGATATACTCACGGACAAAAAATAATTTGAGAGGATAGAGCCTTATTACAAGCAAAAACATGAAAGAAAAAGCGTACATGGAAATAAAATGACAAAAATGGAAAAACAACCAAATAAAATGAACAAACAGAAGAAAACGTATAGGGAAAAAGCAATAGAAAAACAAGTAAATACAGGCAAAATCGGAAAAAAAAAAAAAAACAACCAAAGGAAAAACATGGAAAGCAAACTATAAGGATGACGACAGTCGGTAGGAAGCCGATTGCATGCTGGCCGAAAACCAACACGGAAGGTGGCGTTGAAAGCATATCATGGGGGGACACGAGAAAAGATCGGCAGCGGACAATGGGTGGCAAAGTGAGCGCGAAGGAGATTGGCGGCGCACTCATAACCGAATGTGAGAGTTTAAGTGAAACCCCAAGGGCGGCATTCACACAAAGTGCCAAACAACTAACAAACCAAACAAACAAAACAGGAAAAAAAAAACAAACAATGGCAGGGCAGAGGCTAGGAAGGAGGGGGACAGAAGAAGCAAGATACAAAAGAGGAAAAATGGCGGAAAAGAAGGGGGTGAAGCACCGCACAAAGGTTAGGGAACATCAAGTAAATTACCTAGCACAAAGGGTTGAGGACACGGAGAGGAGGGGAGGAGGAGGCCACCCGTCCTCCCACCTGTGCGGCGTTAATAGAGACAGGAGCTAGGGTTTATTATGACATCACATTACTAATTGATATATATATATATATATATGAAAATGCTAGGGGTTCTCCCCCTAGTGTTCTCCTAGCGTTCTCTCAGTCTTACGTAAAACATGATTTAAGAAAAAATAAAATTGTAGTGACCTCCACCACTGGTTTTTTTAGGCATTAGCACCAAATTTGAGACATTAACACTAAATTTAGGATGATCAAATCCATTTTTGATGATACTATCCCTAAAGGGTTAACCTTACACCCTTAGATTTTAGTTTTGAATCCAAAACCAAGTTTTAAAGCATTATAACCTAAATATTAACTCATAAAAATTAATTTGTTAGCAAAAAAAGGTACTACAATTTTATTTTTTCTTAAATTATGTTCTACGTAAGATTAGGAGAACACTAAGAGAGAATCGTTAGCAAACCCCATATATATATATATTTATATATAAGAAAAGAAAACAAAGTTCTTAAAAGCTGATTTCGAAATGCACTTTAATAATGGCACACACTTCCTTTATTCTACTCATTATGACTAAGAATCGTGCATATTGATAAGATTTTCCATTTGATTTATATCCAAATTGACAAATAGGGTGGCAAAATGGTTCGACTATTTCCAATCATGGCTTTGGGTGGGTAGCCACCCTCATTTGGCATTTACTGATCATAGCTTATGTTCTGGCATTCAAGCATTGCATCCTATACTAATTTACTAAAGACAACTTCCTGTGAGTTGTGATCTTTGGAGCGGATTGCATTGATACTATTATGTAACACCCGACTAAGATATTAAGTCAATAAATATAATATTCATATATTTTAGGTGGCACTACTATAGACATTAGGTGGTACTACTGAAGACTACATAATTATGTAGTCTTCTTAAAAAAAAGAAAAACAAAAAATAAAAAACAAAAAACAAAAGAAAAAGCTCCTATACGAAAATCACTAAATTGTTCAACGTCTGTTATACTCTTCTCCTAGAAAAGGTTCTTCATCAAAAACAAAAACCAAAATTAAAAAATTGGGTTGATAAATTTTTTAGTATATGGATTTGCAGTTTTTTTTTTTTTTTTAAAAAAAAACCCCTCAAACTATCAGCCGTTTGCAATATAGCACCTCAATGTTTAAAAGGTACTAAAGTATCCCCAAAACTACCAAAATATATAAAAAAATGTCACTTATTTTTTTATATTCCTATAATACTCCTATTCTTTTAACAAATAAATAATAAAATAATTGTAAAAAAACCTAAATTTTTTAAAAATACAAAAAAACCAATGGACGAATAAATACAAAAAAAAAGAAAAAAAAGTGGAGTAAATAAATAATTTAGGCCAACTATAGTGACTAATTTAGGCTAACTACAGTAACTATTCATGTCATATTAAAGTAAAATAAAATGTACGGTTCTTGAGATATTCCAAAAAATTACAAATTACAAATTGCTTCATATCGTATTAAAGTAAAATCAATGGACGAATAAAAACAATTTTTAAAAAGAATTTGACTACAGGGACTAAATTGTTTTTTTTTTTGGAATATCTCAAGAACCGTACATTTTATTTTACTTTAATACGACATGAATAGTTACTGTAGTTGCCCTAAATTAGTCACTATAGTTGGCCTAAATTATTTATTTACTCCAAAAAAAATCTTAATCTTTATTTTTACACAAATAATGAAAATCTTACCACCTCAATATTATAAGGGAAATGTTAGGTGCTCTCATAGTATTCTCCTTGTATCCTCATCGTTAGGGCTGTGCAAGGATCCGCAAAACTCGCAAACTCGCACCGACCCGGCCGGTTTTTTAGTGATTTTTGTGGGTTGCGGGTTGGATTTTAGTGTTTTTTTGCTGGGCGGGGCGGGTTGCGGGTGTACAATTTTTTTTTTTACGCGGATACCTGCCCCGCCCCGCACCGCACCAACCCGCATTACTATAAAAAGAAAAAAACCTAGGTAATTAACCCTAACTCTTACTCTCTATTCTGCCGCCTCTCTCCCTCATTCTCTCTCTTGCTCTAGGCTTCTTCTTCTTCATTTGCACCAACCAACCAAAGAAGCAAAACAAAGACCATGGAAACAAAGATTTGTCTTTTCTCCATGACCACGATCTAGGTTTTTTTTTCTCTCTCTAGACCTCTTTCATGAATGGGATTCAAGAGATCTCTAGACCTATCTCTCTTTCTTTTCCATTGTTTATAGGTTCTGATGTTGGGTTGTGGTTGTGTAGGAGGAAAAAAAAATTTGTAGATCAGGAGACATGAAAAATGAAGGGGAAGAAACCAGACGAAAATGGAGGAAAAGAACCCAACCCGCACAACCCGTACAACCTGCAGCGAGCTTCCCCGCCCTGCAACACCCGAACCCGTGCGAATACTGTTGATTATGCTCGGGTGACGGGTTGGATTTTGCGAAACCCGCAGGGTGCGGGGCGGGTGGGAAAAAAATCCAAAATCCGCCCCGCCCCGACCCGTGCCCAGCTCTAATCATCGTCCTAGGCGTAAATTATTTCATAAAAAATAAGTGAGAAATTAGAGTAACTTTTTTTTTTTGTTTTTTATAAAATAATTTTTACATAAGATTATGAGTATACGAGATGAACGCTACGAGAGCATCTAACAGTCCCCATATTATAATATTGAGGTAATTACCACTTTTATTAACTCCACATTTATAATCTTATTATTTATCATGTCTTAAAGATAATAATATTGATAATTATTTAATATAAAAATAAAATAAATGGATAAAGTATATTGAAAATTGTTGAAGTTATATATATATATTTGATAAATGCTATTGTTCTTTTTGATGTTATCATTATCCTACGTGCATCTTAGAATGAAAGAAAACATTTTGTGATCTTTGGGGCCGATTGCATTGATACTATCTTGTAATGCCCGACTAAGATATTAAGTCAATAAATAGAATATTCATAAATTTTAGGTGGCACTACTATAGACTTACGTGGTCTTATTTATTTATTTTTTAAAAAAAAAAAAAATCAAAAACAAAAGAAAAAATTCCTACACGAAAAATCACAAAATAGTTCGCCATTTGTTAACCTCTTCTCCTTGAAAAGGTTCTTTGTCAAAAAAAAAAAAAAAAAAAAAAAGTTCTTAGGGTCTGTGAATGCACTTTAATAATGGCGCACACTTTTTTTTCTACTCATTATGACACAGACTTCTCTTTTGACGCACTCTTACCGGAATTAGACCGGATATGTAATAAATTTGATAAATGTGTGAAAAAAAAGTATTAAAAAAAATTATTTTGTAGTATTTTTTTATTTGAATAATAATAAAAAATAATTGATGTGATTTAAAAAGTAAAAATATTGGTATTAATTTTGATAGAAATTTTGAGTTGTTTGAATCCGGTCCGGCCTACTCCTATGCAAAACACATCCTAATGTTCATTCATTTTAAGAAGAGGTTCTGGCATGATGTTTTAGCTATTTAGACTCTTTTTTTGAGTAAATTTTAATGAGTATATGCTATTATAATAACGTTTAATAAGTAGTGATAGTTGGTTGCTTCCTCCTACTTTTTTACTAAAAAAAAAAAAAAAAACAAACAAAAGTTCTAAAAATAGTTCTCTCAATTTTTAAAAATGATTAAAAAATTTTGAAGAAAGAAAAAAAAAAAAAAAAGTTCTTAGAAGCTGATTTCGAAATGCACTTTAATAATGCACACAAACTTCCTTTATTCTACTCATTATGATACAGACTTCTTTTTAGAACTGTTGCAGGTACTCTAACCGGTCACTTTCTTGATTGCGTCTTCTGTGCCGTCATTTCACAAAACCCTCTGATTTGCCAACCACTGAAACATGGACAAATTAACTTGGAACAAAGTAAGAAAATGAGTGCATGTCTAGATATTTTTTGAGCAATATCATAGTTACATTCTAGTAGTGTAAACACAGTTGGTTGCCCGTCTTACTATTTTGCTCAGAACAAGAAAAAAAAAAAAAAAAAGAAGAAGAAGAAAAAAAATAGAGGTTCTGAAAAATAGTTATCTCAATTTTTTTAAATGATTAAATTCTTTTAGAGTACTAAGTAAAAAATAAATAAATAGGTCCCTACTCTTAGACCAATTCTTAAAAATATTATATATATTAGTCACTTACATTATTAAAGGCATTGATGTGACATATTATCAACTTTTTTTTTAAAAAAAAAAAAATTATTTTATATAACTTTTTTAACAACATCTGGTAAAATGGAAGAAGAACAGAAGTAGATACTCTAGCATTGTTTTGCCAAAAGAAAAATGCTAAAGCATTTATCTCGGTCCTTCCCTTATTCTTCATCCTCCATATTTTTTAAATCAATCATTAGATTCACCTTCAATTAGGTGGGTGTTATAAATTTAATAATTCTTTTTTTTTTTTCTTTTAAAAAAGATATGTAGAATGATAGGAGAAGGACCGGGGTAAATCCTCTAGCATTTCTCTTGTCAAAAGACAAATGGTGGATCATCTACCCATATTCTTTTCCATTCTTTCTTTTTTCTTTTTATTTATTTATTTATTTTTTAAAAAAACAACCATTAGATCTACCTTTACTTAAGTGAGTTTTACAAATATAATGGTTGATTTTTTTTTTTAAATAAAAAATAAAAATAGGAGAAAAACCAAAATAAATGCTCTAACATTTCTCATCTTTGCTCAAGATTGTAGATCATGAAAAATAAAAAATCCGAAGGCATCTTGAAAAAATATATGCTACCTTATCCAAAGGCATCTTGACATAAGACAAGCTGTCTTAGTAAAAGAAGTCTCGTACATTTTTAAAGTGGATTTAGAAATCAGCTTTTAAAACCAATTATCCAACCTTGATTTGGACTTAATGCAGCATTTTCCACTCTATCTCCAAAATTCTATCAATTTGGTTGACATTAGGTCGTCTCTTGGCTGTTGAAATCATAATTTCAATTTTATGAGAAAATGAAGTTAAAAACTTGAACACAAACTGAACCGTAAATAAATATAGAAGGGTAAAAATGTGGAATTGTTAGTGCATTTTCATGTAAGAACTTTTTTTCTTTGAGTTTTTCATTTGACAACTTTATGTAAAATCATTTTCTACGAGAAAATGGTAAAAATTTGGAATTATATAGTGATTTTTCGTGCAGGAGCTTTTTCTTTGGATTCTTTTTTTTTCCCCCAACTTGATATGACGACCTTGTCTGGTACTTGCGTGTATATATATAATGCATGATCGATCGCCAAGCTTATCCCTAAAGCTCCAATGGCCAGAAAAACCTCTAGTCTTTCATGGCTTCTCCTCCTCAGTCTAGCTTTCACTCTCCTTCTTGGTCACTCAACTTCTCAAAATGACCGAAAGGTAAATATCTCTATATATAGCTTATCTAATATAACTTTTTATGGCCAAATATCTCCAAAAATTGGCCTTCTTTTTCTTGTTTGGAAGATTAACAAGTTTCATTTTTTCTACCTATGATATATATTATACACACAGGCTTATATTGTGTATATGGGCCAAAGGCAGATGGACGAGATTTCCACATCATCGCTTCACACAAGCATGCTGCAAGAAGTCATTGGCAGGTGTAAAAGCAGCACAAATAGGGAACTTTAACATTTCTTATTTTGTTTTGTCATATTTTATGGAACTTAACAAAAGCCTACGGCCCTATATAACAAAAGCCTACGGCCCTATATAAGTATATATGTTGAACCAGCTATAAATTAACCTTAAAAGCCCTATTTTACTTTTATGTCAATGGTCTTATACAGGGCGGTTGAATAAAATCATGGTCGAAGGTCAAAAGTTAAATAAGATGTTTATAATTTTAATATAATAATATAATAAATTATTAGATTAAATATAAAAATATTGAAAAGTTTTATATTAGAACAATGAAACTTGACACTTGAGTCCTTGACCATAAGTGGATTTGTAGTTAATTAGTAATTTTAACCAGAGCCGATCTAAGAGTTAATGAACCTATCACATTAATTATTTGTGTAGTATGTAGTATTACCCTTATTTTTAATATTCCTTTTTAAGAGAAACTACATATTTCACCTTCTTTTGGGTTTTTTTTTTTTAAAAAAAATATTATTTTTATTTTATAAAATATTTCAAATGGCAATGATGCCTATCTTGATGTTATTTATTTATTTTTTATTTTTATTTTCTAACTCTCTTGATGTTATTTAATATAATATATATGTTAGTTCTCTCAATCTACCAGGAATTTTGTAATGTAATGTCTCCCTCAATCTATCCATTTATAATTGGGGTTACAATGAAATCCCTTTGTTAACGAAAATGTTTGTAATTAATGGAGATAATAAATCTTGTTAAAGTTGTGTTAGGGATTGAAATGCACCTAGACTTGTAACTTGTAAAATTTATTTGCCTGCATTCAGCAATGTTGGACCAAAGTCTTTGCTCTATAGCTATAGGCGAAGTTTCAGTGGATTTGCAGCAGAGCTAACTGAGCAAGAAGCTCAAAAAATGGCTGGTTAGTGAACCAAACTCTATCCCCCCACCCCTAAACCCCAATTACCACCGGCGGGTGGAGGGTATTCTTGGAATAATCAACTCATATTTTCTATGTCCATTACAAAAAAATATTACGATAATGAATATATAGGAATGAATGGCGTAGTGTCTGTGTTTCCTAGCAAAAAGAAAAAGCTTCTTACAACAAGATCATGGGATTTCATTGGGTTTTCGCAAAAAGTTCGTAGAAGACGGCCTGTTGAAAGCAACATCATTATAGGAATGCTTGACAGTGGAATTTGGCCGGAGTCAAAAAGCTTTAGTGACAAAGGATTTGGTCCACCACCTAAGAAATGGAAGGGCACCTGCCAAGCCTCCATCAATTTCACTTGCAACAAGTATACTTTAAAATTATTATTAAATTTGTAATAATTTAATTTTGATCCATATATGTTTTGCCTAACTGCACGAATTTACAGACACTTGTCAAATGTAACTACGCTTATGCAGTAAAATCATTGGAGCACGATATTACCGTAGCAGTGGAGTTTTTGACAAAAATAACTTCAAATCTCCAAGAGATTCAAGTGGTCATGGTACACATACTGCATCAACAGCAGCTGGGAATTTAGTTAGCATGGCAAGCCAGCTGGGGTATGGGTTGGGAACAGCACGAGGAGGAGTTCCGTCAGCACGTATTGCTGTCTACAAAATATGTTGGAATAGTGACACCAGTTCCTGTGATGATGCTGACATACTTAAAGCATTTGATGATGCCATTGCTGATGGCGTTGATATAATATCTCTTTCCGTTGGTGGAAAAGAACCCCTCCAGTACTTTGAAGATGTAAATGCCATTGGTGCCTTCCATGCTATGCAAAATGGAATATTGACATCAATGGCTGCTGGTAACGAGGGTCCAGATCCAGGAACCGTCACAAACGTTGCGCCATGGTCTCTCTCTGTGGCTGCAAGCACTATAGATCGAAAGTTCTTCACTCAGGTCCAATTGGGTAACAAGAATGTCTACGAGGTAACTAAAAACTCCAGTCCTGTTATATATGAATATCCTATTCAAATTATAATTAATTTGGAGAATTTCTTTACTCCATGTGTACGTGTGTAGGGAATTTCAATTAATACTTTTGACCTCAAGAATAAACAGTATCCAATAATTTATGGTGGAGATGCACCAAACACTAGAAAAGGCTTTAAGAGTTCCAGTTCCAGGTAACTACAAAGTGAAACTTATGTATTCAATAATTAATACTATTTTGATGTGCATATATATATATATATAGACAAAGGGAATAAGTTTATTTATTTGCTTTTGTTTTGCATAAATCTATAAAATTTGTAGGAGAAATATTCCTTGTTTTTTCAAGAAAGAATACGAGTACCAATTGTAGACACATTCCAACATGATAATTAAAATGGAACTTAATTATTGCTAAAACAAAATACAGGTATTGCAGAAATAATTCACTGAACCAAGATTTGGTGAAGGGTAAAATTGTACTTTGTGATATGCGGACCACAGGGGCAGGGGCATTCTTAGCTGGTGCTGTGGGTACTGTGATGCAAGGCAAAACACACCAAGATTTTGCTGCATCTCATCCCTTGCCTCCATCTTACCTTCGCTTGGAGGATGGTAGCAAAGTGTATTCATACATAAATTCGACAAGGTATTATTAATCTAACATAACTTGGACAATCAAACATGTTTGTAAAAGTTAATAATCCTAAAGAACACACATATGCAATTTACAGGGGTGCAACTGCGACTATTCATAAAAGTAAGGAAGGTAAAGATAGATTTGCTCCTTACATTGCGTCATTCTCATCAAGGGGCCCAAGTGTAGTTACACGCAATATTCTCCAGGTAATTATAATCTTATTTACATTTGCACTCTTAATTATATTACTTATTTATGTAAGAAGAAATGGAAATACAATATATTTTCCATATATTTTATATTTGGTTGAAAGATAGAGAAAGTAATGCAATAAATTTACAGGTGGTTCCATATTAGACACCTACATCCTCACTCTGAATTGTCCTAAGACTATATTTTCATTTTGATTTTTTTGTGTTGTTGTAGCCGGATTTAGCTGCTCCTGGAGTTCACATTCTTGCTGCATGGTCTCCAATTTCTCCAATTTCAAAAGTTCAAGGTGATAAGAGAGCACTATTATACAATATAGACTCTGGGACATCAATGGCTTGCCCACATGCTACAGGGGCGGCTGCCTACATCAAATCCTTTCACCCCAAATGGTCACCTGCCGCTATCAAATCGGCCCTTATGACTACTGGTAATTTCTATCTAAATTATATATTTTTAATGCATGTGTGCAGACCATAACCACGAAAAACTCACTCCAATTTGGTGTATTTCTTGCAGCTACACCCATGAGTGCCAAAAAGAACTATGAGGCTGAATTTGCATATGGTGCAGGCAATATAAATCCTCTCAAGGCTCTAAATCCTGGTTTAATATATGATATTCATGCACTTGACTACATAAAATTTTTGTGTGGCGAAGGATATAATACCAAGTTATTACATCTTGTTGCTGGGAATAATAGTAGTTGTTCTAGATCTAGAGCCACTAAAGGAGCTGTCTTTGATCTAAACTATCCTTCTTTTGCTATATTCTTGTTGTCCTTCAAATCTTTTAGTCAAGTTTATCATCGAACTGTTACAAATATTGGATCACCGACGTCTACCTATAAAGCTATTGTGACCAGTACCGCGGCTGGACTTAAAATCAAAGTGAACCCTAGTGTTCTAGCATTCACATCTCTTGGACAAAAGCTGTCATTTGCACTCACGATTGAAGGAACACCAAATAAAGACCTCGTCTCTGCTTCTTTAGTGTGGGATGACGGAAAGTTCCAAGTGAGGAGCCCCATTGTTGTTGCTGCTAGTGATGATTGATGCATGACATTCTCTGCTACATATATGTATTACTTAAATAATAATTGAAGCTAAAGCTTTGAAGGAATATGCATGGAATATTAGAATAAAGCAGTGGCAGAAGAGGGAGGACTGAAAATGGTTGTAATTTGAGCCTTTGCTCTAGTTCTGTACTGCACTGTAATTTGAACCTTTCTAATTTAATGCTCTATTCTGCTTGGTTTTCCTTTTGTTATTATTAGTTGATTGAATGAATGAATGCCGTCGATCGTAGTAGCAAAGACCGTTGATCATTGGAGTCCAACGATTTGACCATTGTCGAATGCCGTTCAATTTGATTACAAACCAAGATGAATGCTCCATGCCTCAGCAATAGCTTGCAATAAATTCCATGCCTCAGCAAGGCCCTGGGCTTTTGTTTCAGCTGGATTTGCATAAGCCCAATCTTGAAATGGACTAGGGATTTTGTTTGCAAACCGAAACTCAAAGCAAATACCCTTATCCAAACAAGTCTACTCAATGCAATAAGTACACAAATTTTATTTGAATAAAGATTAAAAAAAAATTAAAAAGTACACAAATTTCCTAACAAATTGGATTGTAGAATTCTTTTACAAACCAACTTTATAAAAGTCATACCTATTTTTTAAGCTATTAAAAAAGTATGGGAGAAGCAAGAAAAATGCTAAGTACTTTTTTAGTATTTTTTCAACTATGATGTGATTTTTAAAATTACTATTGAATTTGAAATTATTATTAACTTTTAATCTATTGATAATTTTGAAAGTCACATCATAGTTGAAAGAGCACTAAAAGATCACCAAATATTTCTATATTAAAAAAGTTCTTACATGAAAAACACTCATTTAAGTACAGTTTCACATTTGTACAATCCTCTAGTTCTTTATGGTTCCGTTCGTGCTCAAGTTTGTAAGTTCATTTTCTCATAGAAATCAAATTCCACATAATTGATAGAAGTTTTGGAGACCAATAGACGACGATTAGACTTGTGGAAAATTTTGCATCGAGTCAATTCAAGTAAAGGTTGAAAATTTGGTTTTAAAAGCTGATTTCGAAATGCACTTCAGTAGTGGCAGACTTCCGTTCGTGCTCAAGTGTTTTTAAGTTTATTTTCTCATAGAAATCAAATTCCACATAATTGATAGAAGTTTTGGAGACCAATAGAAGACGATTAGACTTGTGGAAAATTTTGCATCGAGTTAATTCAAGTTGAGGTTGGAAATTTGGTTTTAAAAGCTGATTTCGAAATGCACTTCAGTAGTGGCAGACTTTCTTCTTCTTCTTCTTTCTTTTTTGTTCTTTTTTTTCAGCACTCTTATCAATCACTTTTCTTGGTGATTTTTCTTTTTTCTTTTTAAAAGTTCACTTTCTGAAAAACTTTTAGAGCAAGAAAAAATAAATAAATAGGTCCATATAGTTAGAACAAGGAAAAATTACATTTTACCTACTAAAGTTTGGGGTAATTTTCAATTTGATTTTTAATGTTTTAATTTTTACAATTTACGCAAGTTTTCAAATTTTTGCAATTTGACTATTCCGTAAGTCAAATCCGTTTTGACTAATAGAACAATGATCACTTGACTCGCACGTGATCACTGTTGGCTTTTCTCCTCTTTTTTTTTTCCCGAAAATGCCCCCCATCCCAAGTGAATCTCTCTAGCTATTATTTTGTTCAGGTTAGATTTCTTTTCATTTTCCTACATTTTCTTTGCAACCAGACGTTGGTTTAGTTACTCGTCTAGTTTTTTCAATCATTTGCTTTGCTGAATAATTCTCTGCTTTGATATGTACTTATTCGTTTTTCTTAATGCAAATTGCTGAATTATTTATGTGCATATAGACTGATTCTTGCAATGGGTTCTGTCTGGTTACCTGGAAACTGGTGGGAAATTAAGGAAGCTACATGCTTGAATCATTGATTTCGTTAATGGGAACTCGAAAAAGCAAGGTTTCCGTGCAAATAAAACCAATTCAAGCATTGGGTTTTGTTCAATTTCACATTTTACGACAGTTCAACCAACAAAAGCATACGACTTACATTTTTCCTTTCTTTCCTTTTCCTCCGATATCTCAGAAACCAAACAAATTAAGGATTATGTTTTCCAATTCGAGAGCATTGAGTTCTCGTTTTCTCAGTTCTTGACACCTTGCTTGAGTGGGAAGGTTCATGCAGTGACTAGTAATAGAGGAGATGCGAACAAACCCTTCAAGATCTTCGTGGGTTATGATCCACGTGAGGATCTCGCCTATGAGGTTTGTTGCCATTCGATCTTGAAGCGGTCCTTGATCCCCGTCGAGATCATACCAATAAAACAATCAGAATTGAGAAATTAAAGAGTGGTTTATAATGGGATGGGGGCATTTTGATAAAAAAAAAAAAAAACCAACAGTGATCACGTGTGAGTCAAGATAAATATCCTTAGAATTTATCTTGGGGATGGTCCATTTATGAAAATTAAAAACATTGTCACTTTCAAATGACATTTGTTCACTATTAATGACATCAGGGGGAAGCCCTGATGACCTAGAACTAACAGAAGAATTTGA